>JAHHUM010000694.1:12466-176101 GCA_036173005.1 Crenichthys baileyi | reverse complement strand
GGTTTATTATTTCTGGCATCAACAATAACAGATTTAAGAGTTTCAATCACTAGTTCACAGCTCTAAATTAGCCCCACGTCATATTTTCTTTTAACCCAGAGTTCATAAGGAGCTTCAGACATTATAATAAAACAACACAGATCTGTTTTGGATTAAAGGAAAATCATGCTTCAAAATCTGGTTCTGTGGTGGGAAATAGTTCCACAGTTTCTGGAAAAAGGCCTTTCTAAGCAGAGTCTTTAGAGAACATGATATTGAGTTTTTGTGGTACCACTTGTCCAATTAGATTCTTTCTTACCTTCAGAACCAAAAATACATCTTTCTATTCTCATTTTACAGGTTTTTGCCAGGTAAGATGTGTTTAACTGAACCCATTACTCTGAAACATTTTGCTGTTGGGGTGTTAGAGAAAACAAGTGTGTTTGCATTCCAATGCAACACAGAAGTGATAAGATTTTCTTTCTTTTCCCAGAGGAGAAAAATGCAGAACCAAGCTTTTTATAGTTTTGTCAGGACCAGATATGAGGTACAGTGTAAGTCAGCAGGGTTCATAAAATCAGAAGAGTGGGAAAACCAGCTAATTTAACCTCTTCCCAGCAGCTGCTGTGAAAACAATGAATTTGCACCTTCCATTCAAGCTCTAGTTAACGCTTGTGGCCAAAGCTGTACCCTGCTGGTAGTACTGTGTCAGACTGTACGGAGACCCTCTGCAGTAAAACTAACCCTTTCTCAGAGGTCTCTACCCGTTAGATTTACGGGGTACACTCTGACAACAGGAAACAATACCTGAAGGAGAGCCCACCAGGTTTTACTCATGCAATGGACTTTAAAATGCTCCTCCATGGGATCTGTCCAGGGGCGACATAGAAACACGTGGTTACCGCTGAGTTTTGGAGGTGTTTAAAAATTCCTCTGCCTTTTAAGGACTTGAAGTAGCAATATTTGACCCAGTACATGGTTCAGATTTTGCACAAACAGAAGTATTGTCAGTCCGTCAGTTAGTTTTTCACATACCTGTCATCCAATGTCTTTTTTTTTTTCCTTTCCCTATTTTCTCTTTTGTCGCTTCCTCAGTCCTTTTTAATATTGCTGCAAAAGTTTTAACCCATATATTGATGCGCTTGGTGCGTTGTGGTCCATATTTTCTCACACGTTTCTCCCTGGGGAGGAGGAGGTAATCCCTTAGAACTGAACCACTGTCCCATACTTGACAGCCTTGCCACACTCTTTACTTACTGGTAATAGGGGGAATATTCCTTTAAAACCTGCAGACGTCTCCACAAGAGTTTAGAGCTTTATGGCACCCTAATCGCCTTCCCCCTAACTTACTGGTTAGGGGAGCCTCACTCAACCGTACAGGGAGGGGTCTCTACTGGTGAATTACTGTTCACCCGTGCGCAGCGTGACATCAACCGCGCCAGCGAGGTCCGTACACCTTGCTCCTGTTCCCAGATCCCCTTTGTCCCCAGTAGAAAACTGTTAGTTTTAATCTTTTAGTTAAAATTTAAGAAGTCCTTATTATCATTAACCCTTTTATTATTTTCTCTATTTCTGCCTTTTTTTATTTTTTATTTATAGGCCTTTGGTTATAATTATCAAACTATTAAGCAAATTATTATTGATTAAATTATGCTGATTCATTGTTTCTCACCGTCTCTGGAAGAAAAAAATATTTGGTTCTTTTGGATTCCAGTGCTGAGTCTCCAAGAACACCGAGTCAGCAGTCCTCCACCCCTTAACACTAAAAGGGTTTGAGGCAGGGAAGCTTTTCCCAGGTTGATCAGACTCTCCTGCCGATGTCCTCGGAAGAACCCAGTCAAGGAATCCCATCCTCGTCGCCATTTGTTGTAGAAAAATTTGTTTTTACCAAGACAGACACCGATGATTGTCACTCAGAATCAGCTTTTTTATAATCTTGCAAGAGAGAAGGATTTTTTACAGCATTAGAGATGCGTTCAGTAGTGCTGCCAAATCGTTCTGACTAGACAAAGCAAAGGTTCTCCTTATAAGCTACAACAGTTTTCAAGGTAACTCTCATGAGACCCAGAGAGACGAGGTCCCAGACATAATCTTAACAGTGTGGCATACATATTATCTCACACAGGTGCAAGGAGAAGGCTGAGAAACCATTACTCTAAGACCATATAAGAGAAGAATGGAACAACACTGAGGGGTTCTAATACTTTTGTCAGTTCCTGTAGAGTATCAAGGAGCAAATCAAGAAAGGCACTAAAAATTTCCATAACACCTTCAAATCTAACTAGCTTTCTTCTCCCTGCTGAAAAATACATCCACGTGCATGTTGGTCCAATCACCATGTTTCATGATGGGGTTAGTTTGCTCAGGAAGTCAGTGTCCACATATAGTATTTTTCACATTGGCCAAATAGTTCTGTTTCAGTCTCATCTGACCAGAGCAACAGGTCCACAAGTTTTCTGTGTCCTTAAAGAGAACTGCAGAGGGGACTTGTGTCTTTCCTTCAACAGTCTTGCCACTCTTTCATAAAGGCCAGATTTGTGAAGTGCACAACTAGTGTAGTTGGCATTTCAATAGATACTTCCACCTGAGCTGTGGGTCTCTGCAGCTCCTCCACAGTTGCCATGGGCCTCTTGGCTGCTTCTCTGATTAGAGCTCTCCTTGCCCGGCCTGTCAGTTTAGATGGACGTCCATGTCTTTTTAGATTTGCAGTTCTACCATATTCTTCTACATTCAGATGTTGGACTGAGCAGTGCTCTATGGGATCAGAATTGAGGATGTTGTCTTATAACCTAACTCTGCTTTAAACCTCTCCACAACTTTCCACCTGAGGTGCTGTGTTCCCTGGTCTTCATGATGCTTTTTGTTCTCTAACAAACTTCTGAGGCCTTCACAGAGCAGCAGGGTTTATAATGAGATTCAATTACAGACAAATCGATTCTTGTTCACCAATTAGGGGACCCATGAAAGCAATTGTGTGCACTAGAATTTGTGTACTGGTAAAAGAGTAAAAAGGGCCAAATACAAATGAACGCCACACTTGATAGGTTTTTATATTGTAAAAGAAAAAATGAAAACCATCATTTTACATAAATGCAGTAGTTTGTGTTGGTCTATATCCTAATACTGAAATACTGCAGGTTTTATCATCAACAGATCCCATAGACGTAACCAAGAGAAGCAGACAGAACCAGAGTGAAGAAAGTTGAATATGACTGCAAGTTAACATTTAGTGTTTACAGTTTCAGCTTTTTATGAAGAAACCTCCAAATAGGAGACTGCCCAGCTGACTCCAATAGAAAAGGGAATCTAATGTTACCTCGTTTGGACCTACTTCACTGGTATGCTCATAATACAGATATTTTTACACAAGAAGCACAAATGTCAGGCCCAGTTGTGCAGGTTTAGTACATGTAGTTGCAAAGCTCAAGGATTTCAGTTACCGGTTAAAAGAGAAAGTTTTGGTGAATTTTCAATTCAAAGAAATTACATCTCTGGCATCACCATGGCTTCCTGAACTTACAGCGAATAGACGACTGATATCGGCTGTCTTTTATCTCAGTTACTTGATTACATTTCAATTTTCAAGTGGGGAACAACATTAAGAAAATCTGAGTAAAGTAAATACAAACCTAGCCGAGCCTTAATCACTTCCCAAAACAAAAAAAACTGAAGCATTTACACTGGTTTGAGCACTTTATTTAGGAGGTGACTGTAGAAAAGGAGCAAATGTGTGTTAGAAACCTTTAACATAGAAGATTTTTTTGCTGGTTCTCTGTATTCTCCTGGCAAACACAAAGTAGCTGTAGAACATTATGTGAGGCTTGTAGAAGAATCGTTTCATTTACAGAAATTGAGCACCAGAACTGCCATTATTTGGAAATAAAAATTATATTTAATTACAATCAGCATTAATTTTACACATTTTGGAACCTAGAGGTTTAATCAGTGCCCATGACATCATGTAACATAAGCTAGAAACACAAAGCAAGTTTTACAAATGTTACCCGGAAATTAGACAGAAAATAACAGTTAAAAACTGGGGCCCAGCTGTCTAAGGCATCTCTCATTCAGTAAAAAAAAAAATCTAAACATAAAATACAAAGCAGGAATGAATCTATACAATTTCACAATATATATATATATTTATATATTTTAACTTAAAAACTGTACAAGGTTCTTTCCTTCCAGGGTGACCAAGGCCAACCAAATACCTATGTAACCTTTTTATATCCTACATTTACTGGTTCCAAAAAACACTGTATTTACATATTTATGAAAAACATAAATATATGCCTTTTCTTTCCATCTATGTGGACTCCAGACCATTTTTTAAAATATATTGGCCACCGAAAATACAAAGCCTGTCACCCCTGTGAAGCACTTAAAGTCCTAAAACTTGACACCAGATTTAGGTCTTAAATCATCCTGCTGTGACCCATTTACTCTTTTAAATAATTCGCAAGACACCCTGTCTATCAGAAACACTCTGTAATGAAACATAACATAGATTAAATAACTGATCTTTAACAGCATCCATTAAATAAAAGGTCTGGAAACTCAACCAGTGATTCAGAATTAGGAACATCCTGGTATATCAGAAAGGGACCGCATGTATTCAGAGCAGGATCTTCTACTCAGCAACATCTAAGCAGTGCTGTAGACTAGCAAACTGTTAAGACATAAAGCTATGATACAGTGGGGAAAAACTCTTTCTTGGCATATTGTGAGATGATTGTCGAATAATAAAACCAATCTATTAAAAATAAAATAAAAAAGGTCTAGAAATCTTTATGTCAAAACTTTGCAGTGGAAAAAGCTTAATACAGTGGGATATTGGAGGCTCTATGTTTTTAAACTGGAACATAAAAAACATGGAGGGCTGGCTTTCGTGGTTGCTGGTCTTTTTGCCCCTTCACCATTTCGTACCGTTGTAGTTCTGGTAGTTTTTTACCCGACCTTTCAGTGGGTTAGACATGAAGCAGTCTGCAGTGGGACGTTTCGTACTAATCATGCGTCAATTCCTTCCCACTTTGACACCTGGGGATTCAAAGTAATTTTCCATATTCTCATTCATATAGGCTGCTTTTAGGAAGGAAATGTGGATTTATCACTCCGATAAATGATAGCTCAGAGTAGGAGGCTATTTAAAGGAATCCTTGTTTAACCAGGAGGATCTGCCATACTTCATAAGGGCTAACAGAACCAAAACATTATCAGAACCAAACTAAATTCAAATAGGGTATAATGCAAACTTCTTCAGAATATCACTTTAATTTAAATCATACAAGGAATTTGGACCTTCTGTGACTATTTAATCTTAGTCGTGTAAAAATAATACAATGAGAAATAAACTGATATGCAATGATTTGTTTACTGGTACAACACCAAGTGGGAAGAGATGACATGGCAATGTGTATAAAGTACTGGGATTACGATTTAGCAAAGGAGCAAACGGACTCGGAGCGGGCTTTCGTTTACAACTGTTTACAGATCTTCCCTCTTTGAGGACTCTTTATTCTACAAAAGTATTCTTCTAGCAGAGTTGCTAAAAATGCTTCTGTGGTTTATTACAATCTTAAAGGGTAAAGTTTAAGAATAAACTCAGCAGATGAACCAAAAGTGCCCATGAAAGAATATTTGAAGAAAAAATATTTCAGGTATTTCACAGTACCAAGCATAATGAAATCAGATTCCTCAGATGTAACCGTACCCGGATGCTTGTTTGAATCCCACAGTGGAAAAGAAAGATTTGAGCCATTTACTCACCATGGTCATCAGTTCATTTCTAATACTGTGCCTCAATGTAATCTTTAGAACCTTTAAGGAAAACCAACATTCAGAGTGATGATGTTTGGCAGAATGTTGTAAAATGATTCTATGAAGATGAATCATTTTACAGCAGAGAGCTGTTTGACCTTCCTTAATTAGACTGCAAAGCTAAAACAAACGTTTCTGTAATTTAAACATGACTGACCACCATAACCTGAACGCTGATCTAGTTTTTCTAAATGTGGTTGGCCAGATAACATTTTTCATTCGAAGTTACAAAAGTTTCTGTGAATTTTTACTTTTGACTTTCATGTTATTTCTTATTCACACTCTAGTTTCTTGACCTGCTTAAAATTGAAGTTTAACAGTTTCCATTTGGTTTGACAGTTATATAACAGTTGATCACAACATACCACTGAATCACTTTTATGAATTGTTGAAGAAGCTCCAATTGGAATCCTGGAAACTTTTGCATTTTTGTATCTTTTCATCCCAAATTTCTTTGCTCATCTTTAAATTAATTATATCTTCATATTGCTACATTCAGATCACTCTGAATCGGTAATTACTGGATTGTTTCACTTACAGCGGATCTCCTGGCCTTGTTGTTGTTGTTTGTAGATTCATATACATTTGAAATAAAATATAGAGGCACAGTGAGTGTGTTTAGTCTTCTGTTCTGATGCTTTCTGCTATGTATCAGTCCTGTAAATTAAAGGCTGTTCTGTTCTATGTAAAGCTCCACTTAGCAAGCTAATCAGTATAAAAGATTTTAACATGTTTACCATTATTATTATTATTATTATTATTATTAAGAGGAGGCTGTTACCTAACCTGAAGTACGTAAAACAGTGGATGGCTACTAAACATTTTGATTTTTACAAGTTTTAACCCACAGCTGGAGGGGAAATGACAAAAACGATATGATGAAAGGTGACCAAAAATAAAATGATTCCACTGGGGTAATATTTAGTTTGGGCAATTAAAAATGTGTTGATTTTTGAGACAATAACAATAGAAACTGTCCAGGATGTCCCATTTGCATGTTGATGTCTGAATCATTCTGTGTGAGAGACGAGTTCACAGCAAGAATGAAGAGTTAAGGATTTGTGTCTGTAGCCACACCTTCCCAAGTTGCAAAATCCAAACTGATCTGATTTCAGACTCTTTTAAAACAATAAAACAATATTTTAAAAGCACAACTAAAATGGACCGCCATGAATAACTTTGCTGCATCAGCCTGAGGCTTTCATTGTACACCGTGTCACAACAGCATTCTGAAGGAGTGAGGGGATTTATGGGGCTTCATCTGGGATATTTCAATGTGTGAATCGCACACACCTCCTGTACCTAATGACTCCTTCCTGTGGCAAAGTTCTGAGTGTTATTAGAGTGGGCTCATAGGTTCTTGGTGTTTATGTGAGTTTTGTAATGCTTTGTCAGGTGGTCACTCCTCATGAAACGTTTCTTACACTGACTGCACTCGAAGCGTTTGTCTCCTGTTAAAAAAACAAAGAAAAAGATGAGGAATGGATTGAAGCATAAATTCTAATCAGCTTTGTCCTTAATACGTTTGATAAATACAACCTTAAAAGATCACAATACATGACCTATGAAACTAGTGATTATTTCTAAAAGCAACAACTTTGCTTGTCTTTGAAATTTTGAATTCTTTTAGACAGGGTTGGGACACACAGCTCATCAGCCTACCTTACTGGATATGGAAGAAATGCCAAACACACATTATATGCAAGTTGCTAAGGTGAATACTGCTTAGTGATATGCCACGCCCCTTTGGTTCCACAATCCTAGATGACTTCTCTGAAAGCAAATACGACCTATTCAGAACATCTAGGATGTTACTGACACAATGATCTTTAAGAAGGAGTTAATGGCTGCCTGTGAGGAGTTGAACATTGTGCTGATCTGCCTGTTAGGATATTTTTTTCCTCCTGCTTCCATCCTGATCAGTGGATTCCAGTTTTTATGTTCAACATTTTGGTCATTATAGTC
The DNA here is from genome assembly GCA_036173005.1 of Crenichthys baileyi. Taxonomy (NCBI): domain Eukaryota; kingdom Metazoa; phylum Chordata; class Actinopteri; order Cyprinodontiformes; family Goodeidae; genus Crenichthys; species Crenichthys baileyi. The sequence goes on along the minus strand of JAHHUM010000694.1, from coordinate 168,340 downwards.
CAACAGAAACTGGTATCTTAGACTACGTTCAAACTACAGGTTGTAAGCTCAATTCTGATAGTTTCCTGAAAAATGTCTTTATTTTTGAGTGGTTGTTAAACTACTAATTAATTGTGACCTCCATCAGAATTCAGTCTGAATGGTTCACGACCCCAAAGCCACCCACATGTGCAGAAGGAGAACGTAGCCGTCACACAGCAGGACACTGTTTACAGAGGTAATAACAGATGCCAGCGTCTCTGTGTTATTAAGTTGTTGAGGAATGGGAGCCGACAATATCATAACCACATCATAACAAGACGATGAAAGGCAAGAAAAAAGAGAGCACAGCTATTAACAATGGCCTGTTGTGCAGCAGTGACTGCTGCTGCTGTAGAGAAGTCAGTGTGGATGAGTAGTTGGAGCCAGGACAAAGAAGTAAAAGTTGGATGAAATGAAACATGATCGTTCTGACTGCAGATGTTTGAAAACCACCAGATATGTATCCAATTTAGTACCACATATGAAAGTGGCACAATTTGGATGTCAGTGGAGGTAAAAAGATGGGAATTGCGCCATTCCGACTGCAATGAAAAAGTAGGATTTGGGCCGTATTTGCCTGGAGTCTGATGGCGCCACTGTGGGAACAAGCCACAGATAGCGCAAGCTGAAATATTGGCACTATGGCTTGTGTGTTTTGAGCTATTTGTGTATTTCATTATCTATTTAATCCTTTTTTAACATGTTACAGGTCCCTGAGAAATGCCTTCGCTTTGTGTGTTTACCTGTGTGCGTCCTTGCATGTCTCTGCAGCTCATCACTGCGTGTGAAACGTTTCCCACAGAAGACCCAGTTGCAGACAAAGGGCCTCTCCCCGGTGTGCAACCGGACGTGGGCTCTGAGAAGTGATGTTTTCCTGAATGTCTTCTCGCAGCCAGGGACATGGCAGATGTGTTTCCTTTTCCCCACCTCCCCAGGCCTGCAGGGCAAACGTTAAGAAACATACCAAGCATCACAGGATGTTCAGAGTAAACGCTAACAGGCGACAGGTTACATTCAGATTCAACATTATTAGCTCAAATAAGTCCATCTACTTGTCATCAAATAGTCATATATAATCATGTCTATCCTTATTATGTTTTTCATTGCTCATCAAAAAGGAACCAAAAGTATTCATGCCCTTTGATTATTTCATATTTCAACATGTTACGGGTGTAACATGTTGAAAGTAGAGGGAAAATGATACATTGTTTAATGTAACAGTGTGGGGTAGACCTGTATTTAGGCCCCTTTATTCGGATACCATTAAATTAAATCCAGAACCACTAATTGCCTTTTGGAGTCACCTAATTAGTAAACAGAGTCCACCTATCAGAATCTCCACAAAATGCAGTTAAAAGCCTTCAGCTGATTCAAAATGCTGCAGCAAGAGTTCTGATGAAAATTAAAAAGAGAGATCATATTTCTCCTATTTTAGCCTCCCTTCATTGGCTCCCTGTTAAATCCAGAATAGAATTTAAAACTCTCCTCCTCACATATAAAGCCCTTAATGATCTAGCTCCATCATACATCAGAGATCTGATTGTTCCATATGTTCCTAACAGAGCACTTCGTTCTCAGACTGCAGGTTTACTGGTGGTTCCTAGAGTCTCTAGAAGTAGAATGGGAGGCAGATCCTTTAGTTATCAGGCTCCTCTCCTGTGGAACCAGCTCCCAGTTTTAGTCCGTGAGGCGGACACCCTGTCTACTTTTAAGGCTAGGCTTAAAACTTTCCTTTTTGATAAAGCTTATAGTTAGAGTGGCTTAGGTTATCCTGAGATATCTCTGTAGTTATGCTGCTATAGGCTTAGGCTGCTGGAGGACATAATGACCACTTTCACTCTCTCTGCTACATTTTCATACTACTCTCCAATTTTGAGTTATTTGTTGTTATTTTAGCTTTTTACTGTATGTTCTCTCTCTGTTCTTTTCTCTTTATAGAAGCTACATCTGACCTGGCTCTGTGTTTAGCTGTGGCACCTTCATGGAGGAGGGCATCGGCCAAGCTGCTGCTGCCAGCAACAACTTAATGCTCACTTTATACAGATGATACACTTGGGCCTGTCTTTCAGTGTTTAACCCTGTCTCTGCTAGACATAGCTACTGACTGAGCTTCTACTGTGACCAACTGTATGTGTTCTCTCTCATACTCTAGACCTAAAAACTGGCTCAGAGTTTATCTGTTCTTTCTTTCTAGGTGAAACGACTAAAGGAGCTACATCCATTAACATTAACTTTTCCTTCCCATAGAAAGTACTCCTGGATCAGTGCTTCTTTGTTCTCTTTGTGTCTCTGCTCTGTTCTCTCTAACCCCCAGTCGGTCGTGGCAGATGGCCGCTCACACTGAGCCTGGTTCTACCGGAGGTTTCTTCCTGTTAAAAGGGAGTTTTTCCTCTCCACTGTCGCTACAGGCATGCTTAGTATGAGGGATTGCTGCAAAGTCAACGCCAGTGACTGTCCACTGTCTCTACATGCTCATCCAGGAGGAGTGAATGCTGCAAGTCACTGACTGGATGCAATCTGCTGGGTTTTCTTAGACAGAAAAACTTTTTATCCAATTTGAATAATAAACTGAATCTGACTGCACTGTTTGATAGTTAGGATTAATTGCAATGTATGTACCTGACTTGAAATCTGTATGATTCGATTGAATTGACTTTGTAAAGAGCCTTGACACAACATGTGTTGTGATATGAAATAAAACTGAATTGAACTTGTGTTTAATTTAATCTCATTTTAAAACCAGGTGTTCTCCGAAGGCCTCAGAGAGACATATCAATGAACATTAGTGAACAAACAGTATCAGGAAGACCATGGAACACAGCAGACATGTCAAGCAGAAAGTTGTAGAGAAGATCAAAGCAGAGTTAGGTCCCAGGGTCTGTTCAACCCATCATCTGAAATGGAGAGAGGATGGACCAACTGCAAAACAACCGAAACATGGACGTCCACCTAAACTGACAGGCTGGGCAAGCAGAGGATTAATCAGAGAAGCAGCCAAGAGGCCCAGGGAAACTCTGGAACAATCTTTTCACCAACATATAAAAGGTTATTTGTAGCAGAAAACTGCAGCGTTTGAACACTTTCACAAGGGACTGTACATATGTGACTGTTGTGCCCCAGCCATGGGATGAAACATGGACTGAACTGTAAACAAAGAGACTGATAAAAGTCTGAATCCCTAAATGCATCGTATTAACCTACTTCTAACCCAGCCCAGAAAGGAGGAGTCAGAGCTGGAATCCCCATGATGTCATGGAGCCACTAACAAAACCTATTTCCTATTTACCCCCTGCAGCACAGCTGAACACGTTCGGCAGGCAGTGTGCGACCACCTGAATGTCTTTGAAACTCGCTGGCGATTAAGCCTCTACTTCGAAAAATCGTTGGATCCAATGATGACTACAATCTGATTTTATGAGTATCTGTCGGTCAAAGAACAACCAAAAGTTAAGTTATGATCTGCTGTTCGTGCATCCAGCAAATTACGTGGGTAATTAAGAGGACAAAGTGGTTTTCCCAAGACGCCATCAAAACTGTATCTCTACATGCCTCAAGCGTACAGCCTGAGCAGAAGCTTTCCCCCCTCCCAGCTGCTACTGAGAGCAGCCGCCAGAGCTTCTTTGTTCGCTGGACACCATGCAACCAAGCAGCCAGACCAGACTTGCCACACAACCCAACGCCCATTGGACCTTGTTCACTTCTGTTCAACAGAATGGTTTCACGTAAGAGGTGGTGTCTGGGCAGAGAAAATTATTTTAGGATAACACAACCTAAATATTGTTTATTTCATGGTGTTTGGCTTTGTTTGCGGTGCTAAAGCTTAACCATTTGAATGATAGCAGGCTACCTGCCAAACTAATGCGAACAGGCCCCCAAGCCTTGAGGATTGTTTTTTTTGTTCTGAGTTGTGTTTTAAAGTTACAACAAACTTCATTTTAATGAGTGGTTAAACACGTCACCAGAGCCCATTCGCACATTACAAGTTATATTAATGGTAGGTAAAGGTACATGTGTGAATAAAAGGAGTGGTGAATAAGCTGAAGGCTTTCATTTGTTAGCTAAAACCGCTAATTAATAAATTCTGGTGCCAGTAGGGTGAAATATTTATATTCAGCTCATCACCATCTTCTGAGACTCCATAGTCGTTCCTCTCCGCCATTTTAGTAGTCACTTCTACATGTTATGGCTAGTTAACAACATTAAGATCAAATGTTTAAAAGGTTACTGATGTAATTCGGCAAATAAGATTTCCTTAAATATTATTTTACTGAAATGACGGTGGCCGATTAAAACAACATTAAGAAACAATGGTCCAAAAAGGTAATTGATTTCTAATTCGGCAAATCATTCTTAAAAATATTATTTTATTAAAATATTGTTTTATCTACCCTTCTGATTTGCATTTTGACTGGTTGTTTGAACCCATACCAATTGTTCCACAATTAGTTTTAAAACAAATTTGACCTAATTTCCAAAATCCTCCAAAATAAATCTTGGCTCTCAAACATAAATATCCACACTGAACAATCATATCTTTGCATCAATCGTTTTGGTTCCCTTGTGCCTTTTTCCTTGTATGTAGTTCATTAGTTTTCTTCACTCCTTCATTTAGATTGGTAGCTTTAATTGAATTGTTCTAGCATAGTTAAGAGTTTGTTAATTGAAATAGTTTAACTTGGAGTTGAATTGTTTTGGTTAATAAATTCCTATATTTTGGAGATTCTTAAATTTTGTTAACTATTACATCAGCAGGTATTTGCCTGTCTGTTGAGACGCTTACCTCTTGTCTGCATCTTTACAGTTGGGGCACGTACAGGCCATACGCCGTTTTTTCTCCCCTGGCTGACTGGGCAGCTCCAGCGTGAGAGCCTGGTCTACCTGGATGGCAGGCTGGCCCTGTGTTGTTGCCAGCTGGAGGCCTCCACCATGCATCGTCTGCACTGTTAAGTGTTGTTGGCCTAATAAACACACGTACAGGCAGAATGTAAGATGCACAACTGATTCCTGTTGAAAAACTCCCATTAGAATTCTCAAAAGAGCAAGTGAATAAAGTTGTAGGCTAATATTACGAGAAAAAAGGAATGACTCTTTTTCAACAAAACAATTTCTTCCAAGTCTTTCTTTCTTCAAAACAGACAGTCATATGCACCGTCGTTTCAAAGTCCTGATACTGCTAATACTTTGATGCTGATGTGCTAAAAGATTAAGAATGTCCGTAATTGTGAAACTGATACTGAAGTATAACTTCACAAGATGTTCAACATTCCTCATTTTAACTCTTGGAAAACTGTGCTTTTTGGAAAGGTTCTCATAAAAATTGCTGTCATTGACTATTCTCGTAATGTTCCGACTTTATTTTCATAATATTTTGAGTTTAATCATGTATTTCCAAAAAAAAAATCCTCTTGGCCTGGCCCTAATACTCATAAGGAAATAACATGCTCTGTCAAGAAAATATTCATATTTAACTTTAAATGTTTACTTTTTTATTGAGTTGAATACATTTTCTTTAAGAAACTTAGCTGCAGTCAATTAATTGCCTTAAACAAAACTTATAATCAGTCAGAACCTGCAAACTACCAGCAGAAAGACCCCGGGCTGGGATTCAAACCCAGTACCTACTTGCTGCAAGGCAACAGTGGAATTTAAATCAGGACCATTCTTTCTTATAGCCAACAGCCTATTAATATTAAGCTGTAAAATATATGTCAAATAATTTCCCAGTTTAACAATGAAAACAAACCCCTGATTAGCTTACCTCCTGCATTGGTGATAGTGACAGGAACCCCCTGGACTTGGACCCCATTGATGCTGATCGTCTGCACTGCTTGTGCTGCAGAGGACAGTTGCGATGGACTGAATGCTATCATTCCACCTGCTGGGGCGATCTTTGCCAGAGTGCGCTCCTTTCGTGCCCCAGCCTGTGGTCTCTTGCTGCTGGCAGGTGGCGATGTGGGGTTAGTGGGGGCAACAGAGGTTGTAGGGTTTGTTGTCTTTGAGCCTGGGTCTTGAATTTGAACTGACTGCCACTCACCTGAAGCTGTTTTAAAGAGGATCTAAGAGAATTAAAGTTCAAAATATTAAAATGAGAAATGCAGTGTGGCATTAGCTGATTTACAGAGTTTTTCCAGAGGTAGTGCAGGGAAAAGTTAATCAAACTCAAACTCTATTTAATAACATCTTAAACCAGCTGATCACACAAAAAAAATCAGCTGTTCAGACGCGCAAGCAATTCCCCCAAAACACACCAAACAATCCCACCATGAAACAGCGTGTTCAGTTTGGAAATTGCGAACCACCGTCTGCAGGAGGAGGGAGCAGGCAGAGATCAATGGCTGCCTTTATTGGATCAAATGGGAGGAAGACCCGCTAAATCCATGGAGCACCTAAAACAAACTTCACCAAGGTCAAAGGTCTGCGGCTTTGTGCTTTAAAGTCCAGTAGCTTCTCTCCTCTCTGCTTCTCCTGCCACACCCCCTCACATCAGAACCCCTGAGCCTTATTTATTAAGATCTGGCTGGGCTGTGGTCCAGATAATTATCCCAGTGGATAATTTTAATACATGAAAAAACATATATGACATCCTTGCATATACTATAACACAGAAATTATTTGGATTTTGTTCATTATGTTTTTATTTTCTATTTATTTTTTATCGTTTTATGCAGATTACTTTAATGTGACAATGTAACAGAGTAACCTTAATAGCAGCACAGCACTCTACACTGACTGGAAGCGGGGCTTCAGCCGCCATAGCTTCAGTCATCAGTGGGTTAGTGGAAACACAACTGGTACCGTACAGAGTAGAGGGACCGAGTGGAGCAGAGCCGCACCGCCTAAAACGAGCCAGAGAAAAAAGGGTATACGCTAACCCCTCCCTCACCCTCACCTGTTTCTGCCCACTGTCTGCACTTTTTAGTCTTATAAGAAAGACAAAGTCAGCTAGCCATGAGACATCTATGAAACAGCTGACTGCAGGTTGGCAACCCATGCAATATCAGCTTGTTAGACCCCCAAGAGTTACTCTACTAAAGAACCGAGTGAGAAAAATGGCTAATGTCTCCCAACACATCAACACAACTACATCTGTGAAAAAGTAAAAAAAAAATCAATACATCTTGTAAAACAACCCAGTTTTTGCTGAAATAGTTGAGTTAGAGACTACAGATCAACATGTTGGTCTGTAATCTAACTCCTACTGCTGTCCATGCAGCAACATAACACTTCTCACATATGTTTTAATCATATTAATAAACATGTTTTTTTAGCACAAGTTGGGGAAAAAATGTTTTTTCTTTAAAGTAACATCATCTCATGCTACACATATTTGTATGAAATCTTTTAGGTAATATTTTAGATCATCATACCATAAGAATCTGATACCAACGCATGCCAACTTAGGACCCCCTGATGGCATCATGGAAAAATGTAAAGAAGAAATGGAAAACCAGGGATCAAGTAGATACTGGTTGGAATTAGATGAAGGATGAAGGATGACTGCCTTAACTGTAATTAAGCTATATTAGACATCTACACTGACATGAATTTGACAGCACATACCAGGTTTTGCTGTGCAGTTGTACAGCTGTACAGAGGTTTAACACACCATTGTTGTGACTGACATGGTCTGAATGACTTAAACGGAGTGAAAAGAGTGACCTAACAGGGGTCAACAAACGGAGGGACAAAAATATAAAACTAATAATAATAATAATAAGAAGAAGAATACAATCGGTAAATGCTTAACTTGTGATAACACTTTTGGCACATTTGGCATACAACAAACATGATACCAACCACAAAAAATCAACTCATTATAAACATGAAACAAAACCGTCATACTGTTTTACTCCTACTACGATGCTGGCATGTTGAATGTTATCTTAAATTAAAAACTACACACATGGTAAACTACAAACAAAGCTAGCTAACAGATAGTAAACACCTCTGATTTTGATTTTGCAACTGACTTCCTGTCAGGCTGTGACAACAGTTTAGGAGTGGCAGAATGTTTGCGGTGATACCTGGGTTGGTGTTGGTTCCGGTGGAGTCACCTGCAGACTTGGAGTGACAGGCTGTTTCTGTGGCACAGGAGGCAACGTGGCAGAAGCAGCTTTCACCACTTTCAATGCTTGCTGGGGGATCTGAATCAACTGGGAATCGGTCTTAGGCTGAACCACCTGGACCTGTTGCACCATAGCTGGCTGCCCAGGACTCTGCACAATTAGCAAATTGTTCCCCGCCTACACAAAAAGACAACAAAGTTTAGCATTTGATGTCAGTACACTTGGCTTTAAGCTAAAAAAATGTAGCAAGGACAATTCCTGCCAATACTGAACAATTCCTTTCACACACCATAATCTGACCAAAAAAGCTGCACTCCAAAAATATAAGAAAAATAACTAGTTGGAGGTTTATTTTCAGCTAAATTGTTTTTTCTTCAACAGTGCTACAGCTAAGATCTCCACTTATGAAACAACTAAAGTCTTGGCTTTTGTCTTTAGGAGTAAAGTTCCTGTTGCCTCCCACCAAAAAGTGGAGATAGGCATCAGATTCCGTATTTCATATAAAGGTAGAGTAAAAAACTAACTAAACAAAAACTCAACATAGGAACATCATCTTTTGGTTTTTTTTAAATTGCACCTTCTACATCGAGACAGAAAGCCCTTAGTTAGGCTGATGTTTTTAGATTTACCAGAATCAGCCTTGTGCCATCAAAGTCACACAGCTCAACACACACACTTGTTCCTTTTTTTACTGCAAGTCTTTGCCAAACAGCCAGGTTCATTGAGAACATTTCCAAGGTAGAATTAGAATGGGCAAAAATATTAAGTAAGATTAACCTGTATTATGTTATCGCCAGCTTCAATTAAAATGGTCTCCATCTGCTCTGGTGGTGGCGAGGCAGCCTGTGCAGGAGCCGGTGGAGGTTCAGCTGACAGAACCATTTTCTTCTTCCTCCCTCGCCGTCCTTTTCCCGGTGTGGGAGGGGAAGCGGCTGTCTCTGTGACGACTGCAGATCCGCCCACTTCTCCAGTTGCAACATTGAGGGGTAGTGTGAGCCCACTGGGCAGCTGCATCACATTTGCAGCTGTGTTGTTTGGCTTCCGTACCTTCAGCGAGGGTTTAATGGCTACAGTCTTCTGTGGTGTGACAGGTGTTGCAGCAGCAGCAGCTGGGGCTGGCACAGTCATAGGAGTGGTAATGATGGCTTGGTTAGTGCCTGGTATGAGCTGGATCTGACCCCCCTGCGGCATCATCTGAATTTGTGGCATCACCTGGTACTGGATGTTAGTAGGGCCGGAGGTGTTGGTGCGTGCAGGGCTCTGTTGAATCGTAAGCACAATAGGACTGCCAGGAGCTGAGGGTCCCAAGCCAGCGGGGAGCTGGATCACATTGCCCTTCGTTGAAAGAAAACCCAAGTTTTTGGGAGGAGCCGGTGCTATGGGAGCTGGCTTTATGGGCTGAAGCCTGCGAGGTTGCGGCTGAGTTGGAGGAGAAGTGACAGGGGCCTGAGCAGCTGGGGGTCCAATTTTACTACAAGTAGCAGCCAGAAGGGCCAGAGGAGAAGGCTGTGTGTCCTGCTGTAAGAAAAACAGGAAACAAATCAAAATCAGCATGATAAAAAATAATTCATTAAACATCATAGAAGATCTGCTGTTCAAATAAACAAGCAGAAACAAGAGAATAGAAAAACACAACGGCACTCATTATGCTCTAAATTCTGATTTTAACTGTGTTCGTAATAATTAAGGGAAATATATGAGATTTATCACCTCTACTAATAACATACAGTAGCTCCAGACTAAGTCTGTCCCCTAGCTAAAGCAGTGATGCCACCTAAAAATATTAGAAAGTTGTTTAGTTTCACTGTGATGTGATTCAGCTGCCTGTGACACTGGTTTCACTTCTGAGGAGCTGCATACATGTTGTGTTGTTGTTGACAGTCAGATTGTGGCTTAAACTCATTTTTTTACCATGACTCATAAAGGAAGTGAATGAAACACAGTGCTCTTTATCATGGTTGGATGTGCTGACCATTACTTCAATTGAATTTTATTCTGCAGACTCTTATTGTTTGTACAAGAAAGAACTTTACTGACTTGGGTTGCATGGAACATGTTTAAAGTTGCACTTGTTTACTATAATCTGTGGGACTCTGAAGTTACCTTTCAATAGGTGTCATTTAGGTACACTGGCTGAATTAGCAAATAAGTTTCGTACCTACATGCCAAGGCAAATGGTTTGTAAACATGAGCAGCATATTGATCTAAGTACATCCATTCAGATGGTAATAACTGGAAGGGTTGTCTGTCAACTTAACAAGCTTCTAGTATCTAATCAAACTGTATTTGTTAGTACTAAGACACTAATTAATGTCAGAAATGTGCATAAGTAGAATCAGAATACATAGAGTAGCAGCATTTGAGACCAGACAGTTGCTTACTTGTGTAGAAGCACTGGAGGGCTGAAGGTATTCACTTGGACTAACAGCAACAGTGGCCATGCTGTCCTGTTGTTCTGGAAGACACATGGCAGAGTCAGAGGCAGGCTGTGGTTAAGCTGTTGATGAGCCTGACAGGTGGACATCAAATTAAAGCAGATGTGCTCTCAGAACAATGGGAAGTTCAGCTCTAATTTAAGTTACATGTTATCATGTAATGTTCACTATTAGATGAAAAACCTCACATACTCACCATGTGCCAGTATGATGTTACATTAATGGAATTATTTTTGCATCCAAACTATGAATGCTTTAAGTCAGAAGTCAGATTATATATATATATATATATATATATTATATATATATGCATGGGTGAAAGTGAGCGAACCGGGAAGAGGGAAGAATGGCTGTCTGCTATGAAGCCTTCATCTAGAACCAGTTACAGCTGCAAAAATTCACGAGCACACAAAGATCAGATCCGCTACCAATAGGCAGTCTAAAACACGACTTAATCTGTTTATAAATGTAGCTTTTTTCCCCTCATTCCAAATAGTTTCTGAACTGTTCTGCTATGCTGGAGCCTCAATGCTCTTGCTTTGCTTCTCTCCCCTCGGAGCTCGAGGCCTTAGTGAACGGCCAGCCTTTAAAACGAGCACCACTACGTTTAATGTCTGTCTGCTCGCTGCTAAATACCCCAGTTAATAGCAAAGGGAGAGTAACTAGTTGTAATTCATGTTACTTTGCTGAATTACAACACAGTACAGCTCGAAAACACTGCTTATGACCAGAGAGTTCACATACACTACACGAAAGCGCATGCGCGCTTACCTCCAAAACAGAGCGGTTGTCAAGGAGATCGATGCGTTCGATTTAATGGACTGGGAGATTTTACACAGGTGGTGCGCAGACATAAAGAACCGCCGCTTGCATTAGGACAGGACGAACAATAAATCACTTACCCTCTACAGACTTTTAAATAAAAACCGCAAAAACAAACGAACTGTCAAATTTTTAGTCTAAATGAAATCAAAAGTGGACCACAATGCAGAGAACAATAACTTCTTTGTTCAAAAGGAAAGACAGAAACTGAAGATAAAAAGTTATGCATCAGAAAATGGTTTATCATTGTTTCATACATGGCAGTTCTTTAGCAACTGAAATATATATATATATATATATATATATATATATATATATATATATATATATATACCTCCAGTATGACCCCAGTGCCTCCCTCTAGCTCCGCCCCTAAGTACCGGCAAGAATTTAAAACTACTTTCATTTTTTTGTATATATATATATATAATATATATATATATATATATATATATATATATATATTAGGCCTACATACAAATATATATATATATACACACACACGTTATGTTAATTTTATTTACGCACTAAACATAATAGAGTTAAGAGTTTGAAATTTAAGTGTTGTGAAAGCTTAAAATGTACTTTATTTTGAAAAACCAACACCGCCGGCTCCTTCCTGCCTGCGAAGCTGCTAGTTAGCTGTGTCCCAATTCCAGGGCTGGATCCTTCGAAGGCCGTATTTGTAGACCGATTACGTCACAGCGAGGCGACGAAGGCTGTCCTAATTCACGAATCCTTCCGAGACTCCTTGAAATGCGGCCGACAAATGTGCCTGATTTGAAGGATGGGTCGTGAGTATCCTTCGCGGTCCATCATTTCCCATGATTCATTGCGGGTCGAAGCGGATTGGTCAAGCAGGGGAAGCCATGGCGGACCACAGGGACAAAAGCTGTGTGTAAATTGTAAAAAATAACACTTTCTGTGACACAAATGAGCTTTTACAATGTTTTTAGTGCGGGAATATAACTGTGTAGACGTGAAATATCTGCTTGATTTATCAAGACATCGCTTAATTTCAAACATGCTCCGACGTGTTTGGAGTTTTCTGTTCCTGCGTAGTAACCGGCTTGCCTCGCCAGCCTTCCCTGCGATGAGGCAAGCTGAACTTGGAGATATCTGACCGGACTCCCGGCACTGAGCTCCCGCTGGCAGTCATCACAGTGAACGTTTAACACAAGTGATTTCTAACAGTTTATGTTAGTATTATTTTAATTTATTGTGTCATTTGTTCATGTAAATGGATTTGACATTACAGGTGATATTAAAGTTAACCTGAATAAATGGACAATTTTATGTAATCTAACTGTATCACTGGAGAGTCTGATTGAGAATAAATAAGCTTTTCAATATTCATTTTTGATGAAGAAATGCGCTGGAATGTGGTAACAGCTGGTATAGGCTAAACCGTCCCAATTCGCAGCTGCCCACTTCTGGCCTCCGCGGTTTTAGCGGTCGACGAAGGACCCAGCCCACGTAGACCGGGTCCTTCGAAGGATCCAGCCCCTGAATTGGGACATACCCGTTGTGAGAAAGTGCTCTGTTCCATTACAACCTCCACGGAGCAACTCCGTTGATATGTTACAGAGAACGATTCCACATTCGCTGTGACTACTCCGGACGTCAACGTCACTCTCCGTCGTTCAACTCCGATTTTCTGTTCCACTCCAGTCCATCTTGCTCCGGCCGGGTCAACCAATGTACCTCTCGCGTATGCTTTCTTCGGACTCCAAGGAACTTGGAGCGGACATATGTTGCATTTGAATGAACGTAATGTTCATTCATTCATTCATCTTCTATAGTGGGTCACGGGGAACCTGGTGCCCATCTCCAGCAGTCTACGGGTAAGAGGCAGGGTACACCCTGGACAGGTTGCCAATCCATCGCACGGCAAATGTAGTTGACATTTGCCACACGATGTAAAATTATTTGACATCGCATGTCCAATTTGCGTCAAATTAAAGCTGAGAAAATTGCTGATCATTTGTTATATAGAAAAATGTACTCTCCTAAACATAAATCTATAAGCACTGTGGGATCTAGGGATGGGTACCGAATTCTGTACTTTTAGAGGTACCGACTGAAATTCAGTCGGTTATACCGAGTGCAGATTCACGTAAAAGTCAAACTGTACCATGTTTCGGTACCTAAACGCATCATTGTGACACTGAGGGAGTGGAAGAGTGGTCGATTTTCAATGCCGGACATAAACGCAGCATTGCACGCACAAGAGCATAATGACGTCAGTAGCCGCTGGTACCGTCAACAAAGCATGGCTGATAGGAAGCGCCCGAAAGTATGGCTCCACTTTTCAAAATGCGGTCCAGATTACCTGGACCGCCTTAGAAAGCCTGCATCCGTCAGCGGCTTGTCATCTGCAGCCAGCATTATTACGAAAAAAACACTGCGTTGTCAGTTAGGGGTTTTCATGTTGAAGAAATGTTTGAAACAACTAAGATGTTACAATACAAACAGCTGGATATTGTTTCGAATTATTCAATAAAGTTTATATATTGAGAAATAAATCTTAAATTGAACATTTTTGAGATTTTATTGTTAAATGAATTAACATTTATTACCACATAAACACACACAAAAGTACTGAAAACTCCCAGGTATGGGGTATCGGTACTGTATTGGTTTAAATGCGGAAGGTACCCATCCCTACTGGGAACTGTGCATTATAGTGTTGACAGATATACACATAGTTGTGATTATTGTATCACAGTTTGTTGGTTTCTGGTCTTGATGATGGAATTGCTAAACTGATATACACTGCTCAAAAAATAAAGGGAACACTTAAACAACACAATATAACTCCAAGTAAATCAAATTTCTGTGAAATCAAACTGTCCACTTAGGAAGCAACACTGATTGACAATCAGTTTCACATGCTGTTGTGCAAATGGAATAGACAACAGGGGGAAATCTTTGGCGATTAGCAAGACACACTCAATAAAGGAGTGGTTCTGCAGGTGGGGACCACAGACCACTTCTCAGTACCTATGCTTTCTGGCTGATGTTTTGGTCACTTTTGAATGTTGGTGGTGCTTTTACACTCGTGGTAGCATGAGACGGACTCTACAACCCACACAAGTGGCTCAGGTAGTGCAGCTCATCCAGGATGGCACATCAATGCGAGCTGTGGCAAGAAGGTTTGCTGTGTCTGTCAGCGTAGTGTCCAGAGCCTGGAGGCGCTACCAGGAGACAGGCCAGTACACCAGGAGACGTGGAGGAGGCCGTAGGAGGGCAACAACCCAGCAGCAGGACCGCTACCTCCGCCTTTGTGCAAGGAGGAACAGGAGGAGCACTGCCAGAGCCCTGCAAAATGACCTCCAGCAGGCCACAAATGTGCATGTGTCTGCACAAACGGTTAGAAACCGACTCCATGAGGATGGTATGAGGGCCCGACGTCCACAAATGGGGGTTGTGCTCACAGCCCAACACCGTGCAGGACGCTTGGCATTTGCCAGAGAACACCAGGGTTGGCAAATCCACCACTGGTGCCCTGTGCTCTTCACAGATGAAAGCAGGTTCACACTGAGCACATGTGACGGACGTGACAGAGTCTGGAGACACCGTGGAGAGCGATCTGCTGCCTGCAACATCCTTTAGCATCACCGGTTTGGCAGTAGGTCAGTAATGGTGTGGGGTGACATTTCTTTGGAGGTCCACACGGCCCTCCATGTGCTCGCCAGAGGTAGTCTGACTGCCATTAGGTACCGAGATGAGATCCTCAGACCCCTTGTGAGACCATATGCTGGTGCAGTTGGCCCTGGGTTCCTCCTTATGCAGGACAATGCTAGACCTCATGTGGCTGGAGTGTGTCAGCAGTTCCTGCAAGATGAAGACATTGAAGCTATGGACTGGCCCGCATGTTCCCCAGACCTGGATCAGATTGAGCACATCTGGGACATCATGTCTCGCTCCATCCACCAACGTCACGTTGCACCACAGACTGTCCAGGAGTTGGCGGATGCCTTAGTCCAGGTCTGGGAGGAGATCCCTCAGGAGACCATCCACCGTCTCATCAGGAGCATGCCCAGGCGTTGTAGGGAGGTCATACAGGCACGTGGAGGCCACACACAATACTGAGCCTCATTTTGACTTGTTTTAAGGACATTACATCAAAGTTGGATCAGCCTGTAGTGTGTTTTTCCACTTTGTGTGTGTGACTCCAAATCCAGGCCTCCATTGGTTAATAAATTTGATTTCCATTGATGATTTTTGTGTGATTTTGTTGTCAGCACATTCAACTTTGTACAGAACAAAGTATTCAATGAGAATATTTCATTCATTCAGATCTAGGATGTTATTTGAGTGTTCCCTTTATTTTATTGAGCTGTGTATTAAGAGGGTTCATGTAACACCTGTAACCTAGGCCCAGAGCGGACTGGCCCGAGAGCACCGGGATCAAAGCTCAGTTTGGGTCATGCTTGATAACCAACCCATGCCATTCGTGCAACTCACTGGGGTATCCAACTGAAGCTCCCAGACACCCCCTTTCTTTTTTTGAGGCTGACTGTCACAACAGAGCAGAGATTTTTTTCAGAATTCTTTGGAAGTTACATTTTATGTCAATTATATCTTAATTACATTCACATCAAACTAACAAAGCAAAACGTTATTCTACTTATAAAACTTTATTAGCCTTTAAAAAGACCCAGTTCTGTGTACTTCTGACTCTGCTTCTGCAGCGGTCCTAACTCAATGCATGGTAGTCGCATAATGTCTAATCCAGTCATATACATCGATGGTCCTGGCTGTAGTAATAAACACACTTTGAGCATAATGAAAAGTGCAATTAAACACTATCTGCTTATATTAATAATAATAATAATAACCTATAGGGCAGCACCATATATAGTAAATTCACTGTATGCAATATGCACCAAACTGATACACTGAAATATTGTCAAAAACAACTGCTGGTCATTCCAATAATATCATAAATTCTAGATATGTAGATATGTACCATACAGTGATTTGTAGAGCTTTGACATGTTGATACTGATATTTGACAATTTGGACTTCTTTTCAAAAATCCACTGTAATAAAAAGCATTTAAAAGATTTCTTACTAGCCTTCATCCTACTAGGTATGTGAGAGGCAGTTACTGTAGGAAATAGTTTTACAGTTTAAAAACAGGGATGTGCAACTTTTTATTGGCATCAACATCGGTATTGGTCCGATAAGTAAAACTAGGCTGATATTAATAACCGATGTTGATTTCCATCTTGTTGCTGTTTGTGTATATGTTTCGGGGGTTGGACCATGTGGTATCTTTTTGGTCATGTGACAGTGATGCTGCGCAGGATCGTTGGATGTTTAACTGAAGCAGAGAAGCAATGTCAGCCATGCAGTTTCTTTTTCAGAGAGTTCAGAGAGTTCCAAGCAGAGACCCTGTATCTACAACCCCGAGTGGAGCATTTTTTCCGGTCTGAAGGAAGGACAACAGGACCGCATCACCGTGGCCACAGCAGTAACGTACAGTTTGGCCGGCTGACAGAACGAGCCGCCCCACCCCACAGCTACGGAGGTTGGCTGCAAGTTAACCCTTTGTTCACTGTGGATGCTTTCCTCAACTTTGTTGCCTCGGACAACATTTCCTCAGTACAGTTCACGTAAGAGGTTGTGTTTTGGGCAGAGAGAAGTCATTTAGAATGAAATAATCTAAACATTTTTCGTTTTATGACGTTTGGTTTTGTTGTGTTGAAAACTCAGCCATCTTAGTGTAAGCATCTGTTCAGCACATGTGCTCAGTTTATGTGTTCTGTGTTTGTTTTAAGACAATCGTTATTTAAAGGGTGATTTTAAACACAGAAGATCGGCCATGACGCACTGTCCACGCTTATGCATTTTAACCCTTTTATTAATGGTATTTTAAAGGTATGTGTTTGATTCTGATGATAAGCTATAAGCTTCTTTTGTTAGCTTTAACCACTAACAGCTAAGAACACGCGTTTGCCTACTATTGATCATTTACCCAAAAAGGTTGTTAGTTTTCAATCTAGGAAATAATATTTCCCTAAATATTATTTTACTAAACTTGATAACTAAGTAAACACCATTAAGCCCCATTTCTCAAAGATTTGGTTCTTATTTAAAATAATATTTCCTTAAATATTACTTTACTATTTCCTTAATAATATTTCTTTAAATATTATTTTAATAAATAAAGGCAGCTAATTAAACACCGTTGAGAATTGGTCAGCCAGAAGGTTGGTTTTATTTAGCAAATCATTCTTTAAAATATCATTTTATTAAAATAATATTTTATCTGATCTTGCATTGTGAATGGGTGTCTAATGGTATGTTGATTATTGCCTAAGTTGGTTCCAAGACTAACTTAACTTCATTTCCAGATTCTTCAAGATAATCCTTGGTTCTCAAACATAAATAACATTGCATGGTAATGTTGCATCACTCTTTTGGTCATGATTTTCAATCATCTTTAATCAACTTGTTTATATAGTATATAGCCCATTAGTCTTCATTATTCTTTAATTCTGCTTGGTAGTTTAGTTGGATTGTTTTAGCATAGTAAAGAGTTTGTTGATTGAAATATGTTTGACTTTGAGTTGACTTATTTTTGTTAATAAATTCTTGTATTTTAAGAAATTGTGTGAATTCATTCCATGTGTGTGCAGAGTGTTGCTGTTCAATAATGTCAGAGCTTGGCTCATCCCTTTCAATTTTGTCCTAATACCACCGCCTCTTTGGGCTGGTATTCACAGGACGGCCCTTAACAGACCGAAATATTATTTAATAAAATATTAAAGTATTAATATAAAATATTAAATAATATATTCATATTCAGAAACACAACATTGGGTATTGATAAAGTTTCATATTTGTGCATCCCTATTTAAAAACACAATGAACTGGAGTTAATGTTTTAAAATATATTTTTTAAACTTTACCGATTGAAGGCGTGGATTTAACACGTAACCTCAGAAAAACCCACGGAGGTTTTCCAAGGAGACGAAATTTTCCTCTTTGTTTTCGTTCCAGTCAACAGCTGACGGTCCGTCATATTTTCCCCTTTCGCCAAAGGAGGAAGGCCGGCCGTCTTTGAGTTTGTTACGGACGCGTAACTAACTCCCCCCTCTCCCCCTGCTCCAGAGAGGACGACACCAAGTAACCCAGTTTTGTTTTTATTTCTATTAGAATAGCTTGGGCCGGATAGAATAGGATTTTAGGGCGATTTAGAATTGCCACTTATAGTCCAATGTGTTCTAAGTTGTACGTGCATGCAATGTCTTCTTGAAACTTTGATTGCTGCTTATTTTGAACTCTGAAAATCGTTGTGCTTTGAAGCTGTGCGCGTCTCACTATGTTTGAACACCTGAGCGCAGACTCAGGTGAACTTAAAGTTGGACTGCTAGAACCTCATGGTGGAACACTCACTATTCCTTTGTCTTCACTCTTCCGTGTTTTTCCACTGGTTGCCGCCTAAAAGTTTTATGACCCTTTGTGTTTCACTCCAACTTTGGGGGTTTTATGACTGCAGCCTGGTGGAGGCCGCTCCCAAAGCTTTTCTCTTGTTTTGCCATAACTGCTGGTTTGACTTTCAGTCACACTCAATGTTGTTTTATCTTGTTTAGTTAGTTATTTTACCCCTTGTTTGTAGAACTTTTGCATGCTTGATTAGGTGAAGATTATTGAATCAGAATAGCGAGGTGTATCAGGGCTGTGATTTAATAAATATTCACATAGATAAAGAGGAAGCGTTTGTGATTATTTTGAGCAAAAGTGATTTGTCTGTCAAAATAAGGTCAAAGTTCCCCACTTTCGGTGAAGCGGTTGATCAAACAGTGACATCCAGTAATAGTTATCAATTATTACTGTGAATTTAATAATTGTAATTATCAAGGGCCTTGAGCCATAATTACAACACCAGAGGACATCTCTGCTTTTGATTCATAAGTAATTAATTTTTTTCAAATTATGATTTTAATTATAATTCTTGATAAATATTAATTAATCAATAATCATAATTCTTACATCAGGATGTCCACAAAATGCAGTTAAAAGCCTTCAGCTGATTCAAAATGCTGCAGCAAGAGTTCTGATGAAAACTAAAAAGAGAGATCATATTTCTCCTATTTTAGCTTCCCTTCATTGGCTCCCTGTTAAATCCAGAATAGAATTTAAAATTCTCCTCCTCACATATAAAGCCCTTAATGATTTAGCTCCATCATACATCAGAGATCTGATTGTTCCATACGTTCCTAACAGAGCACTTCGTTCTCAGACTGCAGGTTTACTGCTGGTTCCTAGAGTCTCTAGAAGTAGAATGAGAGGCAGATCCTTTAGTTATCAGGCTCCTCTCCTGTGGAACCAGCTCCCAGTTTTAGTCCGTGAGGCAGACACCCCGTCTACTTTTAAGGCTAGGCTTAAAACTTTCCTTTTTGATAAACCTCATAGTTAGACTGGCTTAGGTTATCCTGAGCTATCTCTGTAGTTATGCTGCTATAGGCTTAGGCTGCTGGAGGACCACTTTAGCCCTCTTCGTTACATTCTCACACTACTCTCCAATTTTGCATTATTTGCTGTTATTTCAGCTTTTAACTTTATGTTCTCTCTCTTTTCTCTTCCTAGAAGCTACACCTGGCCTGACTCTGTATCTACCTGTGACACCTTTCTGGAGAGGGGCACCATCCAAGCTTCTGCTGCCAACAACTTAATGCTCACCCTCTACTGATGATCCACATGGCCCTGTCTTTCAGTGTTTAGCCCTTTCTCTCTCTGCTTCTTTGTTCTCTTTGTGTCTCTGCTCTGTTCTCTCTAACCCCCAGTCGGTCGTGGCAGATGGCCGCTCACACTGAGCCTGGTTCTGCTAGAGGTTTCTTCCTGTTAAAAGGGAGTTTTTCCTCTCCACTGTCGCTACATGCATGCTCAGTATGAGGGATTGCTGCAAAGTCAACGCCAGTGACTGTCCACTGTCTCTACATGTTCATCCGGGAGGAGTGAATGCTGCAAGTCACTGACTGGATGCAATCTGCTGGGTTTCCTTAGATAGAAAAACTTTTTATCCAATTTGAATAAATAACTAACTCTGACTGCACTGTTCAATGATTAGGATTAATTGGAATGTATGTACCTGACTTTTATGAAATGCCTTGAGACGACATGTGTTGTTTATTGCCGCTATATAATAATAATAATAATAATAATAATAATAAATAGGTACACCCTCGCATAGTGAGGGTCTGCTGGGAACGCCTGGCAGAGCCCTCGGCCAGGGATGTATTCAACTCCCACCTCCGGGAGAGCTTTGACCAGATTCTGGGGGATGTTGGAGACATAGAGTCCGAGTGAACCATGTTCTCCGCATCTATTGTCGATGCTGCTGCCCGTAGCTGCGGCCGTAAGGTCTGCTGTGCCTGTCGCGGCGGCAATCCCAGAACCCGGTGGTGGACACCGGCAGTAAGGGATGCTGTCAAGCTGAAGAAGGAGTCCTATCGGCTGTGGTTGGCTTGTGGGATTCCTGAGGCGGCTGAAGGGTACCGTGAGGCCAAGCGTGCTGCGGCCTGAGCTGTGGCAGAGGCAAAAACTCGGGCCTGGGAGGAGTTCGGTGAGGCCATGGAGAAGGACTACCGGTCGGCCTCGAAGCGATTCTGGCAAACCGTCCGGCGCCTCAGGAGGGGGAAGCAGTGCTTCGCCAACACTGTTTATAGTGGGGGTGGGAGGCTGCTGACCTCGACTGGGGACATTATCGGGCGGTGGAAGGAGTACTTCGAGGATCTCCTCAATCCTGCCATCACGCATTCCCTGGTGGAAACAGAGGCTGGGGACTCGGGGTTGGACTCTTTCATCACCCAGGCTGAAGTCACCAAGGTGGTTAAAAAGCTCCGCGGTGGCAAGGGTTCGGGGGTGGATGAGATCCGCCCTGAGTACCTCAAATCTCTGGATGTTGTGGGGCTCTCATAGTTGACACGCCTCTTCAACATTGCATGGCGGTCGGGGACAGTGCCTCTGGACTGGCAGACCGGGGTGGTGGTCCCCCTTCATAATCAGGGGGACCGGAGGGTGTGTTCCAACTACAGGGGGATCACACTCCTCAGCCTCCCTGGTAAGGCCTACGCCAGGGTATTGGAGAGGAGAGTCCGGCCGATAGTCGAACCTCGGCTTCAGGAGGAGCAGTGTGGTTTTCGTCCCGGCCGTGGAACACTGGACCAGCTCTATACCCTCTACAGGGTGCTCGAGGGTTCATGAGAGTTTGCCAACCGGTTCACAGTGTTTTTGGGGCCTGGAGAGGCATTCGACTGTGTCCCTCGTGATGCCCTGTGGGGGGTTTCCAGGAGTATGGAATCGGGGGCCCCTTTATTAGGGGCCATCCGGTCCCTGTACGAGGGAGCAGGAGTTTGGTCCGCATTGCCGGGCCAAATCGGACCTTTTCCCGTGCATGTTGGCTCCCGCCAGGGGTCCCTTTTTCACGGTCCTTTCTAAAATTTTAGACAGGATTTCTAGACACAGCAAGGGCGGAGGGGGTCTGGGTTTTTTGGGCCAGGGTTTTGTCTCTTCTTTTTCAGATGACGTGGTCCTGCTGGCCCCCTCTAGCAAGACCTCAGCATGCGCTGGGGCGTTTCGCAGCCGAGTGTCAAGCGGCTGGGGGAAAATCAGCTCCCCCAAGCAGAGGCCATGGTACTCGACCGGAAAAAGGGGGGTTGTCCTCTTCAGGTTGGGGGGGGTTTTTGGCTCAAGTGGGAAGTTCAAGTAATTTTGGGGGCTTTTTCACGAGTGAGGGAAAAAAGGAGCGGGAGATCGACAGACAGATCGGTGCGGCTGCCGCAGTAATGGGGGCGCTGTGCCGGTCCGTTGTGGGAAGAGAGAGCTGAGCCGGAAAAAACCCGAAGCTCTCGATTTACCGGTCGGGGCTACGTTTTTACCCTCACCCTATGGGGCCATGAAGTTTTGGTTATGACCGAAAGAACGAGACCGGATACAAGCGGCTGAAAAGAGTTCCTCCGTAGGGGGGCCGGGGACCCTTAGAGATAGGGTGAGGAGCTGGCCATTCGGGAGGGGCTCGGAGTAGAGTCGCTGCTCCTCCACATCGAGAGGAGCCAGTTGAGGTGGCTCGGGCATCTATACCGGATGCCTCCTGGACACCTTCGCGGGAGGTGTTCCAGGCACGTCCCACCGGGAGGAGGCCCAGGGGACGGCCCAGGACACGCTGGAGGGACTATGTCTCTCGGCTGGCCTGGGAACGCCTTGGGCTCCTCCCGGAGGAGGTGTCTGGGGAGAGGGACGTTTGGGTGTCTCTGCTGAGTCTGCTGCCCCCGCGACCCGGTTCCGGATAAGCGGAAGACAACGAGTACGAGTACGAGTACGAGGTACACCCTCATTACAGCTGACAGACCCCAGTCCATGTATCCATAACCAGCACCAAGACTACTGGATCTCACAGTAGATGGCAAACTTCCCTAACCATCCACAAAACTATCCTGTATGCATGTGTGGCTCAGTGTTTTTGAAAGAAAACACAAGAGCATGGTGAAACCTCAAAGATGTAAAGAGCACAGTGAGTAAACCAGTAGTGAGAAGCAAAGAAAAAACATTTGCAGATGTGCAAAAAACAGCTGCTTAATAATCTAGCAAACATGATTGTTTTAATATGGATGAGCAGTTCAGATTGGAACACATGGAATGATAAAAAGCAGCTCCTGTGAAAGACGCTTTAAAAGTGCCCCCCAAATGTGTTCCACAGACTAAAATATCCACTACCAAACAAGCACTAGCAGCAGGTCTAGCAACATTAATGAAAATCTCAAAAGAACCTGCCACACAGCAAATGAATGAGTGTTTCCCAAACCAGTTTCATACGATGAAAAAAGCACAAAGTGGTAAGAGATCATTTCCACAGTAGCCAAATATGGCTCATAATATAATATTGCTGGAAACAATAAAAATACAAGGTTTGGTTGTGCAGGATGTAGTGGTAGAGGAAGCACCCCAAACAACACATCTTCCCCTCTCTCTATGCTCATCTCTGATCTTAATACTGTCACTAACACTACAACATCTTCAAAATAGGAGAAAAGAAACAATGCGGAGGATCTCATAAAAGTGATTTCACCTGAATATATGAGAGTTTGATACAATGTAAAGTAGTAAGTGTACAGCAAAAGTGAGTACAACCCCAAGCAAAAATGTCCAAATTCAGCCCAATTAGCCATTTCCTGTCCCTGGTGTCATGTGAGTCTTTAGTGTTACAAGGTCTCAGGTTTGAATGGGGAGCAGGTGTGTTAAAGAGGTTATGTTTTGAAAATAGACATATGAGTGCTGCCAGCATTGCTTCAGTGGTTGAAGCACTTACAGACTGACTCCCCAGTCTGTAAGTGCTTTGACCATTCACTGCACAAGACATCAAATTGGTCTGCATAGGTGTCGTCCCAGAAAGAAGGCTTTTCAAGAGATGATGCACAAGAAAGCTTGCAAACAGTTTGCTGAAGCCAAGTGGACTACAGACATGGATTACTGGAACCATGTCATGTGGTCTGATGAGACCAAGAAACATCTTTGGGATGGGGTCAAGCATGTGTGGCAGCAACCAGGTGAGGAGTACAAAGACAAGTGGGTCTTACCTAACGCCAAGAATGGTGGTGGGAATGTCATGGTTTGTAGCTGCATAAGTGCTGCCAGCTGTGGGGGCCTGCAGTTCATTCATGTCCCTTTTCCACTGGCTCAATTTGACCCTACTCGGCTCCAGTCGGCTCGCTACCGTTTCCATTACAGTTTTTTTCTGTACCGGGGACTACTTTTTGGTCCCTGCTCCTGAGCAGGTCCGACCAAGGCTGAGTAGGGACTACATGTGACGTGACCAGACGGCTGTTCACTGATTGGTCGTGGGAGGAGGAGAAATGAGAAGGTTTTCGTTTGAGACAGTGCAGGGAAAAGTTAATAAAACTCAAGAGCAACTACAATAATATGAAGGACCACAGAGGCTGGAGCAGGTCAAACATGTCATTTTACCATTTACAGATCATAAACCAGCCTGAAGGCTGACAGAAAAGAAAAAAAGACAAATCACCTTTCTGAATAACATGCAGGCAGAGCGCTGAATGTAATAACATCCTGATCACACATAAAATCAGCTGTTCAGAGGCACAAACATTTCCTCCAAAACACACAAAACTAAACCAACATGAAATGTGTTTGGTTCTGACATTTATTTACGGTCCTTTAGTGAACCAGCATCTGCAGGAGGAGGAAGCAGGCAGAGAACAGCTGCCTGTAATCAGACTGCCTGCATCGGACCAAACAGGAGGACGAGCTGCTGAATCTGTGGAGCATGAATATGCAATATCCAACCTAAAACTAACTTTGAAGGTTTTGCGCTTTTCAGTCCTGGTCCTCGTTATTGCCATGGATAAGACAAAAACATCCTCATAAAGCCCAAAATGTTAACTTCTTCAGGCAAACTTTGGAGCTTCACCATCCAGACAGCAGCGTCTCTCCTCTCTGCTCCTCCTGCCACACCCCCTCACATCAGAACCCATGGCTGGGTTGTGGTCCAGATAATTATCCCAGTGGATTATTTTAGACATAAACATAAGACATTCCTGCATACATATTAATACAAACGTTATTAGTATTTAGTTTGTTTTTATTTTTTATTTCTTTTTCATAATTTCACGCAGATTACTTTAATGTGACAATGTAACACAGTAACGTTAATAGCAGCACAGCGCTCTACACTCATGGCTGGAGGCGGGGCTTCAGTCGCCATAGCTTCAGCCGGTGGGGGGGTCAGTGGAAACACAACAGTTACCGTACCGAGTAGAGCGAAACCGAGTGGTGCAGAGCTGCGCCGGCTAAAACGAGCCAGTGGAAAAGGGGCATAAGAGAACCATGAATGCCAATATGTACTGCATGATCTCCTCCTTTCAGACACCGGGACACAGGGCAGCATTCCAACATGTTAGCGACCCCAAACACTTCTCCAAAATAACCACTGCCTCGCTAAGGAAACTGAGGGAAATGGTGCTGGACTGGTCAAGCATGTCTCCACACCTAAACCCTACTGAGCATCTGTAATTCACTCTCAAATGGAAGGCGGGGGAGGGACTAACATCCACCAGCTCCATGATGTCATCATGGAAGAGGATTTCAATGGCAAACTGTGAAGCTCTGATGAACTCTATGCCCAAGAGAGTTAAGGCAGGGGTGGAATATAATGTTTTTCAACATGGATCAGTTTAATAAATAAATAATAAGACTGTCCCTAAAAGATGGATTAGTACCAACTATAAAAGCCAAATAGCAAGTGATGCAAATGCTTGAGTGATGCGAGTTTTTGAGAATAAAACACCAGTCAAATATTTTATTGATTACTCTAATGTGAGTTGTGATAGATAGATAGAACTAGCGACTTATATAGACTTAGAAAAACAGCAAAACACCAAACAGGAAATGTAAGGCTCGCATCTCCAAAAACAACAAGGGCATCTTCTGCAACTCGTGGCTTGTGTACATACAAGTAAAAATACATGAATATTTGAATTATTTTATTATTTAAGACTTCTAATATAACTTATAAATAAATGCCTAAAAAGTAGAGAAAAAGAGAAGTTAAAAAAACTCTATACCCCCACATAGAGTAATATTGTGGATTAAAAGTTAATGGTAAATCAATGGCATAGTTTGACAGTCAGGAACTATAAGAGATGCTGAAGAAGGTTGAAGGAATAATTCATCACAGAAACAATGACTATCTTCAAAGATTTAGCTGTATAGAAAATACTTTATGTGAACTATAATAAAATTATTATTTTACTTGTTAATTTAGAGAAACTTGCAGTTAAGAACACAGAAAAATCACAGGTATGTTTTCTGCAAATTCTCCAAGCTCATGTAAGCGTTTATCAGCTACACTGGATATTTTAAGTGTAAAGCTATTGACAGAAGGTTTAAAAACTGCTAACCTTTAACGTCAGAGCGAAAATAACAGAACCCTACAATTAACTCGTATTGGTAACTAGTATCAGAACACAAACTGCAGAGATATTAAAAGTTGCTCATTTCTCCAACATTCAACCTCACAGAAAATAATGTTAATATGAGTTTTTGGATCAACAGAAGATAAGCTGCTTTTTTTCTCGTGGTTTTCTGCCTAAATGTTTGTTATGAATCCAACTTTGAACGATTCACGGTGTAGGGAAGACTTAACCACAGAAACCTCGCAGTTTTGCTTCACAGCAAATGATACCTGATTCTATTATTCTAAATCAGCTACCAGTAATAATGATCCTACTTTAATCCTTCTCGTGAACTATGCACAACCAAAATAACGCAATATTGTGGACTCAAAAGCAGTGCCTTCGTCAAACCCAAGCAGCTGGGTTAGTTTGCTCTGTACAAGCTGCTTGCGTTAGCAAGCAAGCGCCAAGCTAGCAATTCAGCTGGAAAGCTCAGACGGGTTTAGCATCCGGCCAACTTCCTTCGACTACAACAAGGATAATAATTTAAACTGAAGTGGCACCATTTAAATAATTCAACTATTCACTTGGGCGAAAAGCGATTGAATGCAAGGTAAGATTCGGAGACCAGTGAACCACCAGCTACATAGTCCTGTTTAGCATTCTAGCTAGCTGAGTCGCGGCTTGCCAGTGAAACTCTTTGATAACGTTACAGAAAAAAATGCAGCCCTTTTCCGGAAGTTCGTGGCTCATTCTAGCTCACAAAACCAAACCGGTTATGTTAAAACACATTTATATGTGCACATAACACTCAGTGCTTTTCACCCCAACAACAATACACTGTTTATGAAGTAGAATGTAATATAAACACCAATGTTTTCATTCCTACCCACCGCTCATGACGACATTCGCTCTCCACAGCCTTGAAGACCAAGACATGAAGGAATCCGCCCGCGCGGCTGCACCAATCCCTGGCAAGGAACAGGTTGAGGGACAGCCAAACAGACCAATCGCCTTGGAGTGATTGTCTGAGTGAAATGAATTAAACCAGTCCTAAAAGAATATTTTTGTTCGTCCGACTGTTTGGCCAATAGGATGTCGCTTTTGAGCTGAGTAAGGAGGTTCCTAGAAGATAATCCAGCGCCCTATTACAACGAGATTACTCATTCACTGTCATGGGCAGCGACCAATGTGAGGTTGGAGGGGCAGTTCCGGTGAAGCAAGAATGACAACCGTGTGGAGCAATTAACGCTAAGTTTCTCCTGTATGACCTGTTTAAATGATCTCAGGCGCAATGCTAAAGAGCAGACTTTTATACAGGACAATGCATTGGCCTATACCATATTGTAAGGTTTCATTTAGGACCATATTATTACACAATAATGTGACAGCCCACAACACAGAGCAGCAATAATAATATGCCACCTTATATTTTTTCCGAAGGTACTTTGTACAAAAAAAAGCTACACGTGTATGTACAGTGACTTGCAAAACAATTCATACGCTCAACATTTTGTACATGTTGAAAACAAAACCACCACAGATTTTATTTGGGTGCATATCAATCCATGTCAAACACTGCTCTTTAACGTGAATTATCTTATTCTGCAGCTTTAAATCTCCGTAAACTGTCCCTACTTCCAATATTTCAGTGCTGTCTCAGATCTTGAGATAGAATTTTTTATTATTAAACGTTATTTATACAGGTAGTCTCATTGAGACAAGTTCTCATTTACAAGAGAGACCTGTTAGAACACATGTAAAACTCATATAGAACAACAATGCAAGACTTTCTAAAATACAGTATCAAAATGTTTAAAATACTGAATAATCAAGAAAAAGTTTTGCTTCCTGCCAGTGATAACTAAGTGTTGTCTTTGAAATGTAGATTAAAAGATTTGAAAGAAATAAAATCTTTTGCAGACAGGGCCTGATGACATTATAATTGGGTGACTTCTGTTTGATCTCATTGCTACGTCAGCCCAAAAGGAAGCAGAGTGATAGGGTGACAGACTGATGGATTCACAAAACAGAACCATCAAAGAAGAGACCCAATTTTAAAATCAAACTTATGATGATTGATCCCCTTGGTTAAAATTAGGACGCAATGTCTTTATGTTTTACCTCAACCTTTTGTTTTTGTTCATCCTCTAACCGTCTAACAAGCTTTGCATTTTCCCTTTGTGCAGACCAGAACCCAATTTTAGCAAGACTGTTTTTAGAATTGTTAAAAAACTGGCTCAAAGTCCAAGTGAAGAAACAACCAAGACATTTTAAAGCCAAAAGACAGACCGCCAGTCAGTGTCAGGATAATCTTCCTGGCTGAACAACAGCAGTGTGCCAAAATATTCCCCATCAGCAGTGTCAGAGAGACAGAAGTTTAGGAACTTCAGCTGCTGAGGCCTAATATGGTTCCCAGAAAGAGGTGGCAGCACAGTCAGACTCTGGATCCAAAAGTCAGGCACACATCTTATCAATTATTGTAGTGGTTCAGATTGATCTTAGCTGATTGATCAAAGGTTACTCACTTGGAGTTCATTCTACCTTTTTTCTTTTCTCTCCTCTCCTTCAAAAAATTAATTTTCAAATTAAAGTGTCAATTTTGGGATTTGGGATGACAATAAATATGTTCTCATAAAATATTTTTCTCATTCCTTTCTATAAAGTATACAATTAGGGCTCATTGATAAGGTAATAGAATTAACCCTTCGAATTGATTTTTGATAAATGGGAGAAAGGAAAATTAGATGATATTGATAGGATTCTTTAATACATAATTACAAGTAGGATTACTAATTGCTACAATTATTAATCAATCATTTTGAGGCATTATCCCTTCTCTACACATTGTGGAAAGACAGGCTCATTTAAAGTTTGACAGAAGCCATGTAGGGGACAAAGCAAAAATTTGGAAGAAGGGTCTTTGGTCTACGGAAGCCGAGAGCGCTTGTTTTCCGCGTATACTTTTTCCCGATGGTTTTCTCGAGATAACGAGTTAATTTTTTTGTTATCTAAAGATAATGAAGACCCTTTTTCATGATAAGGGTGATAGTTTTGAGGATCCGACGTTTGCAAGTTCTTAAAACCTGAAAAAATAACCTAAAAATCAGAGGGAAAACATTTATCTGCAAGATTTAAACCCTGGGCTGGAAAAAACAATTGGGTCGAAATAATTTCATATCAGTCCTCGGGGCATTTTAAGGAGAGACTTGGGGGCGCCCCCCAAAAATCCGGGGAAAGAAACTCCCTATGGGACCCCCGGGGGACACCCCCCAAAGGACATGATGCAAGGGAAACTGGCGCGAAAGTAGAAAAGGTGATGTGTATAAACCTTGTTGTGAAAGTTTTAATTGCCCCTTACCCAGAGGGTGCAACTACGTGAGGACACGACTTTCGAAGCATATACTGTTCCTGGGCAAAAAATACATGTGGCATAGGATTTTTGACAATTGACTCCTTTGGCATTGGGGTAAATTTGGGTGAAAGATGGATTTTCACGTCATATCATCATGGAAGGAACTCCAAACAGATCCCCAAAAAACCACCTAATTTTAACACCAAGAAAAAGGGGGTTGTCCCAAATTTTAGATTTTATTTTTTAACTGAAAAAAGTTTTAAAAACAGGTGAAAAAAGTTCCTGCAAGAAGATGACAGTGGGGGGCTTCCCCCGGACCGTGTGGTTAAAAGGGAAAGAGAAACATCAAAACCAAAGGATGAAAGCTGGGGGAATTATAGAAGAAAAAAAATGCGAAACACGGGCCCGGAAATGTTTAAAGGAGTTCCAAGCTTAGGGAAAAATTTAAGGAATTTAATAGAAAAAGGTCTCAATCAGTCTGTTTCCTTTAAAAAATGACCCAGGGGTAAGTTTTTACCCTTTGATTTTTCGTTTTCCTTTTTTTTAAAAAACGGGTTTTTGTTAGAAATAAGTAAGCTATTTTTGGGGCCCTTTGGGAAAACTTTTTACAGGGCCCAAGTTTGCCTTTTCCCCTTTGAAAAAGTTGCTATTGTTTAAAATTTTTTCAGCCCCAAAAAAAAATTTTGGGATAGCGACAAGTAAAGAAAGAGACGTGCTGCTCTTTGGGAAAAAAACCCCCTCATATTTAAAACTTTGTGCGGGGTTTAAAATACAATACACTATATAAACCCTTTTAGGTGGGTTTGATATTTATTCAAAAATTTTTGGAACAGGAAGAAAGAAAAAGTACTTTTTTTTTTTGTGTTTTTTGAAAGAAAAATCTTAATAAAAATTTTTACAAGGGAAAATCGTTTTTATATTCACATGGCTTCAGCGGGCAATTTGTGGAAAAAAAGCTTTTGGGGAAAAAAAAGATAAACAACATTAATTTTTCCCGGGCCCCGTTTTTCCCCTTTTCCTGGGAAGATTTCCCATTCTTTTCAAGGCCCTAGTCCATGGTGACTAGGAGTGCAGAGTGGATGAAAAAAAGTTTATACACATCATCTCACCTGTTGCTTCATAATTAAGCTATTGGGGGAAAAAAGAACAGTAACAGATGGGTCTAACTGAAATATGCATGTTGTTTTGTACGGTATTATTGTTTTCTGTCTTTATGCTGGCAATCTGTTATAATAAATTATCATCAAGAGCTTAATTTGTTTTCTTTGTACCTGAGATGAAAAAAACGAATTCACAGATATTAGGCAATATCTATTTATAAGTAATGTAAGTATGTAACTTTACCTAATAAAAATATTATTATTACTACTTAATAGACTTCTTGATGACTAACTACAATTAATCAAATATCCATTGAATTCTAAACAAGTTAATAGTAGGCTATTGAAATGTTAAGGAAATAATTGTGTATGTGTGTTGCAGAAGGAACTGGACACAGTTTTGAGAATTTGGGACGATCACCGTATTCGACCAGGTGGAAATGGACAAGATTTGTTTTATGGAAAACCATTTTTGATGTACTATGTCCCTGAGCTGTATATTGCACAAGATTACTTGCATCCAGTGGATTATGACAAAGTTGAAGTTATTCTGCAAGAGAATGTTTGTTTGTGCAAATCAGACATTTCCTGTGATGCTGACCTGCATGAGCTTTGTTTGTTGGTGATGGAGGAAAACAATGTGGTACTTGCTCATGATGCTCCTGGGACAATAAGACTTAACAGAGACCTAAGACCTTTTATAAGGGAACACCTGTTGCTGCCTGATTAGTGACCTGTTGGAGAGAGGGGCTGCATCCAAAATGGTCTAATTATAGCCCCTAGCTCCTGTTCCTTCACCTTTCATGAGGTCAACAGTAATAATTGTATCCTGGGTAGGAAAGGAGCTCCGGACTGCTTTGCTGATTCCGGACAGCCTTTAACTCATACGTCATCATGCGACAGAAACGCATGCTTTGGCTAAAGAATCCCTACCAATTAGAGATTTCGGACGCAGCCAGAAACTCATTAACAGAACTGTCTTAAACATTGTTTGCTTACTAAGACACTGTCCATGGTCCTGATGATCATAATGACATCTTCAGCAATGAGGACTCCAGAACAATATGTTTTTCAGGTAAAAACCTTCACATCAGTAGAAGCCATGTTGTAATATATGTAGCAGTAAGTTATGACTCCAGTGTCATATTTAAATGAATTTCTCAAAGTACTAGTGAGATGTTTAATTGTCATTTGCTAAAGGAAAAAATCAAGTAACAGTTAAGAAAGAGTTTTATTGATTAAACTTGGTATCATTTTTGAAACCATGGCAAAGCACTGGAACTCATTGTGTAGAACATGGTGCCTTACATCTGACAAACAAGTGCAGTTCCTGAAATTGGCATAGAAATGAAATCCACATTTTAGGTAGCTTATGTGGCTGGAGAAGAAATCTGAAACTTTTCAGCTAAACAGAAAAGAGTTTATACTGCCAATGTTAATTCTCATTTTCTTGAATAGCATTGTAAATACTAGAAGAAACATAATGACCAACAGATGGAATGTTGTTGCACAACCACTTTAAGGATGCAGTCCATTGTTTCTCTTTTTTTGAGAATGCTGAATGAATAGGCTTTCTTGGAAAAACACAGCTCGATATTTGAATTTTTTTAAATACAAAACCTTCAGTATAACAAAAGTTTTGATTTAAACAGAAACATAACAAGTGTTTTTCTCCCTCTATGGGGAACGTGTCTAGCACTATACAATATTATCTATTGGCTGATTTGAACATAACATAATAACATTGGAATCTTTTCTTCCAATTAGATTTAACAAAACTATTCATTTAGGACATGTCCATCACCCACACTCCACTCTTTAATACTGAGCAAAATTCTGATTTGAATTCTGCATAATTGCTGTAGTTACATTGTAATTCCAATAAGCAATACAGGTGTGTGCCACAGGGCCACCCAAATTCAATTCAGTTTTATTTATTTATTTATATAGCGCCAATTCCCAACACGTCGTCTCAAGGCACTTCACAAAAGTCAGGTACATACATTACAATTAATCCTAATCATTGAACAGTGCAGTCAGATTCAGTTATTTATTCAAATTGGATAAAAAGTTTTTCTCCCTAAGGAAACCCAGCAGATTGCATCCAGTCAGTGACTTGCAGCATTTACTCCTCCCGGATGAGCATGTAGAGACAGTGGACAGTCACTGGCGTTGACTTTGCAGCAATCCCTCATACTGAGCATGCATGTAGCGACAGTGGAGAGGAAAAACTCCCTTTTAACAGGAAGAAACCTCTAGCAGAACCAGGCTCAGTGTGAGCGGCCATCTGCCACGACCGACTGGGGGTTAGAGAGAACAGAGCAGAGACACAAAGAGAACACAGAAGCACTGATCCAGGAGTACTTTCTATGGGAAGGAAAAGTAAATGTTAATGGATGTAGCTCCTTTAGTCGTTTCATCTAGAAAGAAAGAACAGATAAACTCTGAGCCAGTTTTCAAGGTTAGAGTCTGAAAGAGAGCACATAGAGTTAGTCACAATAAAAGCTCAGCCAGTAGCCATGTCTAGGAGAGAGAAATTGTTAAAAACTAATGTGACCTTAATGGTTTTAGCCAGGAACAAGTCAGACCCTGTGCAGTATCTGAGGAAAAGGCCAAGCTCCTTCTCATCTCTTTCTCTTATAAAGCTCAACAGTTGATTGGAAGTGATTATTTCGGCGTCTGACGTGCATCCAGGGAACTGAATACACTTGGTAATATTTCTTGCTCTGGGTTTCAGATCATCCAAAATCTTGTTCAATCCATCACAACTCATTGATTCTCCAACAGATTTAAGAATTGGCTGCCAACACTTGATGATGAAAGCTGGTTCTTGCACCATCTCTTTGTGAGCTATTTCTTCCACTAGTTTTGGCAGATTCCCTTCAGTTGGGAGCAAAGGGCAGTTGTGACTGCTGAGTATGCTGAGAAGTTCTTCTTCATCAGCCATTGTGAAGTTGTCAAGAGCTTCAGTTAACACATCTTTTTCAGTAGGGCTGATGAAATTAAAGAAAGACTCCATTAGATTGTTTCTTGAAGTGCTGAATGACAGCCTCTGTTAGAAATGGAGAGGCAAGCTGGACAGGGAGGTACTGAAATCTGTGCCATCCAAAAGCCAAGACCTGAGCTACAGCAGCCTACTCTCTTTATTGAAAACTGTGATGGAGAGCAGGGATCTTGTAGGTTGTTCCACGTCTTTGTTGCTAAAAAAAATTCCAGAAATCAGTGAGAATATCTCTAATGATCCGACTTCCCACTCCAGCCTCAACCTCGCCATGCTCAAACACACGTCTGAACGAAATATTAGCTTCTAATATGTTCTCATCAGCAAATGCTTCAACCATATCCATAACACAGTGTACTTGCCGAATCACAATAGATTGCTTTTCAGCCATATTTTCTGGATTTTCAAATAAATCCCTTGCTGCTTGGGTGGAGGACACCTGTCCAAAATCCATCATTGGATCAATATCATCTTCACTTTCAGCTATCACTGCTGCCACTGTTGGCTGAGGTGAATCTGAACCTTCAGTGGTCACCACAGTTGCTGGTTGATCATTACTGACTTGTAGGGGTGAGTACACCAGTGTGTCTGCAAGGTCATCAAAAGGTAAGTTTGTATCTGATCTAATATAGATAATTTCATCATCATCACCAATCAACAGTTGCACTGTTGATTGCAACAAATGCATGAGATGTCAGTATTAGCCAAATGGTAAATATACTCCAAGAAATTTTTATTCTAATTAATATGTATGACAGACAGACAGACAGACAGACAGACAGACAGATAGTGTCGAGGCCATAAAGCTCTGCTTTGACTAGATTAAAAGTGTTATTGTTTCTACCATTACAAGATGAACTTTGTGAAGGATGGTTCTTACATGCGCCTGACTGTCTGGAGAGCAGAGTGCATTGGAGAAAAGTCCTTGGTGAGAGGGAAAACTAATGGGCTTGTTATTGCAGGAAATCTTGTGATATTCTGACCCTTGCCAGGTGGGAAAGTTTTGACATCCCTAAAGTGTTGCCAGGTCACTGTGACATGGAATCTGCATCCAGATAAGTGATGAAATTGTTATTACAAACTGTCACGTCCGCCCATTTAAAGGTTTGCAGATGTTGGCTGAATGTGGTTTCCCGGAAAAAGTGGACAAAACAATGTGTGGGTGCCAAGATGTATTACGTAAATGATCCCAACACACACCAATGCTTTGTATCTCTATAAAGAACCCCGGTAAAGACTGAAGGGAGGGGGACTTCTTGAATTTTTTGATGAAGATAAACTTGTGCACTTTTTGAAGAAATAAAGTCCCCTCCGTGGGAGCTGTTTGAGAGAGAATACTCTGAGTTCTGTGTTCTATCATCTTCGCTTAGTGATACGACCGCCTGCTCCTAAATAATTGGTGACCCCGACGTGATTCAATCTACCGGGAGAAGTGCGGTCGCCCCCTCGGACGGCGGGGCCTGGGTGGCTGGGGTTCCGGGGCCCACACAAGGGGAGGTGAGTTTTGTCTCTTTTCTTGTTGAGAGAATACTCAGCTGCCCGGGTCCCCCCGACTTGGGGGACTAGCCAGAGACCTTGGTCTCTGTCTTGTCTTTTTCTCTCCTCTCACAGTCTCCACGGTTTCCTACATGTAGGAGGACTACCTAAAAAACATACAGTTGGAATTAGTCAAAGGTGGTCTTAAAAAAACAGGTTTGCGCATCTCCGGCTGGTCGTGGTGCCAAGGCGGGCATAAGCTCATTATTTAGTACTTGGCGAAATACTGCTTCTCTTCGTGTAGAGACAGCTAATTCATATATAAAACTGTGTTAGAAAAGGTACGTAGGAAACCTTGAGGAAATTTAGCCGGTAGACTTAAGTTTAGATAAGAGACCTGCCTCTGGGTGTTGTCCGGAGCTGGAAAGGCCACAGCTGTTGAAGTTTACATGTACATGATTTGGAGATTGCAATGTTGATTGCAGAGTTTTTTTCGTTTGAGATCTCTATGGTGACCAGTGGTGATCGGTTTTCTGCAGAAATGTTAAATTAATCCCGTTAAAGGGATTAGAGTCAATAATCTAACAATTAGAAATGTGTGCACACATAAAAATATTTGTTAAAAAACGGACTCGGCTGACCGATGGATAGATAGATAGATAGATAGATAGATAGATAGATAGATAGATAGATAGATAGATAGATAGATAGATAGATAGATAGATAGATAGATAGATAGATAGATAGATAGATAGATATGAGTTATTCTAAAGCTATTAAGTTGGTGCAGAATGCAAAGCTGTAGCTTCTCTCTGGTGTTAGATTTTTGGCATTTAGATGTTTTGCCTTTGAGTACTGATTTGGATCATGTAGGTTAGCCTGACCTTGTCCTCTGCCATTTTTGATAGGTTCTTCTCAGGGATACCTCTTTCTCTTAAAGCTGAGAGAAACTGGTCCATAGTGATCTGGCAGGATACATGGAACAACACAATACATGTTAATCGCTGTCAAACGTTCAACTTCAGATTTCCACTACATTCATTACACCGAAGACCACGAAAAGTCATCTAGTTCGGACACATTCTGTTTGTTATCTGTTATTAGCAACAGAGGTAATTTCTCAAAGATGCTGCACAAAAAAGTGAGTTACTCCTGACTGGAAATGGTAAACTCAGCGTTAACCAATTCAACCTTTATTTGTACAGGTAAGTCCCACTGAGACATGCAGTCTCTTTTATAAGGGCGACTTGTTCACCTATAACCTCCCTTTTACGAGTGGAATTTCTGGCAAAGGTGCAACCATTTTTATCCGCTTTTTAATGAAAACTGAATAAAGTTCATTTTTAGGATTTATCTGTTTGTTTGAAGTGACTGCCTACTGCACAACACAGGAGAGAAAAACTGAATCCATTTTGTGTAGACAATGATGAATTAAACGTGGAATTTGGAGTTTTTGTTTACCAATTCTGCTCGCGAAAACATACCAAGCACAAAGCAAATCATCAAACCATCGATGTGGTCTCATTAGGGTTTACTTATCACTTTTTCTAAGAATTATTCACATAATTACACATACATGCCATGACTTACACTTATAAGTCCTCTCCCGCTGTTGTGGCATGACTTTGAAGGATGAAATCAGGTTTAACACACATCCAAATTATCTCTTGATCTTGAGAAAACAAAGTTTGTTTTCCCTAGATAAATCATCCTGTTATCACGAGAAAACTGTCTTCGTTATCTTTAGATAACAAGAAAATTACTCGTTATCTCGAGAAAACCATCGGGAAAACGAATATGCGAAAAACGACTACTCTCGGCTTCCGTATTGGTCAGATGAGATTTTAATATATATATTTTTTGCTATGTGTAAGGAAAAAAGTACAATGCACACCACCCTGAACACACGATTCCAATTGTGAAACATAATGGTGTCACGGTGTGAGTTGAGGTGGGTCCTAAATGCAGAGCGTAGTGGAGATGAGAAAGATTTGTTAGGAAACAAACTTACAATTTGACCAAGTACAGGAACACAGGCAGGTGAGTGACATGAGCAGGATGATAACAGGAGCATGGGATCAGAGGGCAGCAAATCAGGCAGCTAATCAGGGTAGTTTCCAGAAGGAACCGGAAGAGAATAATGACAATGGGGACGTATAAGTATTAAGGGGAAGTGGAGAATGGACCAATGAATGCAGGGAGTTAATCAGAGGGGAATCAGGATCAGCTGGTGGGAGAGAGACTGAAGGTAACAGAGGGAGAGTGATGATAAAGATGTTCGATTTGGTAAAGCTACCAAAACCAACCGGAGAATTGAAATT
Organism: Crenichthys baileyi; assembly: GCA_036173005.1. Lineage (NCBI taxonomy): Eukaryota > Metazoa > Chordata > Actinopteri > Cyprinodontiformes > Goodeidae > Crenichthys > Crenichthys baileyi. Next base: position 130,819 of record JAHHUM010000694.1, on the reverse strand, counting down.
CAAATTAAAAAAACTTTATTAATCGCAAAGGAAGATTAAATGTTGTTGTACCTCATATCATCCAAGGTTTCTTCAATGAGCTGTTGTAGATGCTGATGGCAAAAGGTGGAGAAAGCCGAACTGGGCAGAGGAGCAGAGTCTGCTGGGTCATTCCCAAGCAGATCAATGCACCGTTCCCTTCACTTTCACGCACCAAAGTGGAATGTGAGTAGCTCTGGTACCTGCTGCAATCAGAAGCTAGAGAGGAGATAGTTAGTTTGTATTTATGTATATAAAAATGTTTTTGAGTTTTCCCAATTTTTGCCATAATTTTATTTTTGAAAGCATTTTACAGTCTTTACATATTTAAATAATTCTGTACTATATTGTAATTTTGTTCACATTTTATTCATGGTTATTCATTATTGTTTCTATTATTTATTTCCATCGATCCATCCATCCATTGTCTTCCGCTCATCCGGGGAAGGTCACGGGAGTAGCAGCCTAAGCAGAGAGACCCAGACTCCCCTCTCCCCACCCACTTGGGCCAGCTCGTCCGGGGGAATCCCAAGGCGTTCCCAGGCCAGTTGAGAAACATGGTCCCTCGAGTGTGCCCCGGGTCTTCCTCTAGGCCGCCCAGATGGGTGGGCCCAGAGGAAGACCTATTTATCCTTCCTAATATTACCTTACTAGAGGTGCACCTTTAACCTTTCCTGTCGCTTAAACTATTTAATTTCCCCCTAGGGGGATGATAAATTTAATCTTATCTCTGAATTAATAATTGTATGATTGTTATAGATGTTAATGTTCTCATTTACTCAGTTACTAAGGGGGTGGATCCGTTTTATTCATTTTATGGTGAATATCTCTCTGCCCTCTGTCTTTCCACCATCTTCTCTGTTTAAGACACTCTTAACCTCACTAAAATTCTTCCTCACTACTCTTAACATTTCCTCACGTTAAGATGCTTTGTGAATAACTTTTATCTTACAGAGGGAGAATTCTAAGAAAAATTTAAGAATTCAAAAAATTCTAAGATTTTTTTAGCCTTAGGATTCTTTGTGAATATGGGCCCAGATCCCAAGGTGCATATAGCGCCACATAGTGGAAGATGGATGCTATTAAATTTCCACTGGACATCTCTATGGTTTTCTGCAAAACCACCCCTGCTTCTGCTCAGTTTTCCATGGCATGACTGATCAGATAAGCCTTTGTTTTTCATTTTACAAAGCAGCCCACTTCTTATGGAAAGTCATTGGGTTGCAGCTTCCCTGTTTTCAGTATCCATCCCCTCTAATTGTCATGGTTAAGGTGCGGATTGTTGGGCTTACTGATAAAGTGTAAAAGATGATCAAGGTTTTGAGGAGGTAATGGAGTCCAGGGTGGCAGTCGGAGTGGTGGGAGTGTATTGGTTTGTTGGAGGGCGGACAGGTCTTTCCAGAGGAAAATGCTGATGATGAGGCTCTTGGTGCTAGACGTGGAAACAGTGATCCCGGAGGTTATTGATCTGCTAAACTGAGCCAGAGTGCTTGAGCTTCATCAGGAAGTTTCCAGGAAATAACCTTTAAGAGGTGAAAGAGAAATCAGGGTTAGGTTTCTCAAAACCACAGTTAGTTGTTATGATTTGGGGTTGTTTGGTTTTTGGTTTCTGGTTTTTCTTTATGTTTTTCACAGTTAAGGTTTTGAATCATGTTTCTGTTTGTTTTCTGGGTTTTTCTTATATTTCTCACAGTTTTTGAATCATGCTTTGTTTATTATTTTTCTGGTTATGTTTTAGTCTTGTTCATGTTTTGTCAAGTTTGGTTTTTGGTTCTGGTCATGCTTTAGTTTTTGTTTGTATTCAAGAGTCTCTGTTCTTGCTACAGCCAGGTTCTGTTCTGTTAATTATCTTTATCCGGTTCACCTGCACCTTGTCAATCTGTCTTCTTGCTCCACCTGGTTTTCACTCCATATATACACACCTGTTCAGTTAGTCTTGGCGGAATCATTGTGTCAACTCATGTCTTGTTTTGTGGACCATGCCATGCCTGTCAAGCCAGCCGGCTTCTGTTTTGTTCCTGCGTCCTGCAGTGAGTGAGTTTTCTGTTATTAAACCGTTTTACTTATCGTCATGCTGCCTCCTCATCTGCATCCTGGGGTCCAATATCTCGCAAGTCGTAACAGTTAGTAATCAAAAGGTCTCAGGGAGGGCTAGAAATTTAAGGTGTTGAATGTTGGGCAGCCAGCTCCTCTTAAGCTCCACAAATGAGTCGGATGAATTGCAGAGGTGAGCACTGCAGCTGCTCAGCTCTGCCCACCAACTGAACCGGCACTCTCAGGAAGACAGAAGCTAAACATAAACAGCACACACCCGGACTCCTGACACTAATGGCGACTGAAAAAGCATGTGAAGTTGTGATATTAATAAACCTATAATGGCATGTTGTTATTTTGAAGTTTAAATAAATGTATCCTATGTAATTAGTTTATTGGGCTATAAGATTAACCAGAAAATATTTGTGCACTGGTAATGGCAAAATTAACTTGTAATGTCAATAGGGCAAAGTTAGTCTACTTACTAAACCTTCCTTCCTAAATCCTTTGGGATCAATTAAGTATATTCTATTCTAAAAAGTAGGTGTCACAACCATGAAACTCCTACCACACAGCCAGAGTACTCTGGAAGAAGTCATACGTTCTTCACACACCAACATAAGAGTTTCAGTTTATTCTCCCTCACTGTACTCTTAGTGCCCAACCCTTTATAAATAAAATTAATATTATTATTAAGCTATCTTGCTCCTCAATTTGTTGCCCATTTATTTCCCCTTTTGACCACCAGACTGAGATTTCAGGGTCTAACAGGATTCATCTCACCTTTTACCCAGTCATATGACATTTATCAGGGAAATTTATCTCCTGTGATGCCTCTGTAGGCGACTTATGTATGATTAGCCAATACATCCAGTCAAAAGTTTGTTAAAAAAAGCCTTGTTTTCAATAACTCATCACACCCTCAAACTGGTGCTGAGACTTGGAAACGATTTGAACACTGATGATGAGGGCTGGTTTTTCTTTGCTTTGTTGCTGTTAAGATATTCTGACATGATTCCTGCAGTCCCACTGGTGGCCTTTAATAACATGGGGAGACTGTCAGTCCCATCTGTCCTCAGCCCCAGCTGAGCTCGCCCCCAGCACTTTCAGCCGACATCGAGGCTTGATTAGCTGTCTTTCTTTTACTCTCTCTGAAGCATTGTACAGCCACAATGCATCAGGCCACTTTTTATATAAGCCTTTCCCAAGGAGCACTTAACCTCATACAAAGATCGCTTGTTTCTTCTCAGTGTGTCCTTTCTCTACATCATTGTAAAGGGTTTTAAATTGCAGAGGAAGTTACTTTCATCCTCCTTCATTTCATTTGGCTGCTTTACGAGTGAGCACGTAAAACAGGGCGGTAGATCCACACAGCAATTTTTAGCATACAAAATGTTTGAAACCTGAGTATGTGTGTGCTAGCTGGTAAACTAGGTAGATCTGCTCCTAAAATAGCTTCACAGACCAGAGTGTTTTTCCTGAGCTGATGCAGTTTGCCTACATTTAAATGAAACGTTATGTATGCATTTAAGGAATGTCTGCCTGTATTTGCATATACTTCTGTAAATCACTGCCAGAGCAAATTGCTTGGCAGTCTTAAAAACCAACAGAGCTCAGCAGGCAGCCGGTGGTAATTTTGGCACAGGTATAGAGAAGACAGCAACTTGTTGTAGTGTTGGCTTTGCAAAAATGGTTCAGGGATGTCACAGAGGGTGGAACTGATCCTGTCCTCTAGTGAAGTCGGCCTTATATTTTTATGAAATCTTTTCTCTGTTTAAAGAAATTGTCTAAACTGTGTTTTATGCTGTCGCTTTTTAAAAATGCATAATACAAACCTTAGCAAACAAATTAACTTTGTAAAGGTGAGGTGCACTGAGAGATCCGAGCCCCTTTCACAAAACACCTTGAGGCTGAGGGGAATAATTAGAAAGAAACAAACTGCTATTTGCTATATAACCCAATAGCTAACAGTTGGAATAACTTGTCTAAGCTCAGGTGCTGAATTCCATTTACCCCTGAAATAAAAGCTTGCATTTGGGAAAGAGAGGGGGAGACATTCAGCAAAGGTCGCCAGGACTGGGACTCAAACCCGGCCGATTTGAGGACTATAGCCTCTATATGTGGTCGCACGCTAAACCCCTACACCACCGGCGCTGCGCCCACTTTCACTATGTTTTAACGATTAGCCGCCATGTTTGAATTTTAGGGCCAAGGTTGGCGAGACACCTCAAAATTCCAAATTCTGTTGAGTTATTTCCTAGTGCAAATAGAACAAAAACAATACAATAATTTTCATTTTTAGTTCCCCGATGCATCTTCCCATAAAAATCCCTCAACACTTTGCCACATTAGCATAAAATACTCATTCAAAAACATACCACACACAAGTGTATTTTTTATATTTTACTCAAAGTCCGGAAGATACAGAAAAATACACTTGGACATTTCAGCAAATAAAACCCACAGGCAAGGAAGAGCAATGGAAGACACACACCAATAGGCAGGGCATAGTGTATACAAGAAAATAAAACCCATCAGTCTATAATGTAAAATTTCCAAGGACCTAAAACTATATAAAGGGAGGTTTCTTTAAATTTATTTGGTGTTTAATTGCTTTACATCAGGAAACAGCCTTTAATCTCAACACCTTAAATGGTAAAACTTTGGTAAAGGTCCTGTTTCTACTGTGGTTTGGTTTTATGATTTTGACACCTTAGATTTTCAGTAAAAAACATGTAAACAGTAGTGAAGTGAAATCCAGTGCAACCTCAGATCCCCACGTTTCAGAAGACAACAGCAAATGAGATCAGAGATTTTTCTTTGTTTTGGCTTCAGCAACAGTACTAGCATCACATCTGTACGGCCTACACATGTTATACAAAGGCATTCTGGGAAATGTCAGGCAAAAAAGAAAAGAAAAAAACAAATTGTGCAAATATAGTGTCATAGCTCCACTAAAAGTTTCAGCTATGAAAAAATTTATTTTAAAAACATTGTAGCTTATTACTTTGTGGTGGCTGGGTTCATCTTTAGAGACAAGGTAAGGACCTCAGGCATTCAAGGGGAGGTTTGGTGTCGTGCTGCTGCTCTTCTGCATCGAAACGAGACAGATTAGGTTAGTTCCTGCATTTGCATAGAATGCCTCCTGTGTATTTCCGGGCATGTCCCACTGGGAAGAGATCCTGGTACTGACCCAAAACTCACAGGATAGACAGGGACAGAGGGGCAGGTGTGTCTTCCTGTGCTAGAAATGGTTAAGCTGCTGTCACATTTTTCTTTCCTGCAAGGTTTGTTGCTGTACCAAAAAATGGGTCTTAAATGTGTCAAGTCTTAATAGGCTTTTATTGCACCCCCAGCAATGTATGTGTATTGACATGAAGGGTGTAGAGTTCCTGGTGGTGAAGTGAGTGAATCTTCATCAGTGCAGACAGAGTATCTGCATAGCGTAGTATGACATTATATAATGTTAAGGTTGAGTTATTGCTGCAATATTTGAATTGCACTGTCAATTTCATATACGCAGTATATAAAGTGTCTCTGAGTTGTGATATCGATGCATCTGAATTTTTAACATGTCTAAAACGTTCAGCTTTATTTCCTTTAAGCAGTCTATCTTAAGCTATTAAAACAAAAGTCAGATAAACTACAGCATGATGTGAGTCTTACTTCCAAAGTAAATTGTGCAGCCATCATCTCTTTGCATCGAAATGACCTCACGTAGAAGGAAACTGCTGCCATGGTTAATGCCAGGCCGGGCAGCAAAGAAGCCACTTCTGTTCGGGAAAAGCATCAAGGACAGCCTTGTTCGGGAAGAACAAGCATGTACATTCGAAGACTGCTTCAAAGTTATTTTCTCAAATAAATCCCACTCTTGTTGTTTGTGACATCTTGGAAATCAGTTGTCTGAAAAAAGAACACTAATCAGTTCTGTGTCATGCCAGCAGAGAGTGATCCTGATAGGATCCATGTCTGGGGTTGCTTTCATCCAAGGGAGTCACATGGGGACACTTCTATGGATAAAGACTGGTATCCAAACATCCTTGGATGAGCCTGTTCCAAAAATTGAGAAACAATTTGGTGATGAGATTTGTATTTTCCAACATGAGGTAAAACTCATAAAAAAGCAGCTCACAGGTTGAAAGTGTGAAAGTTTGATGTAGTTGCTAATAAAAGCCTTTTGAAACCTATGAACTATTTGTAGTTGTTCTTCACCATGTCATAAAAACATGTGAAAAATCTAAAAATGTTTACCCACAAAACACAACATTTGTGTCACTGTCAAAACCTTTGCCACTGACTTTACAAAATCAAACACTTTTAAACAGGAACATGGAAAATTCCAACTGTTTTGGGTTGGACATGTGATTGATAGCCTAATACTGCATCATCAAAGCGAGTGGCTCTGATTGCATATACGGCCATCTTCAGATTACTGACCTCAAACCATATTCTGATAATATTTTTACATGAGTTGCATATTCAGTTTATCATTTTAGACCATTTTTACATTACAGAGAACAGTTAGAGTAATGGCCATCCACTGCTACTGCCCAGTTTGCACTCATTAACAAAAGTAACTAACAGTCTGCAGTGCTTTTAGGTGAAAAACAATCCTGCTAGACCTAATAATTCTCAATAATTAAAGAAAAATAGATGCTTTGTAATCTTATAGGTTTATAACTATTAAAATGGTGAATACCAAAGGCAGATGATGCAACACTGTGGCTGAAGGAGTATTGTTATTCCTAAATATAAGATCTCTTTTCCATGTTTGACTGACAGCAAAATAAAGCAGTATCACTGCTTCCACAAAAAACAAAAACCTTTCTTAACAGATTCAAAAGTAAAAGTCTGACATTTTCTTGTCAGTGCTGGTGGCTGGTTTGCCTTGCCTTGCCTCTAGGTGTGTTTCTGTCCTGCAGGCATCTCTCAATCCAAAATCTCTAGTTTTTACAAAATAAAAGGAAAAACAAATATGTACTTCAGAACAAAAGTTATACAAATTGACCAGTGCATCATGTTTTAAAAGTCCAGCTGGTTCAGGAAACAGGAAAGCAGAGCTGACTGAGGCTCTTTTAGTTTTTATTTAGATAAGAACATCATTTTGTTCCCTCTTCAAACATGTCTGAGGTCCTCTGCATTAGAAACATCGTTTTTTCTTCCACCATTTTTCTCCAGAGCGTGAGTCCATTCCAGTCTGACCGTATACATTCCTCCAGGGACTGATGCTGGAAGACCTGCCGACCAGTACAGACAAGTCCTCCATATGGGACCTGGAGACAGGGTTTGGAGATGAATGTATTTCAGTACAAATAACTTCAGCTGAACTTTGAGTGCTAATAGATGTAAAGCTAAATGTAATAATTAATGTACTAATTTGAGTTACATACACACAATGAAAGTGTGTAACTCAAAGTAATAGGCTGCATGAGGGGCTATAGTTAACCTGCTATTGTTACAGAGCCGAGTTAATTAGTAGGCGAGATGTGGGGGAAGGGTGACGTGCAAGTAGAGCTTGTTTGCAAGCAACAGTGCATTTCATAGCACAGTTGTTTGTAAAGTTCACCTGTAAAGAAACAGTTTCTTCTAACAGTTTTTATATAAAGAAAAATTAAGCAAAGTTCTTTGAGCTTTATACTCATTGAGCAGTTTGGCATAAACTTACCATGGGCATGAATGTCAGATTATTTTGGGTTTTACAGGATGCATTTGAAACATTAGTTTTTTCAGGTTGGAATGATCATGCAACCAACAACAACAATGAATTAAAAAATTTATTGCACTGTTGTGGAAATTCTCTACACCAGACTGAAAATTAGGCATACAGTCTCAAATGCACATACTCCTGCACTGGTCAAATGAACCTTAGAGAGTTTCACTTTCACCGCTTGGCTTTTTTAATCTTCTGCCATATCTGGCTGGATATCTGATCACAGTGGCGCAGTTGGTAGCACTGTAGTTTGCAGCGAGAAGGTCCTTGGTTCAACTCCCATCCGAGGGTCTCTCTGTATGAAATTTTCATGTTCTCCCCGTTGATGCTTGGGTTCTCTCTGGGTGCTCTGTCCCACAGTCCGAAAAAAAAAATGACTGTTAGGTTTATAGGGCTCTCTATATAGCCCTTTGGTATGAATGGATGTGTGCATGGTTGTCAGTCCTGGATTTCTCTGTGTTGCCTTGTGATGGAGTGGCGATCTGTCCAGGGTGAACCATGCCTGTAGACAACTGGAGATCATGTATGAAAGAAGTAGGTACACAAAATGGATGGATGGTTCTTTGATCACCTTTCTTGCCAGTACTAGTGGAGTTTATTTAAATCAGTTGGTTTCCTAGGAAGGACCTGGCTTTTAAGCATAACTCACAAATTTTAAACAAGGTTGAGATTACTGCTTTTTGAAAGGCATTTCAGAAGCTTGATTTGTCGATTCCAAAAGTAGTTTTGATGTGTGTTTGGGATTACTGTCCTGTAGAAAAACCCAATTCTGTTTAAGTTTTAACTATCTGACCCAGACTGTGACTCTCAGATGAAAGGAAATGTGTTAGGATGTTCAGGAATACCCATGAACCACCGATATAGTTAGTAAATTCTAATTTGTGTACAAATTCTTGTTTTTGAAATTCAAGTTAATACAATACAACTTCCAGCTTCCTCCCACAGTCCAAAGACATGCCTGTTAGGTTAATTGGTCTCTCTAAATTGCTCTTAGGTGTGTGAATGAGTGTGCATGGTTGTTTGTGTGTTGCCCTGCGATGGACTGGCGACCTGTCCAGGGTGTACCCTGCCTCTCGCTCATAGACTGCTGGAGATAGGCACCAGCTCCCCCGCGACCCACTATGGAAGAAGCAGTATAGAAAATGACTGACTGACTGACAATACAACTTTATTTATAAAGCATTTTAAAAAACAACATAGTTGACCAAAGTGCTGTAGACTGATAAAAAAAAACAAGTAAAACACAAAAATACAAAGACTTAAAGTGCCTCTGACACACTTTTCCAACAAATGCAGAAATTGAAAGAAAACATCTTTACATTGAAGGAATTGGGCAGCAGTTGACATAATAACAGGATCAAAGACGCGATAAAAGACATTTGTGACACAAAATAAGCATATTTCGATGTTAAATTTTACAAGTCCAAAGCCTCCGGTCATTCATTGTGTCAGTGTCAATGATAAACGATTCAGGTAGAAGCCAAGTTGTGTTAAAAACACGTTAATATGGTGAAACAGTGCGTTGCTGATGGTGGCAGCAATACTATGACAGCAGGCGTTAGTCTGCACTATTTTCCTGAAGTGAAGAGGATCAGAGCTGCCTGGATCAGAGCTGGAAAACTGAGGAGGGACAGATGGGCTGGTCCCACCAAGCGCAGCCAGATGTGATCGGAGGACGTTTCAGCAAACTGCTTTGAACGAGAAACCTCTGAATTCACAAGAGAAATTATGTCAGAGGTCAGGATATCTGACAGACGAAGAAGAATGTTGAAGCAGAGTCTACAGCCACGCTGTTCAGAGCATCTGATGGGAAAAAAAAATCGCCAAAGAAAAGGTTGTTGCTGCTGTTACTAAACGGATCAAGGCTCAGCAGGTAAGAATACTTCCTTGTCACAAAAGTGCATTTAGATATCGGCAGTTGTTAGTAATTAAAAATCCAAAATCCTCATTTTATTATTAATAATAATAATAATAATCCGAAATTATTATTATTAAAATAAGTTAATTTACATAATAAATAAATGTTTCTCTAATACTGCTCCACGCTGCTCAGCTTCGCCTCCAGTTGATTCAATCAGTGCGCTTTTTAGTGAAACTTATGACCATATATCTCAACAACTGTTCATTTCAGTTGCATGAATTAACTTTTTAAAATATTTTATCAATATTTCCTTTCCATAAATGTAAATGGATTTACCATGAAAATTCAAAGTTACGGGCAACATTCTAGCAAGCCTTAAATCGTTAAACTAAAAACAAACAGTAATAATGACCAGTTATCAGTAGATAAAACTATAAAGGCCAACATCTCAAACCAATTTAAAAGCCAAAGAGAAGAAAAATGTTTTAGGAGAAGATTGAAAAACAGGACGTGAGTGAAATTAACTGTTGTTTGATTATTTCACTCGGAAATAAAGAATCATTCAAATGCATCATTAAAAGCTGAAATTTAAATGACATTAATGCCATTGATAACAGTATGTAATCCCTTCACTGGTAATGTACAAAAGTGGTTATAATAAATCCTTTCATTTAACTCTGCCTCTTTGGAAAAGCCATTTTTGCCAGCACTGGAATAGAGAGCAGAGTTGTTTTCACAAAAAAAATGCAACTGTTATGGTTGAGTTTAGTTGTTTAGTTGCTAATATGGTGCCAATTCACATTACCAGTTATGACTCGGCTCTTTATCATGAAATTAAGTAACTTAATAGATATTAAATTAATTTAGTTTGACTTCTAATGAAAATATTTAACTTAAATACTTTTTTCTCATCTTATTCTATACATTTATGTATACAAAATACAGGGGTTGGACAATGAAACTGAAACACCTGGTTTTAGACCACAATAATTTATTAGTATGGTGTAGGGCCTCCTTTTTGTGGCCAATACAGCGTCAATTCGTCTTGGGAAAGACATATACAAGTCCTGCACAGGGGTTCAGAGGGATTTTAAGCCATTCTTCTTGCAGGATAGTGGCCAGGTCACTACGTGATACTGGTGGAGGAAACTTTTCCTGACTCGCCCTCCAAAACACCCCAAAGTGGCTCAATAATATTTAGATCTGGTGAACGGGTGCAGGCCATGGGAGATGTTCAACTTCACTTTCATGTTCATCAACCAATCTTTCACCAGTCTTGCTGTGTATTGGTGCATTGTCTCCTGATACAGGGCACCCCGCCTTCAGGATACAATGTTTGAACCATTGGATGCACATGGTCCTCAAGAAGGTTCGGTAGTCCTTGGCAGTGACAAGCCCATCTAGCACAAGTATTGGGCCAAGGAATTCCATGATATGGCAGCCCAAACCATCACTGATCCACCCCCATGCTTCACTCTGGGCATGCAACAGTCTGGGTGGTACGCTTCTTTGGGGCTTCTCCACAACCGTAACTCTCCCGGATGTGGGGAAAAACAGAAAAGGTGGACTCATCAGAGAACAATACATGTTTCACATTGTCCCAAGCCCAAGATTTGCGCTCCTTGCACCATTGAAACCGACGTTTGGCATTGGCATGAGTGACCAAAGGTTTGGCTGTAGCAGCCCGCCGTATATATTGACCCTGTGGAGCTCCAGACGGACAGTTCTGGTGAAACAGGAGAGTTGAGGTGCACATTTAATTCTGTTTGGCTTGACCTTGGCAGGCCGTGGTTTTATGTTTTTGGATACAATCCGGGTGGCACCCGAAACATCCCTTTCAGACAGCTTCCTCTTGCTTCCACAGTTAATCCTGTTGGGGTGTGGTTCGTCCTTCTTGTGGTATGCTGACATTACCCTGGATACCGTGGCTCTTGATACATCACAAAGACTTGCTGTCTTTTGGTCACAGATGCGCCAGCAAGATGTGCACCAACAATTTGTCCTCTTTTGAACTCTGGTATGTCCCCCTTAAAGTTGTGTGCATTTCAAAAATTTGAGCAAAACTGTGCTCTTACCCTGCTAATTGAACCTTCACACTCTGCTCTTACTGGTGCAATGTGCAATCAATGAAGACTGGCTACCAGGCTGGTCCAATTTAGCCATGAAAACCTCCCACACTAAAATGACAGGTGTTTCAGTTTCATTGTCCAACCCCTGTAGGTCAAAGGTACCTTCTCATCATAAGCTGATGAGAAGGTGTACTCACCTAAGGTTAGGAGATGTATGCTGCTACGTCTGCGGACTGACCTTCTGCTCTGATCCTACCACCCTCCGAATACTATTGATCGATAGATACATCTCCTCCTCAGGGTCATAGTAATAAAACTTACTAAGGTAGGAGATCAGAGATCTTAAAAAGAGGTAAAGAGAAAAAAGGAAAACAAATTCAAAAGGAAATTTTACTGGCAAAAACAGTCATATTTATTACATTTGAAAGTAGAAATAGGAAGCAGGAAAGGTGGAACAAATGCAGAATATAATGATTTATTTACTTGAAATAGTCTAAATCAGACAATCCAAACTAATTTGGGATGCACTGATCAGAATTTAGGGAAGTTTAACTAGCTGATACTGATTTTAGCTGATGCCGATTTCCCTTTGTGATATACAGTATAAGGAGGTAAAAGATCAACATTCAAAATATGATCAGAGGAGACATCACACTGTGTGAATGAGAGAGCAGTTGATGTAAAACTTTACTACTTTAAAACTAAAAAAACTATCACATAGTTGACATTTTAAACTGTCTTCAGCATATTATATTAGCAATTAGTGCTGTTAGCTCTCCTAACTGTTAACATTGGTCTCTGTGTGATTTCGCCCCTATAAAGAACATGTATTATTATGTTAACTCTGAGATTTCCAACAGGCTGCAAACTTTCACAAATACAGCATGTTCCATAATAGACAGAGACTGACAGCTCAACAGGATAAACTAGAGTACAGCAACCTTGCCTTCCTGCTATCTACCAAAGGTCTTGCTCTCTATTGGCCTCTCAAAGCCTGAAATAGTTTCCTCCATCTCTGTGCTTCCTTACTGATTCTGAAAATAGCTAATTTCTTAAAGTAGCAACATCCACACCAAGATTGTTGTTGTTGATCTGGTATGGCTTAGGAATGTTGCATTCACTGAGCATAAGGAAATCACATTTTCAAGTTTCAGCTGGCCGGTCACCACTCAAGACTAATCAAGTAATGGCCAGTTTTGGTCACCTGCCGATTTCACTGTGCATCTCTAAAATTTAGGCATTTACTTTTCCTCACAGTGCCGACTATTTTTTGTGCCAAAGAGCTTTCTTTAGATAACAAGACTGTTATGACTGGATTCAGTAGAACACAGCAAAGAGCTGAATACCTGGGCAGTGGAAGCTCTTCGATGTGGTCAATGCGAACTATTTGCCGAATGCAGAAGCGACAGAGGTGTTGTAATGACTTCACGTTGCTGAAGCGAGATACAGGAAACAGCAGCTGAACTGGAGTTGGTGGAAGCCCTGAAACACAAACCAAAAAGCAAGCAGTGAACATCACTTTGCTACAATGTTTGCTCTGGCTTTAGACATGCTTCTTGGCTTGTCCAGTAACAGCTGCATGACTGAGTTTAACATAAACTAAGCCTTCTGCTGGCTACTTTACACTTACGCTCAGAACACCATAAAAACTGCAAACATTTTTATTCTCTACCCAGCTGATAATCCTGCACTACAACCTGCACTACAACACAGTTTATAAAACACATAGATGGTAAAGCTCTGTGGCTGCACAGAGTTATGATGGTTAGCACTGATACTTCACAGCAAGAAGAAATTAGATCTTTTATGTAAAGTTTGCATGTTCTCAATATAAATGCATGGGTTTTCTTCTACTACTCTGGCCTCCTTCCACATCACAAATACTTATATGTTAAGTTAGCTGGCCACTCTAAAGTCCCCTTAGGTGAGATCATGTCTGTCCATGATTGTCTCTGCATGTGTCTGGGTGATTTGGCTCCATCCCCCCCAACCCTGAATCAGTGACATACAGGCATGGACATAAGGGGAGATAAAAAATACAGATGTTATTATTTTTCCTTGTTGTTTTTGTTTGGGTTTTTTTTACCTGGGACTCTGGAGCGAAGGAAGTAGAGGAATTTGCCGTTCTTGGAGTGCATGATTGCACGCTCAATGAATTCCACCACCGAATGACAGCGGTCCTCAAACTTCGGGTGACACCACAAGCTGAATGTCCCTGAATGCAGAAAGAAAACTTAGATCCCATAAAACCTCAAGGTTCGATTTCAGACTGTTGCTACAAATGCTGAAAAATATTAAACATCAAAATGTTGTGAGACAAAGGGTACTAAACGGTGGTTCTTATTTTTCAGACAGCGCCTTCGCAAAACATGCATGTTTCATGTATCAGTTGACTTGCCCAATTTTGATCTTGGAAAGGGGGCTCAGATTGCAAATGATTACTTGACACAAGGGAGAAAAGGTGCAGATAATTGTTCAAGCTGAGGTTAGGATCAAAAGTTTAAGTTTATGCATTTGGGGGACGCTTTTATCTAAAGGGACTTAAAAATGAGGATATAACATTGCAGTTAATATTAAAGCCAAAAATATGCTACTTAGAAGGAAGCGAACAGTAAGGCTCCATCAGAGGTGAGAGAGGCGAGGGTGTAGGAATAAGGTGAAGGCATAGAGGGAAGTGTAGAAAGAGAAAAGTCCCAAAGAATAAATTAATCCAAAACAAACATGGCATTTAGCCATCAAATGTCTTCATCAGTAGTGAAGTGGATATATACTGTATGTAGTGAAAACTAAACAATGAAAACTTGGTTACACACTTATATTGAGAAAGAACAAGATCAGAGAAACTTGCAGGAACAAAACAGCCAAAGAGATTTAACATTTGGGTATAAGAAAATAATGTGTGGCTAGGAGTAACAGTGCTGTCTTTTATTTGTTTTAGATAGACAGTAGGTTACAAATCGATCAAACAAGGTGAGTATTCCTGCTATGCGTTACTGTGACAAGGTCTTGAGTCATGCCTCCTTTCTTTGTAAATTAGTTGTTAAAGGCACACTTTCTTTTAATCCCCTGAAATGGTGTTGAGAAATATATTCTAATTTTTTCTGCAGACTTTAACCAGTTTTTCACTGATATTCAGTCCGGTTCTGTCTGTCTGTCTGACTGTGATGGATCCATCCATGTTATGTGATCGGAGCTTTTAGGTATAAATGCATACAGAAATCATGTAATGTGGATGGTGATCTTCTTCTGACTTCTTGCTTTGGTTATGATTTTAGGACATCTTTATCTATAAAAACACGAAGACTGAAGTTTAGAGAGGTACTTCTTTTTACATATGTAGATATTTTGAAATGATACATAAACCTAAATAAAAAATGCATGAGTGTGTGTGTTTCTCACCTCTATAGTGCTCCATGCGAGTGTGGTGTGTGACTCCCTGGGATCTAAAGCTGAGGCTCAAGATGTACCGGGGGTCTGAACTGTCTCGGACCAAAAACGACCCATCAAGTTTGCCCTTCAGCTTCACCTCTGCATCTTCCCAGTTCATAGGACCCCAGTACCAGCCGCACTGCAAGCAACACCAACAAAGTACCCAGTAGCACAGTAAGGAGCAGTTCTTCTCTGTTTCTGCCATTTGTAACCTGATGCAAAAAGAACTTACTAGAGAATGGAGACTGGAGACATTTTAACTATAACCTGCTTGCTAAACAGTTTAAGCTATATATTTATGTTTTCTAGCTGAAAAAAGATGACAGCAGAGAAGCCTATTTAGGCTGACAATTTTTAGAGGATGGACTGAACAGAGCTCTGTAAAATGTTCAAAGCTCAGGGTATTGCTTTCAGACCTTACCCTGCTTTAAACTTCTCCACCATGTTCTCCCTTAACTGTTTGTTGTGTTCTTTGGTCTTCATAATCCTGTTTGTTCACTAATGTTCTCTTACAAACCTCTGTGCCCAGAAACAGAACAGCTGGATTTATAGTCAGATGAAATAAATTCCTTTTTTTTCCCACCAGTTCTAGTTTTTACACTGCTGAATGACAAAAAGGCTAACCTTTTCCAACTCTCTCAGACTGGCTGTGAAGTTGCTGGCTTCAGATCGCCGCAGAGCACACAGCACAGGAGGAGCAGCTTGTCTCGTAGGTGGAACAGCATCTGACGGCAATGGACTCGAATGAGGAAGGGCCCGGAAAAACGCATCTGAGTCAGGTGAAAAATGAAGTATTTTTTACATAAACATAAATTATCCGCATGTTTATTTGGATAATGACAAAACACAATAGTTACTAAATCATACATTTCCCCATTTCCCATCATTCAAGTCTTACCATTGAGGCTAAGACTGTGCTGGATGGTGGAGTGGGAGGGAGGAGGAGGAGGAGGGTGAGGCAGAGGGAGGGACTGCAGTGAGGCACCCACAATGCTCACTAGGAAAGGCCCCGGCTGAGGCCCTGATATGTCATCTGGAAGAATGACAACAGGGAAAGATTGGAGAAAGAAGGAAGGAAAAAATTAACGAAATGAATAATGAGTTGACAGGAAAGAGGAAGCACAGACGGGAACGAGGAAAGAAAACAAAAGCAGATGTTTGGAAAGCTATGGAAGGGAGGAACAAAGGTTTTTATCTGTGCCATCAGACAAAACACCAATCAAACAGACAGGGTATCACCATCTACTCCTGTAAAACATATCCTGAGACAAGAAAAAATTTCCTAATCATCCTCACCAACAGCAGTATGTATAGTGGGGAGAACAAGTATTTGATGCACTGCGGATTTTGCAGGTTTTCCCACTTGCATAGCATGTAGAAGTCTTTAATTTTTATAATAGGTACTCTTCAACTGTGAGTAACGTAATCTAAAACAAAAAAAATAATTAGCATTTTATTGCATGACATAAGTATTTAATACATCAGAAAAACAAAACTTAATATATGGTAAAAAAAAAACCTTTGTTGTAATTCCAGATATCAGACATTTCCTGTAGCTGTTGATGAGGTTTGCACACACTGGAGCAAGGATTTTGGATCACTCCTCCATACAGATCTTCTCCAGATGCTTCAGGTTTTGGGGCTGTTGCTGGGCAACACAGACTTTCAGCTCCCTCCAAAGATTCTTGATTGGGTTCAGAACCTTGAGATACTTCTTACGGAGCCGCTCCTTAGTTGTGTGCTTCAGGTCGTTGTCATGCTGGAAGACCCAGCCATGACCTATCTTCAAAGCCCTTTAAATTTTTGGGAAAAAGGGGGTTTTGTTGGGTTTAAGATCTCCTGATACATGGTCCCCAATCTATCCTCCCTCAATTACGGTGCAGTCGTCCTGTCCTCTTTGCAGAAAAGCATCCCCCAAAAGAATGATGTTTTCATCTCCAGTTTCACGGTAGGAGGGGTGTTTTAAGATTGTACTCATCCTTCTTTTTCCCTCCAAACATGGCGCGGGGAAAATTTTAGACCAAAAAAGCTCTATTTTTTTTGTCTTTCAGACCACATGACCGTCTTCCATTCATCTTGGATGATCCAGATGGTCATTGGCAAACTTCAGACGGGCCTGCCCATGTGCTGGCTTGAACAAAGGGGGACATTGCGTGCGGCCCTTCAGGATTTTTATTCCATGGCAGCGGTTTGTGGTTACTAAGGGGTCTTCTTTGAGACTGTGGTCCCAGTTCTCTTCAGGTCATTGACTAGGTCCTGCTGTGTAGCTCTGGGCTGATCCCTCACCTTCCTCATTTGAACTGATGCCCCCCCGAGGTGAGATCTTGCATGGAGCTCCAGACCGAGGGAAATTGACTGTCATCTTGAAATTTTCCAAAATTTTTTAAAAATTGCACCAAAAGTTTTTGCCCCTTTTCACTAAGCCCGCTTGGCTATTTTTCCTGTAGGGCCCCCAAATTTCCCCTTGTGCAGATCTACTATTTTATTCCCTGATGGCCTCACACAGTCCTCTGGTCTTGGGGGCCCTTTGGGAGGTTTGGAGTTTGTTTTTAGGGGTGGGGCAGGTGTCTTTTTTACAGAAAAAAGAAATCAAAAAAGGTGCAGTTTTAATTACAGGTAATGAGTGGAGAACAGGAGGGCTTCTTAAAGAAGAACTAACAGGTCTGTGAGAGCCGGCATTTAATACTGGCTGTTAGGTAATCAAATACTTACAGTATGTCATGCAATAAAATGGAAATTAATTGTCACACAATGTTATTTTCTAGATTTTTGTTTTAGATTTCATCACTCACAGTTTAGGAGTACCTAAAAATGACAGATTTCTACATGCTTTGGAGGAGGGAAAACCTGCAAAATCGGCAGTGTATCAAACACTTGTTCTCCCCACTATATAACAAGGGTAACACTTTCACCACATGCTACAAACGCTTTTTCTTTGGACTTAGTCCCTCATACAGTACTCCTGCAGCCAGAAACGCTGCCCTCACAGGAGCCCTGAATGCTCTACTAATTCCTGTCAAGTAAAGGAGCAGCAGAGTTCAGCTGTTTCATGATAATAATCTCCCTTTTTACATCTGAGGTAGCATTGAGGTCCAGATTATGGACTTGAACTGCGCCATTCTAACATGAGTATACTTTGAGCTAAACCCTTTCATTGTAGCTCAGACTGTATGCTCAGAGTTGTTGTCCTGCTGGAAGCCTGTAACAGGTTTTCTTCCAGGATTTTTCTGAATTTAATTCATCTACTCATCAACTATATCACCAGAGCATTATGCTGGTTCACCATGGTGATGGTGTGTTTTTCATGTAAGCCATAAAGCTCAATATTGGTCTCATCCAACCAGTGCACCCTTTTGATGCTGTTAGTTCACTAATGTTCTCTGACCAACCTTTGGCACCATCACAGAACAGCTGCGTTTATACTCAGATTAAATTACACATAGGTGGACCTCTCTGACATCAATTGTTTGCAAAGGATTAATTGAGGAGTATCAGAGCAAACAGGGATTTCAAATTTTTAGTTGTAAACTAAAAAATTGAAATAATTTTTCTTCAACCTCACAACCATTCACTACTTTGTGTTTGTCTATAAAATGAAATGCAGGTCAGAAAATTTTATAAGCCATTTTTATTCAAAGCAAACTGAAAGGGTCAAAGACAAAAGGCAGGAAATTTGGTGAGATAATTCCTGTGATTTAAAAAAAATCTCATTTTATTCCAAGGTAAGAGGAAGAGTGTATAATGCACCTTCTAGATTTGATATTATAATGTAGTATATACTAACAAACACATGAAATGTATGCAAAGAGTGTTTGGCAGAGAGTAAAGTTGCTGTGTAAGCAAAATCTATAGAGCTTCATGTGTTTATACATCAATATCAGTCCAGAAAAAGACCAGCAGAAATAATCACAGACAGATAAGCTTTTACAAGCAGACAAAAGCTTGAAAGTCTCTGTATGGTCTTTGCTATCTCAGTGCCTATTCAGTCACTGCAACACAGATTTCAATTTATATTTGTTTTTCATTCCTGACCTTTTAAATCTCCTCCAACCAGATTACAGCATGCTGCAAAAACTGTTGTCTGATGGATTGGAGCCATTGAGATATACTAAGACAAAGCTGTGTTACTGCTGGTATTCCTCCTTTTCAAAAAGCGACCCCTTAATGAAGCTCTTGGTGGCTGTGATTTGATTTGGCACTACTACTACACTGATAGGAAGAAAAACAGCGGGAAAGCGGTACCTAACAGACTGAGACTTCGACGCGGAGGAGTTGGGGGGTGTGGAGTGTTCGTTCCTCGTAGAGAAATATCCACATCCACCAGAGAAACTGTTTCACCTGGATAAACAAAGTGGCAAATGGGAGGAAAAGGTTAAAAACAAAAGGAATAGGAAATAGGAAAAAACAAAAAGAGCTTTAATTTGAGTGTCTGTGTTTGTGGACTCTGGTCCCTTAAAGCAACACCACACAGTTTGTTTAATGGAAACTTAACAGAGTGAATCAGCCAAAATCACTCTAATAAAGAACATGACTAATGCTCCACACTGTGTTGACCTCAGTGAAATTGGAATCTCAGCCTTCATCATTCTGTATATTTTTGGAGGTTGTACATTACACAGGGTACCAGTGGAAATTGGGCTACTACTGGAAAAGAGGAAGAAAAGAAGGAAGACGTGTCCACAGGTGGAGAGAGGAGAGGAAATGCATGAATCAAGGACTGAGAGTAGGGACTTTGAATGTTGGGACTATGAAAGGAAAAGCAAGGGAGTTTGCTTCCATGATGCAGATAAGGAAGGTGGACATACTGTGTGTTCAGGAGACCTGATGGAAAGGTAGCAGGGCTAGAAACTTAGGGTTCAAGCCATTCTACCATGGTGTGGATGGGAAGAGAAATGGTGTAGGAATTATCTTGAAGGAGGAGTTTGTCAGGAATGATCTGGAGGTGAAAACAGAGTCAGATAGAGTGATGAGTCTGAAGCTATATATTGAAGGTGTGATATTCAATGTTAGTGGTTATGTCCCACAGGTAGGATGTGAGTTAGAGGAGAAGGAGAAATACTGGAGCGAGTTAGATGAAGTGATGAGGAATACCCCCATGATAAGAGAGTGGTGATTGATGCAGATCTCAGTAGACAAGTTGGACCAGGAAACAGAGGTGATGAGGAGGTGATGCACAGGTTTGGTATCCAGAACAGGAATGCAGAAGGACAGGTGGTGGTAGACTTTATAGAGAGGATAGAAATGTCTGTAGCGAATACTTTCTTCCAGAAGAGTGCAGCAGTACAGTTTCATGCAAAAAAAGTCCTACAGATCCAATATTTGCTTTGAACAGATGCCTAAATCACTGCAACTAACTCATTTCGATGAGGAGGAGCAGAGGATGTCCTTCAAGCTCCCATCTCACTCTTGATCTTAACATCCATAATCGACAACACACAAAGATACTTAACATCCTCCACTTGGGGCAGATACTGATCTCCAACTGGGAGGGAATAATCCACTTTTTCCAGGTTGACAACCATGATCTCAGACTTAAGAGTAGCTGATTCTCATTCTATTCTTCACAATCAGCTGTGAAACACTTAAATGCATGCTTAAGGTCATGGCTTAAAGATACCAAGGGAACCACATCATCTGCAAAAAACGAATATGAGATTCTGACATTCCCAAACCAGACACCCTCCTCTCAACAGCTAAACCCAAGAGACCCTGTCCATAAACATCACAAACAGAATTGGTGACAACTATCAACAACTCTGAATGTGGCAGTGAATGTGGAGATTGCTCCTGCTTTGGTTATACAAGGACAGGATACCCCTTAAACCCTTAGACCCCCCCAGGTGTTTTGCCTGTTTTCCTTGCAGTGCATGTGTGCCATCTCTGGAATAATCTGATTCACTGCCTATCTCCTGCTGCTAGGAAGCTTTTTAACTAGTTTTAACTTTAACTCCACCAAGTCCCCAGACTCTGGCTCCACTATGGAGGACATAGTGAGCAGATTGAAAAGATCCTCAAAGTGTTCCTTCCACAGCCCAACTTTATATCTATAGTCTGACTGCGTTTGTCACAGTGGCAGTGGCATAATGCAGCAAGTTGGATAATATCATTACAAGATCAATCATTGACCTTTAACTCAAGGTGGCCTGGTACCAAGTACACTAATAAATCACCTAGTGCGTAAACATGGTGATCCGTCATGAAAACTTATGCCTAGTACAAAAATCCAGCGACAAAACGCTGCACAGATTCAGATTGGGGGCATTGGTATCCCCCCTGAGCACACAGGAATCCCAGGAGGCACTGCTTCTAGGACATGATCCAGAGACTCCATGAGAAATGAGTTATGTGAAATGCTGTTCTGTATATGAGCACAGACACAAAGGAATAAATTAATGTTGAATGATGTTCGGATTAATACATGGAAACACTGTGCTGAAACTTAAATGTAAAGTAATATGGGGTAGCACTTTGCTTCTGAGACAAATGGAGAAAAAATAGATTTTTATGAAGTCAGCAAACTAATTTTAGCCAGTTGAGCTACAAGCCTCCTCATCACTTTTACATATGAGCATTCTGTCCTAAATCCTTAGGCACCAACTGCAGTGATGAAACGGCCGGGTCAGCTAAAGGTTGCAATGATTTGCATGTATATGTCCTTGATTACACATGGTTGGATTTATCGTAGTTTTGATTTAACGTTCCTAAGTGGACTGATCTTAAAATATTGTATATTTTTGGTTGTATGTATGCCTCTCACAGCAGTATTTTACTGTGCTGATGGCATCATATCTGATATTTCTTGCAAGAAAATGTCCTAACTTTGAATCTTCAAAATTAGTTTCCAGCGATAGCAAACTGATAGTTAATGTCAGGTTCACACCGCAAGATTTTCAAATTGTTGGTTGATTTTCAAAACTTTAGAGGCACCATGCGTGATATAACAGGTTTGGTCCTATAGTGTGTGGTGTCCAGTCACACGGCAAACACAACACATACCACGAACGGATTTCTCTCAAAAACATTCAGATTTCAGACTGGAAATCTCGCAAACCCTCTCGAGATCAACCGTGCTCTCAATTCTACAGCGTAGTTTGTAAAAATTACAAGTTCTTTAAATTTCCTGTTTTTGCATAGCTAAAGGTAGTGTTCAGACACAGGGTAACTTGTGCCTCACTCAATGTGAGCTCAGTGTGATTGACAGCAAACAGAGCCTCATCTCTCTATTCTTAGCAACAAGCTGGGGTGCCTTCTCAACACAGTAGGATGTTGTAAGATATAGGATGTTCACATTCACAAAAGCAAACAAAAACTTGTTTAGAAGCTAAGAACACATACATTTTCCAAAATATGGTGCTTGTGCGCCCCTTCTTCTAGTGCTGCCCAGGTCAACAGCCCATATGCCCCATATCAAAAACTGCTGTGGTCTGTGATTAATAGCAGGTCTATGAAGAATTATAGGCATTATCATATTACAATTACTATTATTTCACAAAGTGAAACATTGGCATAGACGAAACAGTCCTTACCAGTGAAAGTGGAGAGGGAGGCAGAGAGGGAGGCAGTGAGGGATGCAGGGGAGAAGGCACTGTGGGCCCGGTTTAGTTGGGGCTTCCTGTGGCTGCAGGTCAGACATCAATACAGATAGAAAAAAAAAGAAGAAAATGGGAATAACATGTTGAAAAAGTCTTTATACAGCTAGGAAATTAGCCTGTTATTGTTTATTTATATGTGCACATGTGGATTCTGGATTTTCTTTTAACTTTCCTCATGTGCTGACACTTAATAAGATAGTTCAGGATATTTTAACATTTTTGGAAAATTATGTTAATATCTTACCTGCGGTAAATGATTATTTTGGCATCATCATTTAGTATAAAGAATATTTTAGATCCCGAGATTTAGATCGAGATCAGTTCTGTCCTGGAAGATGATGGTTGGTCTGAAAAGGGCCAAGCCCAAAGTAGAGTTCTCACATCTTATAAACAAGTCCAATCTCAAAGAAGTGACAGAGGTTGTTGAAGTGTCATCATGTTTGCATTGCGTGGTTATCCATACAGAAGTAGATGATTATGTACCCAGGAAATGGATGATGGAGGTGGTGCCCCATCATTGATCTTCCTGTGTGTAACATGTACCGTGTATGTCCAGAATCACTTTAAATGTTCTACTCTGACAGTCATTCTGTCTCCCAGCTTCAGTTCCTGTGTAAATAATCATCAGCTTCTGCTTAGATAACTGCCTCAGTCAAATATGACATGTTAAAGATTCATAAAATAGCCTTTGCATAAACCTCTAACTTGTTTTGAGATTGGAGTTAATTTAATATAACTATGCTTGGGTCTTGAACCCCCCGATTTGGCTTCATAGAGTATGTAATTCACACTCTGCTTAAAACTTCTTTAAGCATCTGAAATACAGAATCAAATTATAAATAACTGAAAGATGACGATTCCAGACTTTTGCACAGTGTTGTATATGAAATCTACCTCTACTGATCCCTGCAAATCTGAATTCTTTTAGTATGTCTGTATGGCAGTGTATTTTTACCAATGACAAAGACACAGAAATCGTAGTTTGATCCTTAATTAGACTATGTCAGAGATTTCCCACCTGCCAGCATCCTGCTCTGCTCCAGATGTACCTTCCATGTCCACCAGACTCATGGCTGAGGATACTGAATAAGATACAGAAGGCCTTTTGTCCAGGATGTGAGTAGACCCACTACAGCTTTTAGTTCGGAAGAGTTTACTCAGTCGGGTCTTTAAAGAGTTCTTTTTGGACTTCCCTGGAACTTTGAATGTCTTCTCTCCACCTGCAGCCCGATACGTGGGAGTTCGGGGGGCACTGGTGCACCGCTTTGCTCTTCTGGGCGTTGAAACACGGCTTGGGTTTGGGCTAGTTGTCCAAGGTGAGTTCTGGACAGGTGTGGATATCTTGGTTGACACCTGAGTGGAACCTTCTGAACCTCCGGCCACCACTTGGGTCGCTGCCAGGCCCATCTCTTCGATCTGCGTCCTCAGTTCCACTTGGAAGCTGCTGATTGAGAAAGTCCCGGATATCTTCTGGATTATTTCCCGTTTTCTTTTGAGCAAAAACTCACTGTGCCCATTTTCATCACCCAGCTCCCCTTCTGGGCACTCCTCCATACCCAAACCATCAATGTCCCTACTCCCCAGCCCCTCCAGGACCAACAGAGCATCGCTGGTCTCTGCCGGGTCATTACTGGGTTCTACTTCTCCATCTACCGATCCTTGTGTACCCTGACAGGAACACTGCGGCAGCTCCGCTCCTTTAAACAGCATCCTGGGTACCGCTCCGACCCCTAGCTCACCAAACCGCCGTGCCAGCTCAAGCACAGCATCCTTCGGGTTCCTACTAGGGTCACCTGCGGAAAGAGGTCTGGATCTGTCCGATAACAGAGGCCAGTTGTGGGGGCTGGTGATGAATCGATGCCGGTGGCACAGCTCGGTAGCTCCCGGACTCTCCGCAGATGAAGGGACTGAAGGCTGCGCTCCTGATTGTCTCTGATCCAGCAGGTCCTGTTGCCGCTGACCGTCTCCAGGACTCAGGGTGTTGTTAACAGCTGGGCCGGAGCAGCCAGAGCCAGGGCTCCGTTCCAACACATCCCTCGGTGTATTCAGACGGTCTAAATCCAAAATCCCCTCTCCGTTGCTCATTATATTGGAGAAGACAAGCAGCTGAGGCCGTAGGCCGGGGTTGGGGACAAAATCAAAACCCTGGGGCTCCATGGAGCTATGTGACTGCGGTTGGGGAGACAGCGGGGCTCGGCTCTGCGTCCCCCTGCTGTCAGGTGCTGTCGTGGTCTCGCTGCTCGGCTGGCCTTTGTTCAGGAGGCTTCTTGGATGCTCCAGGCCCACCGCCGGATCTCGGCTGATATCCAAAGCCGATTTAACGCCGCTTTGAGCCAGGACATTCTTCCCCAACCCTGCCACTACTCCTACCGTCGGCAAATTCCCGTTTTCTGCGTCCAAGCGGTCATCCTCGGCTGCGGACACCAGGCGCATTAACACGAAATCGGGCGACATATCTTGCGCGTTGTTCATAATTATTTGACGGGATCACGAAGTGAAAATCACAAGGCTCTTCGCATTGCTAACAGCGGAGATTTCGTCCTTATAATGAAGAAAGATTCTTGTCTCTCCTGCCGTTCATCGCCTAGCCAGGCTGGAGGATGAGCAAAAATGCCAAAATGTTTTTATCCTCCTCTAGGAAAGAGCAGCATCCATCTGGGAATGATCGTGAAAATGACTGCAGCTTTGGTCCAGCAGCAGGCCGACTCTGGGTCATACATGCAGTCTGATTTTAGGCTGGAGAAATAAAAGCTGGAGGAGTCTCCGGTCAGTAAACACAATCTGTCTCTGATCCCAGCCAGGCCCCACCCGCTCCGCTCATCCTCCACATCAGCACCAATGATGAGATCCAAACATTGGTCAAAGGAATTTTATCTTCACGGAGTCACTAGTCCAGACTCACAGCTGATTTTTGTTTTCGGTCCTTCTCAAAGCACATAATTACCTGATATGGCAGTAGCGCTTGGACTGATAATTCAGTACAAGTCTGTTTTATCAATAGCCTACAGCCCCAAATCACAACAACATACACTAAAACATGAAAAAAACTGTTAAGATATATTTTTTATTAAAATGATAAAAATTAAAAGTATAACAGTTTATAAATAAAATATTCAGCACTGGTTACAATTTAATATCAACCACATTTGAGTAAAATCCTACCTTAACATTTTGATTAGAATTAACTGAAGATGTTGGTTCTGTCATTTTTTTTTCCTTTTTCTTATTTGACGTGTTATGAATGACATAAGTTTACATTGTGGGTTGAGATACGAGTTAGGTTATCAACTTCTAGGAGCAAGAATTGAAGTTTGTATCCAGATTTATCTAGTTTTGTCATAATGTTGGCTTTACTGACTGAGTGTGGACACAATTACGGAGACTGAACAGCAGTTTCACAGTTTATTTGCAATATGTACAAAACAAGATCAAATATGGACTGGATCTACTGTAGGGATCTAGATTGGCACTGAGGAGGAGAGGTAGCTTACCGTTGGTGGTGGATGATGGATTGTTGGAGGTGGTAAATCTACCCTAAAGAGGCTGAGTTTGGCAGGAGGAGTAGCACGGAGATTCACAGTGCTGATGTTCTCTCTTTGTGATCCTTAAAGCGGCAGTGCTTCAGCTGAGTACGCGGTGTTGGAGGGTGGACAGGCAGGTGAGCAAAGGTTTGGTGTTTCCACAAGGTGATCTCAGAGCTGCAGGGCTGCAGGTAGGACATAAAGGGGACTCACGATCGGAGCGAAAGGGGATCTTTTCCAGAACTCACTGGATACAGAGAACAGTAGCTTGGAATCCAGGATGCTGTCACAGAGTGATCAGATCTGCAGAGTGGGACAAGAAACTTGATAAGAGCAGGCTTAGAAAATGCGGAGAACTGCAGGACATGGTCAGGTTACCACGCTGGCACAGACAACGGGCTGACGCCTCCCTCCAGGTTCCTGCTCCTTTAGACGCCCTGGACTCAACGAGAAAACACCTGTTGCAGCTGCACCTGCCAGTCACACCCTGCAGGTGGAGAGAAACACAGCATAAAACTAAAAAAACTGCACACAGCCACTGTGGGATGACATGATACCCCCCCCCGAAATTGATACCGTATCCCTCCCAGTCCACAAGGTAGGTGGACTGTAAAGGCGGGATGCCCATTGACAAACATGAAATGTAGGATGGACACGAAGGTGAAATGATTTCAGATGATGATTTCATGATTATGTACACCTGTTTAGAGGTTCTGGTGCCTGATATGTGATGATTTATCAAAGTGTTTGAGATGTAATATTTCACCTTCCACTTCAGTTTGCTTGTTGGGCAACTTAGATAATGTCACCATGGAGACAAATTCAGTTCACATGGTTTTCACTGCCTTATGTTTCGCAAAGAAAACTATCCTAATGAATTGGAAAAAAAAAATCTTCATAGTATTAACCAGTATAGAAACCTCTTGTTGGATTATATAAGTCTTGAGACAGCCTCTGCCTCCACATCAGCTCAATCCCTCTGGGCTCCTATAATTGGCTCCATCAACTAGTGGGGGTGGGGCACCTTTGGCTTCATCCTGTGGGACATTGTTGCGGATGGGGGGGTGGCATTTGGGGTGTCCCTGCATTGGGGTCGCTGGGGTTTCTAGTCTGGAGGCTGTGGCCCCCACTGGGGTGGGGCTTTGGTGGCTCTTGGGGGTGACATCTGGTGGCTGCATGCGATGCTTTTGGGGGGCCTGTGCCGGCGGACATATGCTACTGGCCTGGTGGCCGTGCTGCTCCTGGGTGGGTCTGGGGTGGTCTCGGGGTTCCTGGGATGTGTTGCCCCTGGGCTGGGGTCTCGGTGGGCCAGTGTCACTCAGGTTCGGGCGGTGCCGGCACTAGTCTGCTCTGGTGCTGCGGTGGTCTGCCTGTCTCCACTCTGGAGGGAAGGGGGCAACCCCCTGGGTCCAGGGTCTGGTTGCACCTATGGGGTATTGGCACCTAGACCTGGGAGTATAGAGTATTTATGGGGAGTGTGAGTGAGTGTACGACATTCATTGTTCTGTGTCTTTATGTTGGGTGCGTGGGGGTGAGTGTTTTTAAGTGTACACATTAAGGTGGGAATATGTGATTGTGATTGTGTGTGCCTATTTTTGTGTCAGGTTAGGTCTTGGGCTGCTCCCTCTGCTGGATGAGTTCAGGCCTGCCATCAAATGTGGGGCCTATTTCCTCGTCGCCACACTTTTTGGTAACTATGCTGTTATTATTTATGTTTCTGCAGGTGTAGAAGTAAGCAGGGTGTTATCTCGTAATCTCGTCATCCTTCTTTCTCTCCTCCATTCTTTTCTCCTTCTCTCCCTTTTTCCATTTTCCCCCACCTCTCTCTCTTTCTTGCTTCTTATTTTTTCCTTTTCGTTTTCTTCTCAGTGTCCATCACAATTGAAATACATCCAAAAGCAGTTTCTAATAAAGTTTCCTTTATAAAAATCAAGCAGAACATTAAAGCGTTAGCCGTAATGCTCTACTTGTGAAAGTAAATCTTTTGGGCTTCTTCTTGGCACTCAGACAACAATTCTGAGTGCTACTTTGCCGGACAGGACAAGGTAACAAAAAAAACAAGTCTGAAACAGGGTTAATAAAGAGCCTAACAGTTTCAGCCACAGAGGGGAGTTTTGAAAGAGCCAATAAATGACTGACTTTGGAGAACAACAAGCTAATAAAGACGACTGGCTCTGTACTGGGGACTCCTCTGGAACCTCTGGAGATCAATGTGCAAAGAAGGATTCCTCATAAAATGAAGAACACTATGGAGAACCCTGAGCATCCTCTTCATGAGACTGTCCTACAACAACAGACTGTCGTCAGTCAGAGGCTTCTTCAGATCTGCTGTAAGACGAACCGCTACAGGAGATCCTTCCTGCCCACAGCCATCAGCATCTACAACGGCTCTTTGAAGAAACCTAAATAATATGAGCTACAACAACATTTAATTTCCCTTTGGATGAATAAAGTATTTAGGAATTGAATTAAAATTAAATAGAAGGAGCTGAAATGTAGAAATGTAGGACACAGTAAAATAGATTTTCCTAAGTTAGAATTAGGAATGATTTGATCACACATTAACAAATAAAAGTAAGGACACTCCATTATTTTCCATCTTATGTAAGTTCAGAGGAATTTCAAGTGGTTGGCCATTGATACATGAAATTTTACAACTGTTTATTTTTTACATTGCAGTTGCTGATGTAAATTAACTTACAAAAAGGTAACTAATTTTGCTACATGGCTTGTTATGCAGTTTTGGCCATGTTAGGTGGAATCTGCTGTTAATTATCTCCTTTTATGGGTTGCTCCAGCCCTCATTAATAAAAACTGAGGTATAAAGTGTTCTGATTTCATTCAGGCCATTGTCACATATGCTATCATGAAATATTTGACATTTTGAGTTTTTCCTCTGATTGTCTTTTCCAATTCTAATAAAAAAGACAGTTATTAGTTCCTTTTCAGATCATAGTTATGCAATAAATACGCAACCACAAACCCCCCATTATGATCAATGACTGCTTTCACATAATAAAACCCAGTCTCCTCAGATCACAGGCCTTGTGCGTTTTCAGCTCATGCAGCTGCCATTGCAGAACCAAAAGGCCAACAACCTGTATTCAGTGCTTTAAATAGTTAGTGTGTGCTCTCGTCAGTGTGTTGTTATCTGCATCAGATTCTGCTGCTCAACACATTACTCAGATAAGACGGACAATGTCTGTTTTGTGCGCACCACTGTAAAGCTGCAGCAACTCTCCTTGCTTTGAAATAGGTCATACTCATTCCACCATGCTGTATTATCCCTTACAGTTTATTGTGGTTACAGGTTTGAGACTACCACCTGAGGCGGATCAAGAGGTTATTATTAGTGGGTCGACTTCAACCCCCATTCAGTTTTGGGACCAGTTTTTGGCAAGGCATAATAAAGAAGTGTAGATTATGTAACAAAAGGAAGATCTGAAAGGAGTAATTGTTTATCATTTATGGTCTGCCCAGCTCAGGTTCTTGGGGCCTTAGATAAGGTTGTGAACTACTGGAGTCTCTGTTTTATAGATAATACTGTGCCCTTGCATAAATATGAATTTAAATGGCTACATTGATATTTTTATGTTTAAGGTTTTCTGAAGTGTTGCTTAGACAGCTTTAAAGACCTTTGAGGTTTTTCTGAGATTTTGTGGGATAATATCTCCGTCCTACATTAAATTAAGTTGAGCATTGTCTCCCAAAGGTTAAACATCCTTTTCCAACTTGAATGTCTCTTGGTTCTATACATCAGCTTGTATCTGCTCTTCATTGGAGGGACATTCTGGACGTGGCAGATTCAGAATAGGATCCACAAGACTATTACTATCCAAACATCTGTTGAACACGCAGCTTTTCCCTCTTCTCATCCCACAGAGCAAACCAGTCCATTATAAGGACTATTTGCAGACTCCTTCAAGCAGGAGAGACAGAGATGTAAAGAGCTAGACTGCTCTATCCTGCCAGCTGGTTGAGAGTCTGTGTAGTATAGGGACCCCCAGGATGTTAGTTTTCCTATTTAGGTCATGCACAGTGTCACCTCCAATATATTGTGTTTTCGTAACAGAATGTATTTGATTTCTGTATGGTTTTATTCTTTTATCCTAGCTGACAAATTCAGAATGTGGAATTATAACTTGCAGGACAAGCCGAAGCTTTAATTGCACTGTAAATTATTACGATCCCCTGTTTATTAATGTGATTCTGGACTGAATGATTTTTAAATCTTCATGCCAATTGTTTGAGAATTATGTTGAAAGTGCAACTGTTTGATGACTTCAGAGGAAATGTATGGGGTGAAAATTATGCTGGAAAAGTAAACCAAGATTTTTAATTACCCCTGTTCAGGTGAGGTATTGGGGCATTGGTGATTCTTGTTGGAGATGCGGGGGGAATGGGGCTCACCGCTTTCATATGTTTTAGGACTGCCAAGTCATTTGTCTGTATTGGTCTCGCATTCATGAACATGTACACAATGTTTTTCTGGTTGCTTTTTCTTTGGCCTTTTCAACTATATATTTGGGAAACATACAGGTGAATAATCTGAGCTCTAAAGACAAGAAACTATTGTATGTCTTATTGACTGCAAGTGAAAAGGCCTTCATGAAGAGGTGGCTCAAACGAGAACCACCAAAAACGGAGGACTGGATAAACATTGTTCAAGAGATCTATACAGTTGAAAAGCTGTTCACACTGCAGGCAAATGCAAAAACCATTTTTGGGTTTTTTCATGGCAGAAAAAGGGGTCCACTTCGAATTTTCCCCTCCAAAAAAAATTCCAAAATTTTCACGTGGTACTGAATTGAAACAAAATAGAGGTTTCAAAGCATATGTATGAAGGGTCAGTCGCATTTAAACTTTACATCATTGTCCTGGCTCAAACTACACATCCAACAGATTTATTTTTACACCCCAGCAGCAGTCACTAAAGGCCATTTTTTAAATGTGTCCCTTTTTTTTCTTTGCCTTTCTTCCTCTTGTTATAATGTGGTCATAATGTTGTCGGCTCCCGTTGCTCAACAACTCAATAATAACACAGAGACGATGATGACGTGATGTTTACATTCTCCTTCTGCACATGTCAGTCACTTTGGGGTCGTGAACAGTTCAGGCTGAAGTCTGATGGAGGTCACAATTAAACAGAAGTTTGAACGACCACTCAGAAATTATTGGATTTCAGCTGAAAATCTGTATTAAGCACCAGGACCTACAGTGTGAACATAGACTTACTCCTTTAGAGTACAGAGCAGTGGCTTTTACAGAATTTCGTCTAAGTGGACGAAATATGTTAAATCGGCTAAGTCTGATTTTCTGTAAACACTGCTGCTTCATCTCAATGTTAGTGAACTTATTCAAATGCTCCCGTAAATAATGTTAATACAACTTGGCTCCTCTGCCACCCCAGTTCAATGGTTTTTTATTAGAAATTTGATTGTTGAATAAATTTTAAAAAACCCCCCCGTGAAATTCCCCAAAAAAAATATACAGTATGTGTTTTAAAAGAGCACTGATAACATTTACTCCGAACCATAAAGCAAGTGAGATTTTCATGGGCATGAAAGTGGAGAATTCTTTGTTTTTCTGCTGATTTAGAACTGGAAAGAAATGGATGTGGAACAGAGGTCTTCAAACTCTTTCCTCCTTTTCTCTCTTAGATAAGAAAAAAATTTGATTAAAAGGTGGAGGTCTTTTCATACAAGGTTTATGAAAGTCTAATAAAGTCTGATTACCATTAGAGCTTAATCCATTGAGCTTTCATCACTTTAAACATTCATTCTTTTATTATCAGAAGAAATAGACTATTTATTCTTTGTTGTTTATGTTTGGTTTATTATTAAATTTTCTTATTAGTAAATACAAGTAAATATGTATATTACTTTCAGTAATGACACTTTGATTTTATTAGTAACTCAATGATTTTCTCATATACGTTGGATGACAAATCGGGAGAATAAATCAGACCCAACTGGGAAAAAAAATTAAATCCTTTTCCCTTTTTAAAAAGGGGAGAATATACATTCTTTCCCCCAGATGAAGGTTGAGGGTTTATATTGACTTAGAGTAATAAACAAATTGATTAAAAAAGGGTATGGGGCCCTGATTGGTAAAGTTAAACTTTTACAATAGCGATTCACTAATGCTCTGCTACAATATTCCCCAGGTTCCATAGTAAAAAACAAAATAATTTGGCACAAAAAACTTTACTAAATCATTTTCCCAAAAGGGCCCAAAACTTTTTAAGAAGGTAGGGAACTGGATCTTAAATATCTAATGCTTCTATTTACCTAGTTTCAATTATAAAACAATTTCATCAGTGTACAAAGTGTGGGGGGCCAAAAAAGGGCAGAAATAATCCAAAATTGAAAAAACATAACACAACTTAATTTTTGGAATTCCCCAATGAAAAAACACTCCCAGAAAAAAGTGATGAAAATGACAATAATGGGGAAAAAAAAATTAAAATTTAATTTTACCCCCCCACGTAGCGTTTGAGGGCGGAAAAATAAGGCTGTGTTCCTTTCCCATAAGTTTTGCAATTAGAGTAAATGTTTTGGGAAAAGAAGTTACCCTTCAAGTTGATTATTGATAGACATGAAACCGAGTTTTCATTTAATTGCTAAGAGTTTTTGTTACATAAATATAATTAAGTAGCTTATTGTTACATTTATTGTTCCACCATGAATGAGTCTTTATAATTTCCCTAAAGGATCTTAAATTTATTTCAAATGGCCCAAATTTTTTTTAAAAGTGCAAAAATCAAATTAAAATTTTTAACAAATATTTAACTTAACCCTTTAAACCCCCCGGTTGTGGGAAATAATTTTTAATTTCCTTTTTTGAGGGTTACATGAGGGAAAAACCTGTCCTACTACTTACTGTACATTATGAGCTAGGTAAAAAAGGGAAAAACCGCTGCTGAAAACCCAATTGGTGACCCCTTTCCCCTTTAATAAAACCTTTTTCTTCTTTTTGGGGCTCAAATTTTAAATTTCCATAGAGTTTGAAAACCAAGCCCAAATTTACCCAAAAATTAAAAAAATTTGGAAAAGATTTTTGGTTTGGGACGCTTTCTTTTTACAAAAAATTGCTGTTTCAGTCCCAGTTGGCATGGAGGCGGTCAGCCTGTGGTTCTGCTGAGGTGTAATGGAAGCTCAGGTTGCTTTGATAGCAGCCTTCAGGTCATCTGCCTTGTTGGGTCTGGCGTCTCCATCTTCCTCTTGTCAATACTCCGTGAGGTTCAGGTCAGGGGGGTCTGCTGGCCAGTCAAACACAGTAACACCATGATCATTGAACCAGCTTTTGGTACCTTTGGCAGTGTGAGCGGTACCAAATCCTGGTGGAATATGAATGCATCATCTTTATAAAGCTTGTCAGCTGAGGGAAGCATGGTGTGCTTTAGAATTTCCTGGTAGATGGATGTGTTAACTATGGACTTCAGAAAACCCAGTGGAGCAACACCAGAAAATGAGATGGCACACTGAATCATCACTGACTGTGGAAACTACACACGGGACTTTAAGTAATGGTTTCTGTGCCTCTCCACTCTTCCTCAGTGATCTGGGACCTTGATTTCTAGATGAAATGCTAACTTTTTTTTCTTCTGAAAAGAGGACTTTGAATGGCTGAGCAACAGTCCAGCTCTTTCCCTTCTTTGCCCAGTTAAGATACTCGTACTCGTCGTCTTCCACTTATCCGGAACCGGGTCGCGGGGGCAGCAGACTCAGCAGAGACACCCAAACGTCCCTCTCCCCAGACACCTCCTCCAGCTCCTCCGGGGGGAGCCCAAGGCGTTCCCAGGCCAGCCGAGAGACATAGTCCCTCCAGCGTGTCCTGGGCCATCCCCTGGGCCTCCTCCCGGTGGGACGTGCCTGGAACACCTCCCGAGGAAGGCGTCCAGGAGGCATCCGGTATAGATGCCCGAGCCACCTCAACTGGCTCCTCTCGATGTGGAGGAGCAGCGACTCTATTCCAAGCCCCTCCCGAAGGGCCGAGCTCCTCACCCTATCTCTAAGGGAGTGCCCGGCCACCCTACGGAGGAAGCTCATTTCAGCCGCTTGTATCCAGGATCTTGTTCTTTCAGTCATGACCCAAAGTTCATCGCCATAGGTGAGGGTAGGAACGTAGACCGACCGGTAAATCGAGAGCTTCGCTTTTCGGCTCAGCTCTCTCTTCACCACAACGGACCGACACAGCGCCCCCATTACTGCGGCAGCCGCACCGATCCGTCTGTCGATCTCACGCTCCATTCTTCCCTCACTCGTGAACAAGACCCCGAGATACTTGAACTCCTCCACTTGAGGCAGGAACTCCCCTCCAACCTGTTAAGATGCTTGTAGCCGATATGTAGAATTTGTGTTCTTGATGAGCTGACTCCAGCCTCAGTCTTCTCATTGTGAAGCTCCCCCAAATTCTTGAATGGATTTTTCTTGACAGTCTTCTCAAGGCTGCAGTTATCCCTGTTGCTGGTGCTCATTTTCTTACCACACTTTTTCATCCACTTAACTTTCTGTGAATATGCTTAGTACTCTAAACAGCCAGCTTCTGTAACAATGACCTTTTGTGACTTACCCTCCTTGTGGAGGTTGTCAACAACTGTCTTCTGGATATCTGTCCAGTCAGCAGTCTTACCTATGATTGTGTAGCCTACCAACCCAGAGACCATTTAGAGGCTCAGAAAACCTTTGCAGGTGTTTTAAGTTATTTGTCTGATTGGGATGTAACACCATACACTTCCAGCTTTTTACAATATTCTGCTTTTTGGAGACATTGAATTTTGGGTTTTCATTATCTGTAAACCATAAACATCAAAATTACAAGAAATAATGGCTTACAATATTTCCCTCTATGTGTAATGAATCTACATATATGAGTTTCACTGTCTGAAATGAGTGACAAAAAATATTCAAATCTTTTTAGATGTATCATTCTGTACAGTAGAGCTGGAGAACAGCATTAATGCTGAGTGACAGGCAGATGGCGTGGTAGTCCGTTTAGCTCTAATTTGTGATGCCACTGAGACAGAGTGCATGATGGGAAAGTAGATGAGGGTCCATTAATCCATACAGTCTGTGTATGTGTGTGTGCGCACTTGCGTGTGTGTGTGTGTGTGTGTGTTTACATGTAACCCAAACAGATGTGGCAGTGTTAGGTCATATCTGAGGTTTATATGGAGTAATCAAACTAACAACCTGCTCAGCAGCACTAATCTGATGTAACCCAGAGGTCACAGTTCAGCAACATTAATATTACAAATTGATCACATTTATTTTCATTGTTTTGCTTTGCCTTTTCTCCACTTGAACAGGTCCTGTTTTCCTAACTGAACTCTAAACTAAACTAATAAATGTGACTGAACTAGAACTATCCTTATGTAGCCACCCTAATGACTCTAAGTGTAACCAAATCATTTTGTAGCTTTACTCAACAGTGCATTCACACATTCCAGGTTTTAGTGCAGCACCTCTTTTCTCAGTAGAATTGCAGGTTCTGGCAGGTCAGTGATAGACACTGTGCAGTGGCTTGTAAAAGTATTTATACCCCTTGAACTTTTCCACATATTGTCACAATACAACCACAAACATAAACATATTTTATTGGAATTTTATGTGCAAGACCAACACAAAGTGGTATACAATTGTGAAGTGGAATGAAAATAATACATGATTTCTTTTTTTACAAAAAAAAAAAACTGAAAACAACATGGTGCAAAAGTATTTAGCCCACTTTACTCTGAGTGCAATCAATTACCTTCAGAAGTTGCCTGATGATTGCTTTTCAGATTTAATAAACAGTGAGATCATGAAAACAGAGACCCAAACAAAAACAAAACCCAAAGGCAGAGAGGGCCTTGGAAGGAGGGATAGAAAAAATGGATGCTGGCCAGGTGACTGGGAGAACTCAGGAAGAGCCTTATCAGGAGTCAACCAGCAGACTGGGAGACCTCCTGATAAGGACAGCCTTGTCGAAGGTCGGCCTGGAGACTGGAAGAACCCAAGGAGAGCCTTGTCAGGATGTTGGCATGGAGACTGGAAGAATCCACTGAAGACCTTTAGAGATTGGTCCAAGGGATGCTGGAACCCACGGAGGAGCCCTGGAGTGTGGCGCTGGGGCCCCTTGAACCCTCGGAGGAGCCCTGGAGAGCAGTTTTGGAGCCACTG
The DNA here is from genome assembly GCA_036173005.1 of Crenichthys baileyi. NCBI lineage: Eukaryota > Metazoa > Chordata > Actinopteri > Cyprinodontiformes > Goodeidae > Crenichthys > Crenichthys baileyi. The sequence continues at coordinate 94,422 of JAHHUM010000694.1, read as the reverse complement.
GAGTCCTGGACGTGGCTCAGGAGTGCAGGGTGGATGCCAGCAGCTGCAGCGGCAGACGAGGATGCAGGAAGCTGCTCTATGCTGTACACTGCTCAGCGGCACAGGGGTTGCAGCTGGCTACTGTTGTAGAAAAATTGTATTTTCTAAAGAAAGAGAACGATGATAACCATTCAATCAGCTTTATTAATTTAGCCTTAAGGGAGACAGATCTTTCAGGATCAGACGTATTACTGAACAGAGCCGAGACCAAATCTGATGGGACAAGTGCTGACCCCTCCTTATATAAGTTTGGCAAAAACCCCATGTGGCCTGGCATCCCCCTCTAGGAGAAACAGAGGTGAGAAATCAACCTAACTTTCCCGCAGACATTTCGGCAGGGACAGGAAGACCAACCAGAGAGGGGCAGAAAGGAAGGTGAAAGCTATTATCATTTCAAACTTGGTCATCACCTCAGAAGCACAAAAGCAATTTAAATTTTAACATCACTCTATAGAAGCAGTTCAGAGGCAGTGGCAGGTTAAGTCTAAAAGCAAGCTCTGATGCTCTGAGGAGACAAGCCCAGACAAGCTGCTGGAAGGCACTAAAGAAGTCTGGGCTCTGTAACTCTGAGACGCTGGGGCAGGAGTGAAGGTGATCACTTCAGGTCACTCAGACCCTCTGGAACGGGAGTGGAGGCATCTCAATGAGGCATCGTCTGTGGCAGGAGAAAGAGGGAACAGGAGCCACTGAGACAGGTGATGGAGAAAGTTGAAGTGGTTGCTGAGATGTGGAACCATACTAACCCGTTCGGACATGTCTGCGCAAAGCGTACATTTTTATGACAATAAACTGCTCAGCGGGAACATGTCTTCACATCGAACTGTTTTATATGTGACACGCTGCTTCGAGCAACATGTCACAAGCATGTGCAGTGTCACTGCCACTGTCTGCGCAGCACTGACAGGTGTACACCCCTTCTTCATCCCTATTGGGGTTTTATGACCTTATATACCTCCTTCTTTTCTTTTTTTTCCAAATCTACAGGGCGAATTAGCTCTGCCTCCTTGTCCGATGACGGCGCGGCAAAAACTGTGGGAAATGTAGGATTTTGTCACCAGAAATGTAGGAAATTGGTACTATGAAACCTTGGTACTATGTCCGCTGTGGACAGTCCACTCCGCGTGGACGCCACATAATAAATTAGAATACTCAGAGCACAAGACATGTAAGAAACTTAAACCTAACAGAATGAACAAATGTTGCAAGACCTTTCAGAACACAATAATCAGGGAGATAATGAAAACAGACAGAAGAAAATCCAAATACCTAAGGAATATTTCAGGTTTGGTTTATTAAACTAAATAATTACATTATTCTAAAACATGTAATAATTGAATTTAATAAGAGATATTCAAGATTTGACACCATCGAGAATTTCTATGAAAAGTTAGAAATAACTGTTAACTATTTCAAAGCTTTCTAAGTTTATAAATTAGCAAAAACAGATTAAAAGCTCAACAAGCTGATAAAGAAGGCTGGCTCTGTTCTGGGGACTCCTCTGGAACCTCTGGAGATCAATGTACAAAGAAGGATTCTTCATAAAATGAAGAACATTATGGAGAACCCTGAGCATCCTCTTCATGAGACTGTCCTACAACAACAGAGTGTCTTCAGTCAGAGGCTTCTTCAGATATGCTGTAAGACAGACCTCTACAGGAGATCCTTCCTGCCCACAGCCATCAGCATCTACAACGGCTCTTTGAAGAAACCTGCATAATATGAGCTACAACAACATTTAATTTCCCTTTGGGATGAATAAAGTATTTATGAATTTGAAGTGAATTTAATTAATTAAATAATAAGAAGAATAATGCTTTGATATGTAATGATAAGCATTCAGACAAAACATTTTCTGTAAGACCTTAGCAAGGTCTTACACTGTTCTTCATATTTCTGAGTTAAAGTAAAATAATTTATTTTGACCTGAACTGTGGATCTATACGGACATTTTAAAGGTGCTTGGGGAGAAGCAGTTTTTTACTAGGTTGAAGTTCAAAATCGAGAAAGGGAGATCTCACAATATCGCAATGGGCTTCCATATTTCTGAGGCCCTGACCCAACACCAAAGACTATAAAAAGGGAGAAGATGTGATTCCACTTCCTGAGAGAGCTCAGGATGAATGTAGCTTTTATATTTGCCTAGAACCAGGAAACAATGACAGCATCTTCATACACTGCATCAGTTCTGCTGTAGATTAAAAGCTTCAACAATGAAACACATATAATAGGACTAATAGGGACAGAAATCTAGACTGAAAGTCTTGCATCTGTAATACATCCACTAATGACAGCCAAAACGACAAGCTCTGCTAAGAAAATAAAGTGTGAGACAAAATCTAAAAAGAACAAAGAAACAAAAGAATAGGAAGGAGAAAAGCAAGACTTTCTGTATATTTGTTAATCATAAGGTTTCATTATCCACACTGTGCATCTGAGATCAGTCTTATATTTTACTTCTTAGATACAAACCACGGTTAATTCTTTACTCAGATTCTCAGAAGCTGGTTGCCATGATCACCAAGGAAAAATGGTCCTTCTCTGGCCTCTCTTCTGTATCTCTCTTTTATCCCTCCTCTTTTCTTTACCAAACTTTTCATACATGATTTCTTGCACAACTGGACAAACACATTGTTTAGAAACGTATGGCCAACATACAGGCAGGGAATCCCCTGGTTCTTTTAAAACTGATAAAAAGATACTAAAATTCAAATGCTCCTGTTTTGTTTATACAATTGCATTCATAAAATTTCTAAACATTCCACATTTGCCCAGATGTGTGTCTGAGAGTGAGACAGAAAGCGGTAAAAGCCGATCCTCATCTCCATCCACTCTCCTGTAGGAGGGGTTAATCCATCTATCCATCCATCTATCCAGCAGGGTGATTCTTGATGGATGCCCAAATGCAGCACAGCTTAGCCCAACACTCATCTCTGGCCGGTTGAATCATCCTCTCCTCTCTGAAGCTACACACACAACAGATGGACCACTCTCATCACCTTTCAGCACTGGTAAGCAACCCCATCAAAATGGAGGAGGAGTGAGCGAGAAGAGAGGAGGAGGGAGTTATGAGAGTGGGAGAGTTGGGGGGGTTTAACAAGCATTTCAAGTTTTTGTCAGTTAAGCTGGAAGCTCTTCAGAGCATCAGTTGAGCGGGAGACAGAAGAAGAAGAGAGGAGTCAAGAATACTAAAGGAAATCTGCTCTTCATATGTTGCTTTCATTTTTGCCAAGTCTCTCATCTGACAAGGGAACCACCCTCTATCTGTGAGCCATCTCCATTTTTGTTGTTCTCCTTACTGAACAGACAGCATTTCCTTTTTTTCAGCAACTATGAAACAAAAGAAACGAAGTCTGGAGATACCAGGTGGACTATGAAGAAATGTGGCTGTTCCTTCCTCTATCTGTCAGCTATTTTTACCATCACATCTACCGAGCACTGCTGGCTTAAAAACCCGTTGAAGAAGGGATGTGTGAAACCTTGTAGTGGTGTGTGTAGGACTTTACTTCACATACATGAAGATGTTTCCACTGAGTAGTAGCAAGAGCGTTTCAGATTATGCAGCAGGGTCCTCCAAGACACCCATGAAGTGAGCCAAAATCTTCACCCACATGTCATTTTTACTTTCCTAAAAGTATTTCAAAAAGATTACAGGTTCATAGTTGCTGACACCTTCTTTGGTCCTTTTCTTCTCATAGACTGAGTCAGAATGAATTTCTGGCTTCTTCTTTTACTCACACCCCTCCTAAGATCACAGGTGACTCCAAATTTCCCAACAGTGTTATCCAGGGAGACGGCCAACAGCACAGATTTTTTAACAAACACTACAAGAAGTTCTGAAACATTCCCTACAGAGCTTTTTAAGTTTGGTGAGATACCTTCAGAGACTCCCACAGAGGCGGAGGATGACTGGTCACCAGCAGAGACCTTTTTATACACAGGAGATCCCTCCACTATAACTATGGCTCGTTGCTCACGGGCCTATAGCACTAAGGGGCAGACCGGATCTCTGCCAAGAAACTTCAGTGTTCCTCTCCGACCTGCTCTGGATGCACTGGCTAATACTGCCAACTTTCTCAATATGGTATTCCAGGCCAGTGACCTTCGGGAGAGTACTGTGGATGAAGATATGGAGTGGTACCATGCCCTGGTCCGCTCCGTTTTGGAGGCAGACTTGCTTATTCAGCGGGCGCTGCTTACCTTTGATGCCGACCCTACTGCCCCAGTGCCACAGCTGGTTCTTTGTGCAACCCGCAACCCAAGTGGCAAACAGCAGGCCATCCTCCTTCAGGACTTATCCAAGGCCTGGGACAGCCTCCACCCTCCAGCTCCTGCCCCTGATGACAGCTGGTTTAGACGACTGAAATTCCAGGAGTCCAGCCACCCAACAGTGGCCCTGTCCAAGCGAGTGCTCCTTAATGACCTCACCACCCTAGATACGCCCAAATGGGGACAGGGTGACAGCTATGTGACCAATCGTACAGGGATAAAATATGCCAGTGCTCCGTTTCTGGACTGTAAGGATGGATATTTTGAACCTGGGTGGGTGCTCACCCTGTCTACCTCCTTCTATGGCCTCAAGCCAGACCTGACACCAGAATTCAGGTCAGTACCTGTTTACTCTCAACATGATGCATGCTAAATCAAATGGATCTGAAAAGCATACACACTCCTAGTGAAATCCCAGGCTTATGTGATGTAAAAAATGTGACCATGATTTAAAAATTGTTCATTATACGAAATGGCCACACCTGTTACATTTTTTGTTAACACGAATAGTGAATAAACCTCTGGCAGTAACTTCATTCAGTTAGTCACATATACTTGCTGACATTACAGGCGAGCATCAGAATAGGAAGAAAGAGGATTTAGGTAAATCTGACCATGGCATGGTTTACAGTGAAGGGTCCAAAACAGAGAAAATGTCAAGTGAGTAGCAGTTGTGTGTCATTACAACTGAGGTATGCAAATACCATTTCTGAATTCAGAACACGTCAAACCTTTAAGCAGATGGGCTACGGCAGAATAGCACAGCTGGTGGAACTTGTCTGCTAAGAACTGGAAACCAAGGCTACAATCCACACAGGCTCTTCAACATTAGACAGTGTAGAATAATGTTGCCTAGTTCAACGAGTCCCAATTTCAGCTGCAACATTCAGATGGTAGGGTCAGAGTTTGGTGTAAAAAACATGAATTCATGGATCCATCCTGCTTGTACCAACAGCTCAGGCTAGTAGGGGTGGCATGATGGTGTGCCATGTTCTCTGTGCATTTGGAGTCCATTAATGTATGCTAGTTAAACATAGTTTAAACACTACAACCAACCTAAGCATTGTTGCTGAAAATGTCCATGCATTTATGGTCACAGTTTACTCATCTTCTGATGCCTACTTCCAAAATGATAAAGCAACATGTTACTAAGCTGAAATTATCTCATACTGGCTTCTTAAACATGAGAGTTCACTGTTCTCCAATGGCCTCCACAGTCACCTGATCTCAATCAAATAGAGCACTTTTGGGATGTGGTGTAAGGGGAGATTAGCATCATGGATGTTTAGCCGTCAAATCTGAAGCAACTGTGTGATTCTACCCTGCAGTATGAGTCACAATCTTTGAGGGATGTTTCTGACACCTTAATGAATCTATGCCACAAAAAATGAAGGCCTTTATGAAGGCAAAAGGAGTCCAGCACTGTACTAAAAAGTAGTACCAAACAGTGTGGCTGATGAGTGTTTATTCTCCACAATTCAACAGACAAACAAACAAATCTGTTAGGAGGAAATGTAAGTGGATAAACAGTATCTTTCTCTCTCTCTCTCTCCTTTGGTCCACAAATTTAAAGCTGTGATCAGCACAACATTGGTACTGCTTTAGAGTTGCTTTTCTTCAGATGGAACTGGGGTTTTGGTTAAGTTAGATGAACTCGTGAACAGTCCCAAATATCAGTCAGGGTTGACCCAAAACCCTCAGGTGTTTACTAGAAAGCTGAAGATGGAGAGGGATTTCAAATATTGTCATCAAAGTGAGTCCAAGCATAAATCCAAGTCAACAAATAAAGGACTTAAAGAGAGGAAAAAATTATGTGCAAACCAGAGTCCGAAACTAAATCTATCAGAAGATCCTCCTCACAATCTGAGTGAGTTCGAGTGGGGAAATTTTACCAAGTCGAGACGTGAGTTACTGCTTGACTACTACTTACTTGAATCACAAGGCGCTTTAACAAAGTTGTAGTTTCAGGGTGTGCATGCTTATGCAACCAGGTTATTGCAGCCTTCTGTTTTACCAATGTATCCAGAATTGGATTATTTTTTTCTGTTCAATTGGATAAACGGAATTGGTCACATTTAAGAAGGGAAACGTTTTAAAATGTTGGTCTATGTTGGCCTCAGGTTTTTGCAAGCCTTTTGCCAGTAAAACAAGCCTGATAGTTTGTCTGAAAACAAATTTCAGGACAAGCGAGAAGCAAGAAGCAATATTTGTATTTCTCCTTCTTTTCTGGTTCTTTCTTGGGGGCTAAGACTTTGCTGTCTGGAGAAAGGTTTAATAAGCATGGCTGAATCAATACATTTGGATAAAATCAAAATTTAAAAAAAGGATCTTCTTAAAGACTTACAAAATTTTGAGGAATTTTTAACAGTAGATGTTTGAAGCTTTTATCTTCAGAAATATGACAAACCCATGCTCATATTGTTGTCCATGTCTCATGTTTTAGAGGAGTTATACGTGTGGACGTAAACATTCAGGACATCGACTTGGATCAGTGTGCAACAGATGACAGCTGGTTTGCTGATACCCACCAGTGCAATCGCACCAGCATGGAGGTAAACAGAGTAAAGGCCAGGTGACTTCATCTCAGCAAGACAGACAATCGTTTTTGTTTTTCTGTCTTTGATTAATTAAGAATTAGTCCACCCAGTTTGGCCAGTCACTGGGGACTTGTTTAAAACCTATGCTGGGCAGTATACGCTGTTTCACCAAATTACAATGTTGGTTATTTGGAATTTTTATTTTAACTGAATTTCATGTGAAGTATTTCATGGTATTTATTTTTAACCTCACCTGTGTTCTGCAAACTCATACAGTGCTTTCTATGATATAGCTGCGACCTATTTAAGTCACCTTTAATATTCTCACTCTTGCGCAATAAGGATTTCAGGAGCAGTGGAGGGAAATTTTTCAAGGACACCTAAGCACACTGCAATAGCAATATGAAGTTATAGTTAATAACTGTATATTTCTGTTCATAAACCAATCAGTCCCATAATCTATAAAAAATAATCTGAAGCATGAATTCTTTACATTTCTACTGACCTCTATCCCATAAAATGAAGAATTTGGCAATTTCAGATTACTTTTCAGGATTTCATATTTAGAATCAACACTAAAACTGACACTTTAACTAATGTTTAGAAAAAAAACGATAAGGGGTAGTAATCATGGAATCAAGAATTACATTTGAAATCAATCTGCCTAATATATATCACTGCTAAATAAACTGAAATAAAAGCAAACATGTCATGGTATGGTTTGAAAAGGACCCAAGAGCAGACACTGAATGACAACGGAGTTCTTGAATGAATGAAAAGGAAAACATACGGCAGGTTAACGGGGAAACAAAGAAGCATGAAGAGGAGAGGAAGCAACAGAACTTGGGGAAGTCCAATGGAAGAAACCAGCAATGAGTATGACAACCAGAGAGCTTTAATAAAGAGGGAAGTGTGGGGAAAGTTTCTTTTCTCTGTGAGTCCTCATCCCTCAGTTGGTCGAGCTGCTCATAAATACTCTCCTGACTCTTGAGGAAGGCCAGAAGATTGTCAAAGCGCTTCTCTGGTTTATTACTTTTCAATAACTTGGATTAGCTCAACAATTCTCTTGGGCTGGTGACTTTTTTAAAGATATTTTTTCGGCACTAGTGGCCTTTATTTATTTATTTTTTTTTACAGTTTTTTACAGACAGGAAAGAGGGGTAGAGAGAAGAGGAGACATTCGGCAAATGTCGCCGGATCCAGGACTCGAACCCGGGACATATGGTCGTGCGCTTTAACCCCTACACCATCAGCGCCACGCCGAGAGCTTCGCTTTTTGACTCAGCTCTCTCTTCACCACGACAGACCGGTACAGCACCTGCATCACTGCTAACGCAGCACCAATCCATCTATCGATCTCCCGCTCCATTTTTCCCTCATTCGTGAACAAGACCCCAAGATACTTGAACTCCTCCACTTGAGGCAGGACCTCCCCCCTGACCCGGAGAAGGCACTCTACCCTTTTCCAGCTCAAGACCATGGCCTCAGACTTGGAGGCACTAATTTTCATCCTGGCCGCTTCACATTCGGCTGCAAATTGCTCCAGTGAGAGCTGTAGATCACGAGCTGATGAAGCCAATAGGACCACATAATCCGCAAAAAGCAGAGACGCAATCCTAAGGCCACCAAAACGGATTCCCTCAATATCGTGGCTGCGCCTAGAAATTCTGTCCATAAAAGTTATGAACAGAATCGGTGACAAAGGGCAACCTTGGCGGAGTCCAATCCTCACCGAAAACGAGTCCGACTTACTGTAATGTGGACCAAGCTCTGACACCGGTCATACAGGGACCTAACAGCCCGTATCAAAAGGCCTGGTACCCCATACTCCTGGAGTGCCCCCCACAGGATTCCCCAAGGGACACAGTCGAACGCCTTCTCCAAGTCCAAAAAGCACATGTAAACTGGTTGGGCGAACTCCCATGAACCCTCCAGGACCCTGCTGAGGGTGTAGAGCTGGTCCAGTGTTCCACGGTCAGGACAAAAACCACACTGCTCTTCCCAAATCTGAGGTTCGACAATCTGACGGACCCTACTCTCCAGAACCCCCGAATATACCTTACCAGGGAGACTTAAGAGTGTGATTCCCCTATAGTTGGAACACACTGTACGGTCCCCCTTTTGAATAGGGGGACCACCACCCCAGTCTGCCAATCCAGTGGAACTGCCCCCGATGTCCATGCGATGCTGCAGAGTCACGTTAACCAACACAACCCTACAACATCCAGAGCCTTTTTTTCATCTATTCGTGAATTTATTTAGCCATGGGCATGATGTATTGGTTTTTGACACTGTTTAGCCTACTTCATGTTGCCAGACAGTTTTCATATAAGTAGGTCTACAGGTCTGGCAGTAGTCAGGCCTGGGAGTGGCAACAGTAAAGGAACTTAACTTTAAAAACTAAATTAATCATAGGTAATTCATTATTTAGCAAGAAGGGCGAATACTCTTTCCCTTTGGGCCAGTTTGGTTTAAATTGTCAGGATGTGCGGTTTTTGGAGAAGGACTCAATGGCAGACGGGGACGTGGGAGCAACAAGATGAGTTGAAGGACTTTAAAGATAAAAAAAAAGGCAAAAACACGACACAAGAACAGGACATGGACCATGCGCAAAAACACAGGCATGGAAACGGACAGAGAAATGGAGCAAAACAACAGACACTGAAACAGAAGAATCCTGTGGAGAGCATGACCAACAGAAAGCTGTATATAGGTGCAGGAACACATGCAGGATATGGAGAAAAAGAGGTGTCGCAGGTGAGCAGAATTTACTCAATTTCATGGCGGCTGTGGCAGAAGGTGGGAGAATAACTAGCAAGAATGTAGCTGAACAGAGATACTAAGAAACTACAAAACATGGGGGAAGGACAAAAAGAGATCTCAGAGAAATAAATCCAATATCACAAAAGGACAGGACAAAACAAAGAAACTAAACACAAAAGCATGACAGTATCCTACTTGAAAAATAATCTCAGAAATGCACTTAAAGTGTCACAACTAAAAAAACACAAAAGAAAATTAAAACCCAAACCCCTCTGACATAAATAGTCTTTATGCCTTCATAAATTAAATTATGCTTCAAAAAGAGCACTTTACATTTACTCATGTTATCTCTAATATTAGAAAATGTTTATTGATCTGAAAACTTTTGCTCCTATACTTGAGCAAGTATGTGGAAGTGTGATAAAAGAGAAATTACAGAAGAAATCTTTAAGGGGATGAATCCTTTTTCACTGTACTGTAAAAAATTCAAGCATCAATGCATAAGACACTGGCCCCTTAAGATGGAAACAGTTACTATGAAGTAGCCAACTTGAATGTGAGCTACGATGATAAGGATTTTTTTGGAGATTTCTTCTTGAAGGAAAGGAAGTCAGGAGAAATGTTTTCCAAGAGGCAGTATCTTGGAGACATGACAGAGTGGCACCCTATAGTTCAAACCCAGAATGGTCTGCCATTGACAATTAGGTAAAAGATATGAACAAAGCAGCCAGAAGAGATGGACCCGACTGAGCAGAAACCTGACTGGCTTTTTTTGAACTTTCTTTTATTGGTGGGTTATTTTCTTGTGTGATACTGGCAATGTGGTAGATGTGCAGTTTGAAATGACCGTGCATAATTTTCATGAACTTCGAGCATTATGAGGTTTGTTTCTTTTTTTAGAGCAATAATAACTTCATCTCTTCTGGAAATGCCTTACATGATGTTTCAAAGTGTGTTCATTGGAATATATAACCGTTCTTCCAGAGGTGCATTTGTGAGGTCAGACACTTTGATGTAGGATGAGAAGGCCTGGCTCACAGTCTCCGTTCTAATACTAAAATCGTTCAATCAGGTTGAGCTCAGGACTCTGTATGGATTAGTCAAGTTCTTGCACACCAAACTCACTTTTTAGTCACTTTGTGCCATCGCCTAAACTTAACACGTGATACATTGCAGTCAGGAAAGTTGTGTTCTCCTGGCCACGGCCAAACACAGACTCATGGATTGCCAGACAGAGAGGGATGATTCGGCCCTCCAGAGACCACATCACCCCTCTCTAGAGTCTAGTGACAGCGTACTTTACTCCACTGCATCCCACCTTTTGCATTGCACTTGGTGATGCTAGGCTTTGATGCAGCTGCTCTGCCATGGAAACCCACTCCAGAAAGTTTTACGCACTATGTGCCTTAGCATCCTCTGACCCCACTATGTGATTTTACGTGGACTACCACTTTGTGACTGAGTTGCTGTCATTCCAACTTTTGTATAATACCTCTAACATTTGACCGTGAAATATTTGGTGGTAAGAAAAATTCCTGACTGCACTTTTTGCAAAGGTTGCGTCCCGATGATGGCATTCACTGAGCTTCTGAGAGGGATCACCTATTATGTAGGACTATATAGTGTATTTATGTTAGTACTTTTGGTTTAAATTTTAGTTTCGTTTTCCTGCACCAAATAAGATAAAATAAGGTCTTTAAGTTCCTGGCATCAACCATCCAAAGGAACAGGCAGTCCACCGGAGAGGTAAAGAACACAAATGACCACAATGGACAGAATTTGAAATTAGTTTATTAGGGGGACAGCCCAGGTTAAGAGGTATGATGGCAAAGTCAGAGAAGCAAGGCTAAGGTGGTTTTGGATACCTGCAGAGGAAGGATAATAGATGTGATGAACAAAGGAATTTAAATACGGAGTTACCAGGAAGAGGGATAGGAGGAAGACATAGTTCCTGGATGTATTTAAGGAGGATATTGATAAGAAGGGTTGGTGTGGCAGTAGACGATGGCGGTGATGGAGAGAGACAGAGGCAGACCATCCGGTGTGAAGCCCCCTCAAACTACCAACTGAAAGAACACCTTTTTGTGGGTTAGGTTTTTAAAGCTTATGTAGTTTTGGCTCTGAAAAATCTGCTGCCCAACAGATATCTCACCTTATAGGAATTACGAAAAAAAGTGTCCTGAAACCAAGTGCTGTGTTTACTGGTTGTTTAGCTTGACTCCTAATGATGAACTCAATTTGTAGGAAAGGATACTCTGTTTATTTGGGAGACACCAGGGGCCTTGGGAAGGCGGCAGTATTTCATTCACTGGGAACCACTTGAAGAGACAGAGTGGGCTGGGTAGAAAATAAAGTTTCCTCTGTTAACTGTAAAACATTTATATGAACTGTCGACCCTGCTTCTGACAGTTAATTCTGAACATTTTAACACCGTTTTTTGAAGGTCAATGCTAAAGTTTTATCTTCTCTCTTTTCCTCATACTTATTTAAAAAATGCTTTCATCAGGCTGTTGACCCAAGCAATCCAGTATCAGCTGTAAGGGTGACATCTATTTAAAGGTGGATGGAGCAGGATGATCTGATGGATTATAGCCATAATCTAGCACACTGACATACTTTCTCTTTATGCGTCATCTTCATAGAAGTCTAGGCCCAAAACTCCTCTGACACTTCATGGCACCATTGTCCCATCCTGATTCTGTCTTTAAGAATTCTAACTTATTAATTAGATGGCATATGGACTAGATGATCAGTTTCATCTCTTCTGGATATCCTACCCCGTTCACATTATGTCATGGTTTAGCTCCTAATGTCTTGTTCCATCCTGCATCTCATTGCATGTTTAGGCTCATCCAGCCTAAAGTCATTAATTGTTTCAGCCCGTCACTTACATCCTGTTCCTCTCATAATAGAGTCATGAATGTCTTACCTCATGCTACCCTGTCTTCATTTAATGTTTATATCACGACCAGAGACAGAGAACCCAAATTCAGCCAAACACAAAGTGACAAGTAAAAAGGTTTATTCAGAAACTCAGGATCAGAGAGCAGAAGAACAGCAGTCAGCTTCCAGGAACCACTGAGAACAGAGAGACTAGTTAGTGGCTGAATAAAACTCAGGATCTGCAAGTAGTTAGATAAAGCCACCAACCTTCTCAGTCTGGTTATGAGGCACAGAATCCAGAGGAGGAAGAGATCCAGACAGTTAATGAGGAAGCGTCCAACAGACTGAAGTCGGATTGCCGACTGATCCAAATCCTCCGGGGAACCAGCTGACGCTGTGACAGGAACACAGAGAGCTGTGATTGTCCTCTTGACAATAAATCCAGGCAGACTAGAGAGCCAGGGGAACTCAGGCTGAATAAACCAGTGGCCAGGCTGTGATGTAAATCCAGGGACAGAAACAGGGTCGAATTCCAGGGCTAGAGGCGTCAGACAAGGGGCAGGCAGAGACAAAAACCAGAGGCAGAAAACAGAGTCAAAATCCAAAATCCAATCCGTCAGACAGGGAGCAGGCAAGAGGGAATAATCCGTAAGGCAAGGCAAGGTCATGGAACGAGATCAGTCAGGAAGGAACGCTGGATAACTACTCACAAATGTTTTCGAAAATCTGGCACCGTCTGCCGATCAGAGGGCTGTATATAACTGCAGCTCCACAGGTGTGTGGCATGACGGTGATTGCGCAGCAGCAGACAGGTGAAGCAGATGAGTTAATTGCATGAGTGAGAGCAGAGCAGGCAGACGGGCCAGAATCATAACAGTTTAATCTTCTCCAGTCCAATTTTCCCTAGTATGTCTGCTTCTAGGAAGAGTTTTTGTTCATTTCTATCCAGTCTTCTCTTCCGTGCCTCATCCTGTTAAAGATGACTGAACTTTTTATTTCCGACTGAAAGTACTCCTAGCTTTTAGATTGAGATTTTAGATGTATGATGTTTTTTCTTAAATGAAGCCTATAATGAAGTTATCATTGTCCTTACCTCTGTGTGTATTCTCTCATACAAATACCTCTGGACAGTGTTTATCTCTTACTTTTCCCTCTCCTTTCTGTCATCTGGTCCCCTAACAACCTGCTAGCAAACAGCCAGTCATGGCAGATGGCTGCACTTACAGAGGCTGATTCAGCTGCAGATTTACTCCTGTGAAGAGGGAGTTGTTCCTTTCCTCTGATGCCACTGCTTGCTTAAGATTAGAGCAAAATCAATGGCTCGATGTATTCAGCTAGGTTTCCAAAGGTAGATAACCTTTTATCAATTGGTATTGCATTAGAAACTGAATCTGACTGAATGCTATTATAATTAGACGTATGCTATAATTCAGACATATTCATCTTGGAAAGTGCCTTGAGATATACATTTGTGGTTATTTAAAGATTTGTGAATATATCTGATTTGAATTGATTGTTTTAGTATAATTTTTATCCAGGAGTACATCCATCAGAAGAAGAATATGTTTGTCACATACAATCAGGAGAGGATATCTAAAGCACTCCACACCAAAGCAATATTAGAATGACGGATAATTATTAGGCCATTGTGGCAACTGTGGCTCAGTAGGTAGCGTAGTCGTCTTGCAATCCGAAAGTTGTGAGTTTGATTCCAGATTCCTCCTGCCACATGTCGATGTGTGCCTGGGCAAGGCACTTAACCTGAAGTTGCCTACCAATCTGCGTCTCAATGTATGAATGTGAGAGCAACTGGGTGATTGTGGCTCTAGTGTAAAGCGATTTGAGTGGACTGGAAAGGCGCTACATAAATTCGGCCCATTTACCATTTACCATGGAAGATCCGAATGCTGGCTTTCAATAAGCGGCTATAAAGAGGCCTTGTGCTGCTGTCTTTGTGTTATCTATTCTACCTATTCACATGAATATGGATTTTCTCTCTAGGGTCTTGAAGGAGTATTTTTGCGTCCTTCAGTAATGTGATGTGCACCACATTGCTCTTCATGGGGCTAGAAAGTTCCCAAGCTGTTTAAATCATGTATTAACCTTCCACAGTGGTTCATAACTGTATTGGCAACATATCCGGTTCGGTCATGGAGGAGCTTTGTTGCAGCAATGGTAGCTTTTCTGTGAGCTCCTTGAGGTGCAGCACATTTTTAGGTGTGGTTTCACACACTGGGTTAACCATGGAATAAGTCTCCCTGCTGAGGAGAAGTACACACAAGGGAGATTATCAGTTTAGATATAAAATGTATTTGTAATGCTGTCAAAGAGAAGCCCTGGCACTGTATTTAGCATTGAGGAGTTGGGGGAGGGGTAAAAATGGCTATGTAGGATGGGACCCTCCGTGTGCAGCTCTCTGAGCAGATATGCTGCTGATAAACTATTAAAAATACTATTGACGTTTACCCTTCCACTGCATGACTGGTGGTGTTTGAGAACACCACCTGGTGTTGAAGGTGTAGCTGAACCGCCATGTTTATAGGGAAATTTCATAGAATTTGGAGAAACATTTTAGCATTGTGGTAGCATATCCAGAAGAGAAACCTGAAAGACCTTTTTTTGATTCATCATCACTTTCTCTGTCTTCAAATTCAGAAGTTTACATCCATGTCCTAAATCTTAGTAGCATTGTCTTTGAAAAAACTGTATGATTTGGGTCAAATGTTTGGGTATCCTTCTTAAATCTCTCACAATAGTTTGCTCCTGCTTTAACGGAGTTAGGTTTGTAGGCCTCCTTGCTCACACACACCTTTTTCAGCTCTGCAAATTTTCTGTGGGACTGAGATGATGGCTTTGTGATGGCTACTTCAATTCATCTACTTTGTTGTCCTTCAGCTACAATGTAATGATAATTGTGGCCAAACACATCAGTTTTTCTTTCATCAGACCAAAGGATATGTCTTCCAAAGTTAAGGCCTGGTCCCTGTGTACATTATAACATATGTAATCTGGCTTTTTATGTTTGTCTTGGAGTAATTGGTTCATCCTTGCTGAGGGGCCCTTCATCCTGTGATGGTACAGGACTTGTTTTACTGTGCATAGTGGCACTCTCTTACATGTTCATCTCTGGAACACAAAACTCGTAAGCTTCCTGAACAGTATGATGGCTGGACATTGCCCTACTGTTTAACCTTACATATAATAGTTTGAACCAATGAACGTGACACATTTAGGCATCTGCAAACTGTACCCTAGAATGAACCAGATCTGTGTAGAATTAAAAGACTGCTGTGTATAATCCATGCTATATTAATGTACAACTAGTGCCATTAGGTCTTTGAGCATTCAATAAAGAGGTTGTGAGACTGAATATTTGTGCAGTCTGTGTGTGTGTGTGTGTGTGTGTGTGTGTGTTTGTCTGAGCTGGAGAACAGGATTTCTCTGAAAAAAGATAATACTCTCAGTGAAGGCATTAAGTGTCCATTTAGCTTTTAGCTTCGATTAACACACACAGCATCTAAGCAAGTGTGTGTGTGTATATGTATTAGTGTCTGTGTCCTGACTGGCTAAATTGACGCTAGCATAAGAGAGAAGTAGAATGAGACTGAGGGACATGACCCTGGGTTTAACCTTCATTCAGTGAGCAGCTGCTAGCTTCACTGTGCAGAATAAATTTGCTGCAGGCACTCCATCGCTTTTTACTTTGCTTTTGTTTAGATTTTTTTTTCTGATTATTCATAAGTGATGTAAGTGATAATTTTTACTTTTACACCCTTTGCGTTATTTTCAAATAAACCCTCTTCAAAAAGCCCTCAGTTTCTGTCACTTCTGTGCTGCTTTTATGTGTGTGTTTTTGGGTTTTTTTACAAGCACTTGGGAGATTATTTGAACGCGTTGAAGGTTCTCAGGCTAATTATTATATTCCTAAAGTTTTGATGTGGTTGCATTTCCATGAGCTTTATTCTGTTCTGTTGATGCTGAGCCATTAGTTTTAAATGTTAGCTGTCAGTGGCAACATGCTTTCTGTAGATGTATGGCGATATTATCATTTTGTTCTAAAGCTGATGCTAATTCATTTCATTGTTCATAAGAAACTCCTTGATTAGTTCTACCTTACATTTCCCTGAGCCTCAGATAGGTTAGTAGTTAGTTAGATATAAACGCTGCCTCTCAACTAGTGTTGCAGATATACACCTGGCTTATGAGACATACATGATATTGTAAAGGTTTCACAAATAAAACACAGAATGTGTTTTAAAGAATCTGTAGTTAGAGTAGAATTATTCTACTGGTCCATATATTACAATTTTTCCTCCCCATCTAATATTGATGCCACATAAGCACTGAAATGCTCCTTTGTGTTTGCATAAAATTTTCATGAATCTCATACTGTGTTTTAAGAACCTATGTTCAGTGTAGGATTTACATTTCATGTTTGACCAATCTAAGCATTTCAGATAGTAGAGATGCTCAAATCATAAGACAAATACTAAAAACAGTGAAATAACGGGACTTCTGCTCCTGCTAGTATGACAAATGGAGCTGGCAGTAGTTGCTAGATGTTTGCTCCTCTCTCCCCTGCTTTGTGCCCTACCCCCTGTGGTAA
The DNA here is from genome assembly GCA_036173005.1 of Crenichthys baileyi. Classification (NCBI taxonomy): domain Eukaryota; kingdom Metazoa; phylum Chordata; class Actinopteri; order Cyprinodontiformes; family Goodeidae; genus Crenichthys; species Crenichthys baileyi. The sequence continues at coordinate 77,328 of JAHHUM010000694.1, read as the reverse complement.
ATCATTCAGTATGAAAAGAAAAGTATGTGTTTCGATAAGCAGCAATAACAATAAATATAAAAAAGAATCCAAATCAGCTGATGACTAGGTTCAAACATTGTGATGCTGTGTGACAAATAATTTAATCGTGCTAAGTCATCATCATGATTTACACATTTCTGAATCCAGTCTAAATTCTATCATCGGTTAATTTCTCTCCATTGATTACATTTGTTTTTTTGATTATTTGGTTTTTGTAACAACCAGTCACAGCTCTTAGAAGACAGCATCACACCTATCCATGGGGTCAACCACACATCCTCAATAAGATAGGAATTTCTGTCTTGTACTCGCTCAGTCGCTCTCAGCAGCGAACTGAATCACTCTTAAGCTAAGACTCCTTGACAGGAATTTTTAGGCGAAGATTGGAGCTCTCTGAGAGGACTCTGAGGGGACTCTGAGGATCTTTGTTGATACGGGCCCTGGCCCTTAAGGCGTACTGTGAGCAGCACGGACTCAGTGCACACTGTCCCCGGACGTTTGAAGATTCATAGTCGAGTATACCAATTTCCTACATTTCTGGTGACAAATTCCTACATTTCCCAAACTTTCTGCCATGGCGTCATCAGACAGGGAGGCAGAGCTAATTTGCCGTGTAGCTTTGGAAAAACAAAAAGAGATGAAGTGGGTGTTAAAGGCCATTAAACCACACTATAGAGGAAGAAGGGGGATTCACCTGCCAGTGCGGCACAGAGAGTGGCAGTGATACTGCGTGTACTCGCGACCGGCTGCTCGGAGCAGTGTGTCACATATTAAACAGTTCAATGTGGAGACTTTTTCCAACCAGCATTTTATGGTGACACCGTGTGAGCGGTTGTAAAAATGGAGCTTTGTGCGGACATGTCTGGTGGACGTCCGATTTAAGCCACATTGAATCTAGCTCCTTTTACTCTGCCAGAGGACGGGCAGATGTTCGCAGAGTCAAGTATGCCCGACTATTTTTGCCTTTTAATGTTGTTTTTGTTGTACGTGAGAGACTGAGAAAAGTAACACCAAAAAGCTCGATAACATATGTTTTTTTATTTTAGTGAAACAAAGCCTTTTGGTGATGACATTTTCCAAATTGTTTTAACAACTCTTATTAGCGATTAGCATTGCTAAGTCTAACAGCAGCCTCATTGTGTATTTTGGAAATTGGAATTTGAAATTGGAATTATTGTCAGGATCTGACAATGACTGAAAAAACTATGGCAAGATATATTCACAAGGAGGCACAGGGAACAGGTAAAGGTAATTAACTTATTATGGAGCAACTGTGGGAGAGCATGGACAAAAACACTGACGAAGATTAACTAGAAATGGTACAGAAACCATAGAAACATTACAAAGAAATGTTTGGGTGTTTTCTTTGTAAGGTTTCAATGGTTTCTGTCAAGAGGACACAATGATCATTGGAATATAGAAGATGAACAAACAGAGCAATCAGAAATACAAAAACATCACAATTCCCTAAAATACAAACCTAAGGATCAAAGTTAACAGAAAATCTAAAGGATCCTAACAGAGAGAGTGTGAAAGTCCAAAACAATAAACCAAAACAAGTTGCAGGAATCCTGTTTGCCTTGATGGGGCTCCTAAAGCTCCTTCTGGCTTCTCTGTAGTGTGAGACAAAGGTTATAGATGCACAGCAATAGTGAGCTCACTGAGCTGAAACATGAATATGAAGAAATTACGAATCTAAGGTTTCTATCTGTCACTGAATTGTAATTTGTTTTCTGTAACTTCACATTTAAAGCAAGTCTGTCTGAACGTTTTCTACAAATGAAGATGGTATTCTTAAGCTTATGTTAGCCATGCATTATCATCATATTCAGCAGAGGCTTATATTGAATCTACAAGCTCATCCATTTTAATACGTATTGTCCTCCACATACAACTATGTTGTCAATGTCACAGCTAGGATGTGAGCAAGGTGGTCTACTAACCTGACCAGCTGCACCAGTTCTGTCTGGAGGTTGGGCCAAAATCACAATGTACAATTTATTATTTAAGTGTGTAGCATTTTTTCAGCTGTAAGTAAAAACTTTCAGAGCAAAATGAGACAAAATATAACGTGTAGCAATACAGGACCATGACATCAGGATCGATGAACAGAGCGGCATCAAATTCACATCCGCTACCAATACTGGATTGGATCAGCCCTATTTCTAGAAAGAAATTTAAAAAACGTTTCTTTTTTTTTTTTGCTAAAACTAATAAACCACCAACCCACACAAAATCTAAATCTGAATAAAAAAATGTAAAAAGTACATAACCAAAAAGAGTAAAAACACTGTCTCTCTTTCAGTGTGTTCCAGTTCCAGGCCGGGGTTTTCGGCTGGGTCAGTACTGCTGTCGTTGTAAGGAAGGATACTACAACCCAGAAATCCCACCTGAGAATGCAGGTAAGTTAACAGCAAACCATCAGTCAATGGCAAGATGAATATCGGAGAAGCTGACGTCTTTAGTGCTGCCACTAGTAATGTTCTGTTATTTTTGAAAGCATGACAAGTATTAAGAATTGACTAAAGTTTTCCATTTATAAAGGCTAACCAGTTACTCTTGAGCAAGATTTGCATTGTTTTGATAATTAAAGGGCAGATCAAATAACATTCTAATTTTTAAACTGTTGCTGCATTTCACAAAAATAACTAAAACTAACTCAGATTTGATCAATGAATTGTGACGTGATGACAGAAACTGTGATCTCTTATTGATTTGCTCACTGAGTCCCTTACTGACCCTTCCTACTTCACCACTTGTCATATTATTTGGAGTATGGAGACTGCATATAGAGGGCACTCAACACCCACTGGCATAAATGTGTAACGCACTAAGCCTCAAGAGAAATGAATCTTTGATTGCAGCTGTATAATCTCACCATGAAACTTTTTGCAAAATCGAACATTTGAGCACAGTTGCTTAGTTTTGGTAGACATGCTTATTGGTCTAGTGTTGCATATTTTGTACAAGCATTTTTTTTATATCTACCATGCTTTTTTTAGCAACATCAAGTTTGCATTCAGCATCAATCATGTGCCAGCTGTTGTCATTGTTCTAATTTATTGAAGTTATGCAGTTTCAGGGGTTCTTCATTCCACATAATGGAGTTTCCACCACAATTAGAAACATATCCACACAATGTGGTGGTGCTGGTTTCTATGCTGGTTTCTATGTTATAACAACATAATACACACTGACTGTGACTCCAGAGTTGCCCCCTTAAAAGAGTGCCTTCCAAAAGTTTTCCCGCCCCTCATTTGTTTTTAGCTATTTTACATTTTGCTACAACCAAAATGTGTATTTGTGTATTTTATTAGAATTTTCTGTAATATACCCACAACAAGTACAGCATAATTGTTTAACAAGGTAAAAACTTGCCTGGTTTAATCATATATAAAAATTTAAAAAGTGTTTGGTAAATGTTTCATCAGGTGCAACCAACTGCATCAGAAGTCAGCTAATTAGTAGGCAGAGTCTTCCTGTGTTTGGTTTTATAAACCCAGCTGCTCTTTGAAAACCTCAGAGATTTGTTAGAGAACATTGTCACGATGTGGAATTTTGGTTTGTTTTTTGTTTACATTTAATCAGGTGTTTCTCTGTGTTGTTCTGTTTCCTTCATATTGGTTTATGCCAGGTTTTATCATTTAGTTCAGGTTCCCTTGCTCTGTCCCTCAAATTGTGTATCTCTCTGCTTTCTGTAATTAGACACATTCCCTCAGTTTCCCAGCTGCTCAGTTCCTCACCTGTTACCACTTCCATCTGATTGCCTGCCTTCCTCTCTCATTGGTCCACACTCCTCCTCCCTCTGTTTATAAGCTGGTTGTTTGCACAATCCCTCACTGGTGAGCAAACACTTAGGCTGGCATTGGAAGAAGAAGAAGAAGAAGAAGAAGAAGAAGAAGAAGAAGAAGAAGAAGAAGAAGGAGGAAGAAGCAAGAAGCAAGAAGCTGCTGCTGCTGAAAAAAACGGTTTTGGTGCGGCGCGGGAAACACAAAACAAAACAAAGAAATATATCGGATTTGGAAAAGGTGGATTTGGGCATAAACTGGTATGTGAATGGTTCGGTTGGAAATGGAGACAGGAAATGAGGAAGACATGGATTTAGAAGGGTGGACGCCAGCGGGGAGAGGAAGAGGGAGAGGACGTGGAAGAAATAAAATAGATGACGGAAAGGGAATTGGTGATAGTCAAGGTAGTAAACGAGAATTGGAAGGAAGCAGTTCAGAAGAAGAAAGGATAGTTAGGAGGAAAGTTATGAGGGAGGAATTTAAAATTATATTGAAACTTAAGAACGAGGAAGAACAGGATAACATCAGCCCTATTGTGGTGTCAAGAGAGATAAAAAAGAAAATCGGAGATGTTGAAATGGTAAAGATTTTGAGAGATGGAAATTTATTGGTAGTCTGTAAAAATGAAGAACAAAAGAACAAGGCTTTAAAGGTGGATAATATCTGCAAAAAAACTGTGTTGGAAAAAAAAAATCATGGGAGAAAATAAAAAAATTAGAGGAGTGATTTATGGGATCCCTCTAGATGAAGATCTTGATAAAATTAAGAGAAGTATCGTAGGTGCAAAAGTGAATACCTTGAAGAGATTGTCAAAAACAATAAATGGAGAAAAGTAGGAAGTCTGTCAATCCTCATCGAATTTGATGAAAAAGAGTTGCCACAAAACATCAAAATAGGTTATCTCAGCTTTCAGGTCAGACCTTATATCCCTCCACCACTTCGTTGTTTCAAATGTCAAAGGTTTGGACACATAGCAGCAGTTTGTAAAGAGAAGCAGAGATGTCCAAAATGTGGTGAAGATCACAAGTTAGATGAATGTAAAGAAGTACAAGAAAAATGTTGTAACTGTGGAGGGCAACATAGAGTTACGTATGGAGGATGTGAAGTAAGGAAGAAGGCAAAAGAAATCATACAGATTAAAATGACTAAAAACATAAGCTATGCAGAAGCAGTTAAAAATGTGAAGGAACAGAAAACAAGAAAGATTGAACAAATAGCGAGTCAAACTCCACAGCAAAGCAAAGTACAGTCAGAAGAAAATGTTACAATATCAGTAGAAAAACTAATATTATTTATAGCATATGTTATCAACTGTACTGACCAAGCCAAGCATAAAACTGAGAAGATTAAAATAATAGTGAGAGGAGCTGAAAAGTTTTTGGCGTTTAAGGAGGGATCATGGGAGAACATAAATAAAAAGTTGGAGGTAGATGGGAAACAAGGAACATCTGGTGAAAGTAGTACATGTTAATATTACAATGGAATGCAAGAAGTTTAATTGCTAACGGACAAGAACTTAAAGGTTATATTGATAGTCTTGAAGAACAACCAGAAATTATTTGTGTTCAGGAAACATGGTTAAAAACAACATTAGATTTTGTGATAAAAGGATATGATAGTGTAAGAAGAGATCGACAGGAGGGTAGTGGAGGAGGATGTGGAATATTTATTAAACAAGGGATACAATATCAGGTATTAGGGAAAGGGAAAGAACTTGAATATATAGTAACTGAGATATGGGAACAAGAAGGTAAATTTAAAATAATAAATTTTTATAATCCATGTAAAACATTGTCAATTGAAATAATGGAGGAGTTAAATGAATATTTGGAAGGGAACGTAATTTGGTGTGGGGATTTTAATGCAAATAGTACATTGTGGGGTAAATGTAATGATAAAAATGGACAAGTTATAGAAGAATTAATGGAAATAAAAAATCTAGTATGTATTAATGATGGGAGGGGAACCAGAATCAATGTAAGAACAGGGATGGAATCAGTTATTGATTTAACAATGGTTTCAAATGGTTTAGCTGGTAGGTGTGAGTGGTTCATTGATAAAAATTCAACAATAGGTAGTGATCATTATCCCATTACAATAAGAGTAGGAGTAAATTTAAATAATAAGAATATAAATGTCAATAAAAAGCTAAATTTTAATAAGGCAGACTGGAATAAATATAGATACTTGACGCAAATAAACTTAGGGAAAGTAGATATGAGAATGGATATAAATGATGTAAATTTAAATATCTGTAAGATAATCATGGAAGCAGCAGATAATTCTATAAAGAAAGCAGGGTGTAAAAGTAATAAGAAAATGGTACCATGGTGGACAAATGAATGTAAAGAAGCAATAAAGTTAAGAAATAAAGCATTTAAGGTACTAAAAGGTAATCCAATTTATAAGAATTTAATTGATTATAAAAGAAAGCAAGCAATAGTAAGGAGAACTATTAAGACGGCAAAAAGAGAATATTGGAGAAATTTCTGTAGCACAATAGGGAAAGAAACAAAAATAGAAAAAATTTGGAAAATAATTAAAAGAATGAATGGCATAAAGAGAGAGTTTGAATATCCTATATTAAAAATAAATAATATAAATGTAATAAAAGATGAAGATAAAGTTGAAATATTGGCAAGAATATTTAGTAAAATTAATAGTTCAAATAATATTAGTGAAGAGGGAAGAAAAGGAAGAGAAAATACAAAACGTATATATAAAGATGTATTACAGAGTGTTGAAGAAACAAATAATTTGTTAAATGTTGAGTTTACAAAAGCCGAATTAAATTATGCACTTAGGAAGACAAAAAATACAGCACCAGGTAAAGATCAAATTTGGTACAGAATGATAAGAGAACTCAGTGAAAAATCGAAAGATATAATATTACAATTATACAATAAAATTTGGGAGGAGGGAAAATTACCACTGAACTGGAAGGAATCAATTATAGTACCAATAGCTAAACCAGGAAAAGATAACTCAAATCCAGGAAATTATAGACCAATAGCCTTAACATCAAATCTATGTAAAATAATGGAAAAAATGATTAATAGTAGACTAGTATATTATTTAAATAATAAAGGATATATGTCAAAGTATCAAAGTGGTTTTAGAAAAGGGAGGAGTACTAATGATCCAATGCTATGTTTAGAGCATGAAATTAGAAGAGCACAGGTAAATAAAGAAAGTGTAGTGGCAGTATTTTTTGATATAGAAAAAGCATATGATATGATGTGGGTGGAGGGATTATTAATTAAATTACACATGCTGGGCATTAAAGGGAAAATATTTAAATGGATTAAAGACTTTTTAACAAATAGGAAAATACAAGTTAGAATTGGGGAAGTGATCTCAGGAAAATATATAATAGAAAATGGAACTCCACAGGGGAGTATTATAAGTCCGTTATTGTTTTCAATTATGATAAATGATGTCTTTAAAGATATTGGAAAAGTAATGGGATGTTCACTTTTTGCAGATGATGGAGCTGTTTGGAAAAGAGGAAAAATGTTGATTTCATTGTAAAGAAATTACAAGAGGTTATTATTGAAATAGAGAAATGGGCGTTACAATGGGGATTTAAGTTTTCAGTTGAAAAAACCAAAGTAATGATATTTAACCAGAAAAAAATAAACAAGGAAATAAAATTAAAATTATATAACCAAGAATTAGAGCAAGTAAAGTGTATAAAATTTTTAGGATTATGGTTTGATGAAAAACTAAAATGGAATATACATATTCAAAAAGTTGTTGATAAATGTAAGAAAATTTTAAATATTATGAGATGCTTGGCTGGCAGTGACTGGGGAGCAGATCGGAAATCACTAAAACAGATTTATACAGGAATGATAAGATCTAACATAGACTTTGGTTGTATAGTTTACGGTTCAGCAGCTAAAACACATCTGGTTAAATTAGACACTATCCAACATCAGGCATTAAGATTATGTACTGGAGCATTTAAAACTACACCGACAGCAGCAATAGAAATAGAAATGGGAGAAATGCCGTTAGAGTTAAGAAGAATAAAACTAGAAATAAATTATTGGTTAAATTTACAAGGTAATAACTTGGATCATCCAGTTTGGGAAATTTTAAAACCATGTTGGGAAAAAGAAAAGAAAGAAATGAAGAGTTTCGGATGGACAATTGAAAATAAAATAAAAGAATTTAAAATGATTGATTTAGAAATTAGTCAAACTACACCAATATCAATTATACCACCATGGATTCTACCAGAAGCAACAGTAGATATGTCAATAATGGAAAAGAAGCAAGATAAATCTTACATCGTAGATAGTTATTCAGTACAGATACATTTAAATAATTATTATAGATATATTCAAATATATACAGATGCATCAAAAATAAATGGAAAAGTAGGAATAGCTTTTGTAGTACCAGAATTCAATATAAAAATAGGAAAACGAATTACAGACGGCTTATCAGTATACACAGGAGAAATGTTGGCAATATTATTAGCTTTACAATGGGTAGAAGACATAAGACCATTAAAAACAGTAATTTGCTCAGATTCAAGCTCTGCATTATTAAGTTTAAAATATAATCAATCAGATAGTAGGATGGACATTTTATTAGAAATATTTCATACATTATACAGAATACAAAAAATGGGCTTGATAGTTATATTTGTGTGGGTTCCAGCACATATTGGAGTAGAAGGAAACGAGAGGGCAGATAAAATGGCAAAGAGGGTAATTCAAGATTCTATTAGTTTTAAAGTTAAAACAAGTAAATCTGAGGGAAAGAGTATTGTTAAAGAAAGTAAAAAGGAAAGTTATGGAAAAATGGCAAAAAAGGTGGATGAAAAAAAAACAGAAGATGTTTTATAAATTCAGAAGATATGGGAGAAAGAAGAAATGGAAGACGAAATAGAAAAGAGGAAGAGTGATAACAAGGTTAAGATTTGGGCATACAGGACTTAATTTAAACTTTTTTAAAATTCAAAAGCATAATACTGGTAAATGTGATTACTGTGAAAAATATGAAACAATAGAACATGTTATATTAGAATGTCATAATATGAAAGAGAGAGAAGATATATGAGGAGAGAGGTTGAAGGTATTAAGGAAAGGGTTAATTTATTAGATATTTTGAGGAAGAATTTAGGGAGTAAACATATACAAATAGTGATTCGTTTTTTTTGAAGAAACTAAATTATTTCATAGAATTTGATTATAGTTATATTATAGTTTATATATATTTTATTATATTTTTTTTTTTTTTTTTTTTTGTAGAATTTAAATATATATTTAAATAGATAGACCGACACGAACCACACTCCATACCAGTAAGTGGCGGTAATGCTACTAAAAGTTTGTTGCCAACCGCCAATAAAACCAACAAGAAGAAGAAGAAGAAGAATTCCTCAGAGAACAGAACCAGAAACACAATTGTAAAACACTAGACAAACCTGTGATATTGTTGTATATGATTACAAACTGAACTTACAAACTTTAAATTTTGAAGAAGCATCACTAAACTTAATCTCAAAATCCAATATGTCTGTCCTGTTCTGGAGTAGGTTTGATAGTTGCACAAATAAACTCTACACATTCTTTTTCTCTATTGTACATGTACTACTGTCAGACATATACCATGTTGCCTATCTGCCTTAATATGTACAGAATGTTGCATAACAATTTATCAGCTTACTGGCTAACCTGGTCAGAGAGCACAACTATGAGCAAACCTAATACCGTATCCTTCTACAGAGTAGAATTCTGAGACGAACAGAACACAGACAAGCCTGGTCTGTAGGAACAATGTGCATGTGCTGTTTTTGAGCTGTGTGGGGAGTGAAGTTTGTTCTTTTGCTACTGAATATTTTGTGATTTTGGGAGAGTTTCTCTCTCTTCGTGATTCTGCAAGTGTTGGTAGAGAAATAAAATAGTTCACTGATACAGTGCTGGACAAGTATATTGGTACTCCTGGTAAAGACAAGTAAAAAAGGCCTAAAATAAATTAATGTTTTATTTCTGAAAGCCTTTCATTTGAGTAGGCTAAAGTCAGGATACAAAAATTATTTTAAGTAAATGTTTTTATCAATTCTCGCCAGAGGCACAATTATTTGAAACAAATCCTTTAGCATAATTATACGTTTTTACAAAACTTTAAAAACACTTTATTAAGTTAAAAAGACTTTTTAGGGACTTATAGTTAGTTATTCATGACATTCTGTTTCCCTTGAGGCTGGAGCAGTACCCACTAAGGGTCACTAAGTCTCACTAACAACCACTAGACACTATCATGACCTGACAGCTGCTTTTCTGGAAATTATGCCAGAAAAAAAGCCTTTTCTGTCCTAGCGACTTAAACATAAACATGTGAAATTTGTTCAACTCTAAGAACTTAATTTGTTTTAGCAGCATTGGTGACCTTTATGTTTTAATATTTTTACAAGGTAGGCAGACAGGAAGTGGGGTGGAAAGGTTTCTGAGGGTCGGGATTTAACCCGGGACGGCTGCGTCAAGGACTGAAACCTTGTGTTTTGGTTAGATGAGATTAAGATTGATTTTATAGGCCACTAGCACTCCAAGTGTATTTGGTGTGAAACAAAGGATGCATATGTGGGAAAAAAAATATTGTTAAGTATGGTGAAGGAGTTGTGATGCTTTGGGCCCATTTTTCTTCCCAAGGTTCTGGGAACTTTGTTGAGACTGCATGGCATCATAAACTCTTTGAAATAGCAGAAAATTTACAAATCTGGTGGACTGAAAATGAACCATCACTGGGTTTTACAGCAAGACAATGATTTGAAACATATGGCTAAATCAACACAGAAATAGTTCTTTAGACACAAATTGGCCTTCTTCCAGAGCCATCTGATTCCCAGGACTTAAATCCTGTAGAAAACATGTGGGCTGAGCTGAAGAGAAAGGAGCATCAGAGAGGACCCAGGTGTCTGGGTGATCTACAGAAAAGAGAGATGAATAGTCAGATCCCTCTTTCTGTGTGGGAAATGTAATAAAATGCTATTTTGCCTCACAGAAACCTGGCTGCAGCAAGAGGACTTTGTTACTATAAATGAGTCAACTCCTACTAATTATTTAAAGTTTCACATTCCTCGAAATACTGGGCGAGGAGGAGGAGTAGCAACCATCTTTCAGTCCGATTTATTGATTAGTCCCAGACCAATCAATAGCTACAACTCTTTTGAATATTTAATCCTTAGTTTTCCTCATCCAAATTGCAAAGCACTAAAACCACTTCTGTTTGTTGTTTTGTATCGTCCACCAGGCCCTTACTCTCAATTTTTAGATCAGTTTTCAGACCTTTTATCTGATTTGGTGTTAAATACAGGTAAAGTTATTATAGTGGGGGGTTTTAACATTCATGTTGACACTGAAAGTGATAGCTTAAATATAGCCTTTAATGGTATCTTAGACTCAATTGGCTTTACTCAAAACATTAACAAACCTACCTACTGAAAGAAAATTTCATTATAGTAGATCATTATCAGACAATGCTGTAACAACCTTTAAAGAATCTGTTCCACTTTTAATTTTCTCATTATCACAGAAAAACACAGTGGAGGGCAATAATTTTGTTTCTTGCCCTTCACAAATTGATTCTCTTGTTCAGAGTGTTACTTCATCATTGCGTGGTGCATTAGACAATGCAGCCCCCTTGAAAAAGAAGGTAATTATTCATAGGAGGCAGGCTCCCTGGTTTAATTCAGAGCTTCGTACTTTAAAGCACAAAGTTAGAAAATTGGAGCGAAAATGGCACTCTACACACCTAGAGGATTCCTACTTAATCTGGAAAAATAGCCTACTGTTGTATAAAAAGACACTTCACCAAGCTAGAACAGCTTATTTCTTATCCTTAATAGAAGAGAACAAGAATAATCCAAGGTTTATCTTTAGTACAGTTGCTAAACTTACACAGAGTCATAGCTCTGTTGAGCCATCCATTCCCATAGCTCTCAGCAGTCATGACTTTATGGGATTCTTCCAAAATAAAATTGATTCTATTAAGAAGAAAATCTTTGACATACTCCCGAAGATGATTACTTCATCCTCAACAAGTGAGACAACATTGGAAATAACTGTAGAACCTGATCTGTGTTTGGACTGTTTTGATCCTGTGGAGCTTCCTGAGTTATCAGAAACATTAGCTTCATCTAAACCTTCAACTTGTATGTTAGACCCAATCCCAACCAAATTATTTAAGGAAGTGTTCCCTCTGATTACCAGCCCCATTTTAGATATGATTAATTTATCCTTAGTAAATGGATATGTACCACAAGCTTTTAAGGTAGCTGTAATTAAACCTTTGCTTAAGAAACCTTCGCTTGATCGAGATGACTTAATAAATTACAGACCTATATCCAATCTTCCATTCTTATCTAAAATTCTTGAGATATAGTTGCTAATCAAATGTGTGAGCATTTACACAGCAATGACCTGTTTAAAGAGTTTCAGTCAGGTTTCAGAGCTCATCATAGCACTGAAACAGCTCTGCTGAAAGTCACTAATGATATTCTTATTGCCTCAGATAATCGACTTGTGTCTGTACTGGTTCTGTTAGATCTCAATGCTGCATTTGATACAGTCGATCATAATATTCTCTTAGACAGGCTAGAATATGCTGTAGGGATCAGGGGATCAGCGCTAGGCTGGTTTAAATCTTATTTGTCTGACAGATTCCAGTTTGTTCATGTAAATGATAAATCATCTTTAAACTCCAGGGCTAATTGTGGAGTACCACAGGGTTCAGTACTTGGGCCAATTCTCTTTACTATATATATGGTTCCAATAAGTAAAATTATCAGGCAGCATAGAATAAATTTTCACTGTTACGCTGATGACACTCAGCTTTACTTATCCATAAATCCTGATGAACCCAACCAGTTAGATAGACTACAAGCATGTCTTGAAGACATAAAAACTTGGATGACTTTAAATTTTCTGCTTCTAAATTCAGACAAGACAGAAGTTGTTGTCCTTGGACCGTAGTCTTTAAAAAAGAAACTGCTTAGTCAATCACCTAACCTGGATGGCATTAAATTGACCTCCGATAATAAAGTAAAAAACCTTGGTGTTATTTTTGACCAGGACATGTCATTTAAATTCCATATTAAACTGGTTTCTAGGATTTCCTTCTTTCATCTCCGGAACATTGCCAAAATTAGAAATATCCTGTCCCAGTTTTAGTCCATGAGGCGGACACCCTGTCTACTTTTAAGGCTAGGCTTAAAACTTTCCTTTTTGATAAAGCTTATAGTTAGAGTGGCTTAGGTTATCCTGAGCTATTTTCCTTATTTTACCTCCGTCTTCTTCTCCCCTTGTTGGATGGAGTAAGGGGGAGTCAGGTTTAGCCTAAACCGGCTCAGTTACGGTTGAGGTGCAAACACACCCTCCATTTCTGCTACCTGTATGACCCCCTCTCTTTTCCAATAGTTATGGTCAATCTGACAGAGAGAGATATCCCAGTCGTTGTGGTTTTTAGTATAACAATGGCCATCAGTGGGCTCTAGATGGACAAACTGTCTACTTTTAAGGCTAGGTTTAAAACTTTCCGTTTTGATAAAGTTTATAGTTCGAGTGGCTTAGTTGATCCTGAACTATCTCTGTATTTATGCTGCTATAGGCTTAGGCTGCTGGAGGACATAATGACCACTTTCACCCTCTTCGCTACTTTCTCACACTACTCTCCTATTTTGTATTATTTGCTGTTATTTCAGCTTTTAACTTTATGTTCTCTCTCTTTTCTCTTCCTAGAAGCTACACCTGGCCTGACTCTGTGTCTACCTGTGACACCTTTCTGGAGAGGGGCATCGTCCGAGCTTCTGCTGGCAACAACTTAATGCTCACCCTCTACCGATGATCCACATGGCCCTGTCTTTCAGTGTTTAACCCTTTCTCTCTCCTAGACATGGCTACTGACTGAGCTTTTATTGTAACTAACTCTATGTGCTCTCTTCAGACTCTAAACTTGAAAACTGGCTCAGAGTTTATCTGTTCCTTCTTTCTAGGTGAAACGACTAAAGGAGCTACATCCATTAACATTTACCCTTTCCTTCCCATAGAAAGTACTCCTGGATTAGTGCTTCTTTGTTCTCTTTGTGTCTCTGCTCTGTTCTCTCTAACCCCCAGTCGGTTGTGGCAGATGGCCGCTCACACTGAGCCTGGTTCTGCTGGAGGTTTCTTCCTGTTAAAAGGGAGTTTTTCCTCTCCACTGTCGCTACATGCATGCTCAGTATGAGGGATTGCTGCAAAGTCAACACCAGTGACTGTCCACTGTCTCTACATGCTCATCCGGGAGGAGTGAATGCTGCAAGTCACTGACTGGATGCAATCTGCTGGGTTTCCTTAGGGAGAAAAACTTTTTATCCAATTTGAATAAATAACTGAATCTGACTGCACTGTTCAATGGTTAGGACTAATTGGAATGTATGTACCTGACTTTGTGAAGTGCCTTGAGACACCATGTGTTGTGAACTGGCGCTATATAAATAAACTGAATTGAACTGAATTGAATTAAGAGCCATCCTGTTGGCAGTGATAAATGTAATTTAATTAAAGGTTGGTGTTTTTTCAATATTTCAGAGTGAGATCATGCATTTGCAATAAAAGATTAATTCACTTAAAGCTTTCTTACACATTGTTACCAGGTCTCTCTGTGTATGTTCCCCACACTGCATGTGCCTCAGTTTCACATTGTGTAAAATTGCTTCTTCCTTTATGTTACTTCCCATGTAAGCAAATACATGTTTTTGTATTTGAAGAAACAGACTGATGGTTAAAGATGAGAATTAACAAAAAGCTTATTATCATTTGAAAAGTTTTAATTTCTGCAGGGAAAATATACATACAATGCCTTGCAAAAGCATTGACTCCCCTTGTTTTTTTACCTGTTACATTCCAGCCTGTAGGTTAAATGTTTGTTAATCTTATTCCATGTGACAGATATGCACAATATAGTCTATGTTGGTGAAGTTAAATGAGAAATATTTATAAAAACTGGGAAAAAAATGAAAAAAATGAAAATTGGCATGTGCAAATGTATCCACCCCCTTTGCTATGAAGCCCCTAAAAGTTCTGGTGCAACCATTTACCTTCAAAAGTCACATTATTAATGAAATCAAGTCCACTTGTGTGCAATGAAAGTGTGACATGATTTGTCAGTGTAAACAGACTTTTTCTAAAAGCCCCAAAGGCTGCAGCATCACTAAGCAGGAGGCATCGCACCAATGAGCTCTCCAAACAAGTTGGGGACAAGTAGAAGTACAAGTCAGGGCGGGGTTATAAAAAAATATCCAAATCTTTGATGCTCCACTGAAGCACCATCAAATCCATCATCTTCAAATGGAAAGCATATGGTACCACAAACAAACCTGCCAAGATAGAACCACCCAGCAGAACTCACAGACCAGGCTAGGAGGGCATTAATCTGAGAGGCAGCACAGAGACCAAAGATAACCCTAAAGGAGCTGCAGAGTTCCACAGCAGAGACAGGAAAAAAAGCATTTTTTTACTATTAAAGTAAGAAAGCATGTTTTGAGTGTGACAAAAGACATGTGGGTGACTCCAGAATGCTCTGGTCAGACGAGACTAAAATTTTACTTTTAAGCCACCAAGGAAAACATTGTTTGACACAAACCCAACACATCCCATCACCTCAAGATAACCATTACCCACAGTGAAACATGTTGTTGGCATCATCAGGCTGTGGGGATGTTTTTCGGCAGCAGGGACTGGAAAACTTGTCCTAGTCCAGGGAATGATGGATGGTGCTAAATACAGGGATATTTTTGAGGAAAACCTGTCAGTCTGTCTGTGATTTGAGACTGGGATGGAGGTTCATCTTCCAGCAGGACAATGACCCCAAGCATACTGCTATAGCAACACACAAGTGGTTTAAGGGCCAACATTTAAATGTGTTGGAATTACCTAGTCAAAGTTCAGACCTCAATCCAATTGAGAATCTGTGGTTAGACTTGAAAATCACTGTTCACAAGTGAAATTCATCCAACATGAAGGAACTGGAGCGGTTTTGCCTTGATAAATAGGCAAAACCTCTAGTGAAAAAATGTGGCTAGCTCATAGTGACTAATCCAAAGTGACTTGCAGCTGTAATTGCAGCAAACGTTTGCTTTACAATGGGGTTTTGCACACTGGAGCTTTCTGTTATTTTGTTGTATTTTTGTTGTTTGCTTCACAATAAAAGAAATAATACATCTTCATAGTCGCAGGCATGTTCTGTAAATGAAATAGTGCAAATTCTCAAACAATCCATTTTATTTCCAGCTTGTGAGGCAACAAAACATGAAAAATGCCAAGTGGGATGAAAACTTTCGCAAGTCACTCTATCTGAGGCTTTAAGCAAAATGATAGAACGAACGATTGTGTGTGCATCTGACTCCATATCTGACACTTTTAATAAATTTCAAATTGCGGAAACAAAAAGCTATAGACGTGATTTCTTTCAATAGTGTGTTTGAGATCTGCATGCTGCAGAGGCCACTGCAGTCTGATGCTGTCACATGGTTTTGTGTAGGGGGTGTAGATGCATATATCTGTGTTTTTCAGATGGAGACCCCATGAATGGCAGCAAAAGCAGTGTTACGTGTTACCCAAACATGCCCATCTGTCTCCCATGCTGGCCAGGCTGTAAGAGCTGTCAGGACAGCACCCCCTGCTGGGTGCAGGAGGACAGGCTCCTCAGGGCTGGAGTGCTGGCCCTCCAGGGTGTCTTCATGTTCCTCGTCTTTACCAGCATGCTAATGTCCTATCAGCATCGACAAAACCGGGTAAGTCAGATACTTCTGTGAGTTGAAATGAGTAACAATAGTGGATCCGCTCCAACACTAAGCCACGTGATACAGGACCCACCAAGCAGAAACATCCTCACTAATCACATTGGACCTTCACAGTCATCTTCTAATACACTCATTGTTATACTTTAAAAGAAAGCACACATGATTCTATTTAATCTGTCAAAGCTCATATTTTGCACAGTGTGTATACAGGTTACTAGACTATTGGTCAATACATTAGAATGACAAAACCCAACATGTAAACCGAAATAAGTTAGATAAGATAAGATAAGATCTGCAAAGTATAGTAAAATACCACATCACAAAATATATGGGGATATGTAGTAAACAGAAAGGGAAGTTGGGTGTAACATGAAAACTGAAGTACTCCCGGATTTATCTTTTCATTGTTGTTGTTCTTCTTCTCTCTTTCTCTACCTCTGTACCTTCAGAGGATCCGGGCCTCCAGCCTCCTGCTGCTGGAAACCATTCTATTCGGTTCTCTGCTCCTCTACTTCCCAGTAAGTCCCCAAGCGAGTAGGATGTGATGTGTTGCAGAATGGAGTTGTTAGAAGACATGGAAGCTTAAGTACACTGTGTACATTTCTCAGGTCTAGTCATAGAACATTAATCAGTCTTTAGATTCATTTTGTAGCATCTGCCATGCTCTTGATTTAATCTGCATCAGCTGATGAGGGATTGTTCCTGCAGACTAAGGCAGTGTGTGCAGAGCTGCACAATATTGGGAAATGATTTAATGTGTCAACATGTTAATGGGCTGGCCCCTCTCTCCCTCTGAACTACTTACAGTCATTTCTAAAAATAACAAGCGATCAGCATTTACCAGTTAAGCAGAAGATGAGGTACAAACATAAAAGCTACTATACAGCAATACTGTCATTATGAGTTAAATATGAATTATTACACAGACTAGCATGAAAGTGTGTCTATTTGTATGTATAATTTTATGTCAACCTGCAACAGTTTCATCTTTTTGATTCATACATGCTTTGGGTCTGAATGAGTTCAGTTGTTTAAGTCACTGAGATACACTACACTGCCAAAAGTATTGAGTCACCCCTTCAAATCATTGAACTCAGATGTTCAATCACATCCATGGCCACATGTGTATAACATCCAGCAGTTAGGAATGCAGACTACTTCTAGAAACATCCGTGAAAGAATGGGTCGTTCTCAAGAGCTCATTGAATTCCTGCATGGTATCATGATTGGGTGCAACCTGGATAATAAGTCCATTGATGGAATGTCTTCACTGCTAACGAATTCACAGTCAACTGTCAGTCATATTATAACAAAGTGGAAGTAACTGGGAATGACAGCCATGAAGTGGTAGGCCATGTAAAATGACACAGGCTGAGGCTATTCCACCACCACTACATGCTAGCTTATTTTGAGGGATTCCAAGGTTTTCACTGTTCTGAAGGGATATATATAGTCCCATCCATCAGTGAGTAAAAGAATATGATTTCTAACTCCTCCCTCTAAGGCAGATACTCAGCCCTAAACTTTGGATAAGCTCAATCCCTTTTTATCCAGATGGAACCATGGCTTCTGATTTGGCATCACATTTCAGACATGGCTGCTTCACATTTCACTTTGCTTGAATAAGACAAACAGAACTAGCAGTCTTGTTTGACCCATGCTGGAAGCAAATATGTCTTTGTGCTTTAATTATACAATTACCCATGTAACCCATACTCCATCAGTTCCCTGGTATTCATTTTTGTACCTGCAGATATGATCATCTATAGAAGGTATGACAGATAGCCTTACTTTGTTTGCTAACCTTTGATCAACAGTTTTAAACTGTAATATTGATACTTGTTTCAGAGCTAATAGTTTAATAGTAAAAACAGTTTCTGCAGTCAAGGTACAGTCTAAATCCAAACTTTTGCTGCTTTTTTACTTCATTGCGTCTCCCCCTTCAGGTCTTCATTCTGTACTTCAAGCCGAGCACATTCAGATGTATTCTGCTGCGCTGGGTTCGAATGCTTGGGTTCTCCATTGTCTATGGCACAATTACACTGAAAATGTACAGGTAAAGAATTCATATAACTTCACTGAAGCACAATATACACTATAGCAGCGGGCAAGACTTCTGCAATACATTAAATAAACTGCCAAAGTCAGTATAAAATGGAGGGAAAATCCTGCACAATAACATTCAGTGACAGGTAATGATCTGTCAAAGACACAAAGTGTTACAATAGTGTTGATGAATGGTGGATTCAATCCTGTTAAGGAGTCCAAATAATTATTTTCCCCTTTCAGTAACAACAAATAACATGGGTTGGGACTTTATCGTCCCTTGAAATAGAGAAAATAGAATCTCTTTCTTCTAACACTTTCCCTCTCTGCCTCTAGTTTATTGATGTAAAATCTCTGAGGGATTTTAGTATTACAACAACCAGAAAGTCTTTGATTTTTTCAACATATTTAAACATAAATATAGTCTCCAAAAGGCATTACCTTGCTTGTGGAATAACAAGTAATTAACAATTACTGTTCCTCTTGCTGTATTTAGTTATCCTTTTTTGCCTCTTAAGCCACTTTGGTGGGAATTTCTCCAGCAATTAAACCCTGACAGCCTCTCTCCCTGCCCAGGGTGCTGAAGGTGTTTCTGTCACGGACAGCCCAGAGAATGCCCTACATGTCAAGCCTCCACCTGCTGAGGATTCTGGGAGTGATGCTGATGACGGTCAGCTGGTTCCTGTGTGCATGGACCGTGGGTGTGCTCCAGAACCGAGACAGGAACATTCCGGTTTTTGTTACAGCCACCACGTCAGACGGTCAGGGCTTCAGCCTGTGTTACCTGGATCGCTGGGACTATATGATGGCCGTGGGTGAGTGTGGGCAGACAGGCAGCAGCTGAAGACATTATTACTTCTTAATATTAGCAGGCTATTTGCTTGTTAATTTAATCTGCAATGCAGGTAAAATAAACAGCCTACCAAATATTAGATCTTTTGCGCTATTCTACCCATATACACTCACTAGCCACATGATGTGATACATATTGTTGCTTTCAAGTTGGAACCTCTTTTGCTTTTACAAAGATTCATCCTCAGACATCTTGGTACATACTGCAGGATATCATCACACAGTGTGCAGATTTGCTGGCTGTACATCCATGATATCAATCTTCAGTTTCATTACATCCCAAATGTGCTTTATTAGATTGAGAACTGCCCACTGTGGAGTCCATTGGAGTCCACTGAACTATTTGTCATGTTTAAGAAACCAGTATGTCAGTATCGTCAGCAACAGGACTCAGGTTGTTTGTGGTGTTTAAACTATGTCTAACTGGTACTTAGGGCACTTAAAAAAGTATCCCCCACACCATTACACCACCACCGCCAGTCTGTGCTGTTGATCCAAGGTAGAATCGACCCATGCTTTCACGTTGTTTACATCAAATTCCATCTTGATGTTGCGGCTGAAACAAGACTCATTGGACCAGGCAACATTTTTCTAATCAGTTTTTGTCCAATTTGGTGAGCCTGTGTGATTGTAGCTTTGGTTTCCTGTTTTTGGCTTAACAGGTGATGCACCTGGTGTGGTTTTCTGCTGCTGTAGCCCAATTCCTTCAAGGTTCGACGTGTTGTGAATTCAGACATGTCATCCTGCATACCTTGTTTGGAACCGGCAGTTATTTTAATAGCTTTTGCGTTTCTATCATCTCAAACAGTTTTGCTCATTCTTCCCTGACACCAGCCAGGCATTTTTTTCTGCACAACTATCGCTAACTGAATAATTTCTACTTTTTTGACCATTCTCTGTCAATCTGGAAGATGATTGTGCGTGAAAATCCCAGTAAATCAGTAGTTTCTGAAACATTCAGACCAGCCTGTCTGTGATTGGCTGAGTTGCTAGTTGTGTTAGCATTGACTTTAATAGGTGTACCTTATAAAGTGGCTGTTGAGTGTATATTACAATGAGGTTTGTGATTCATTACATCGTGGAGTTCTATTACACATGTATAGAAATAGGTAACTCAAGTAATATCTGAATAAAATTTCAGATTAGTACAGTAAAAAGGTTTATACTCTGAGACAAGCTGATTATACTTCAAATTAATGTGTACAAATTAATTAAAGATCAAGGAAAAAAATCAAGGTGGGTAGGTAAATGTTTGAGAGGTATGAGGGGCCCCTGTGTTGCATACCATATGTATAAACTAAGATACCATTTTCATATTTTTATGCTCATGTAATTTTGAGTATAATATTTCTACTGTAATGGTACTTACTGGTTACATCTCCATTTGTTTTAGAAATTTTTTCACTCAATAAAGGTTAATTCAGATTTTTTGGCATAGGGTTTTGTTATAAGGTCAGCCCGTATCTCTGTTACATTTTTAGAATCTTCACTTTGATCAAACTGAGCTAAGAGCTAATCAAAGAAAACCAAAGTGAAGTTTGGCCTCTTTAAAACAGTCAGTGCAAACACTATTTTATAGAGGCAAGTTTATTTGTATAGCACATTTTATCAGCAAGACAATTCAAAGTACTTCACATGATGAAAAAAGTACATTGCAGTTGCATGATAAGTAAAAAAAAAGAAAAGTTGTACTACAAACTGAAATTAATGAATGCACTCAATGCTTTTATGCCCTTATTTTCTTATCATGAAATCATACGTTTATCCCCCGGGAGGAGGCAACTCCTTAGAACTGTTCTGACCCCTTATGTGCCTCAATAATGGGGACTATTCCTTTTAAAACTGGTCCACGCCTGGACCAAGAATCAGCAACTTCCTGTTGTTCTATACTTTCCTCCTAACTTCTTCTAGGGGAGCCCAGCTGAGCCATGGTCTGTTGGTGTCAAGTGGTTCCCACTGTTTTGGGCAGCTCCACTAGCTTGGAGTCAGCCATTTTGGTTTCCAACAGGGTTTCTGCTCCAATCCTTCACTGGTTTTTCACTGTCAAGTGGTTCCCACTTTTTTGGGTTTAAACTGCAGGTTTCCCCCACTTGAAAAGGCAGCTCACTTCAGAAGACTTTGAACTGGACTTCACTCAATGACCAGGAATCAATTCTTTCTTTTTTCTCTTTTATTTTGAAAGTTGTCAAGGCCACAATAAGTGAAAAACCTTAAACACAAAGAAAACACAAAAAGGTTAAGCAAAACCCAATAAACCAAATTTAACTATGATCAAAATTAATTAGCCTTCAAATGATTATAAATTATATTTATAATATATATCTATATATATTTATAATTATATTAAGTATAACATATCCAAATTAAACACCCAAAAATCAAACAAATACTGTATATTTAAAGCACTAAATATCAGTTTTTACATGTATTCAAATACAGCCCACCAGGCTGGGAGACACACCCAGACCTGCACTCAGCCAGAAAGGGGCGGGCCTGAAGCTCAGCTCAACGCCTCCCACTCGATCTTCCCACGGAAACCGCTGGCAAGATCACATAAAGTCAGCCTTCTCCTGGGTTTCCTGCCTACTCCTCTTATGTCAGCAGGACTACTAACCGTCTGACATCTCTGTGAAGAATTGTGGTCTGAGTGTCCCTCAGAATGCTGGAACTGGGATGCTTGGATGCAGGATTCTTGGATGTGGGTCTCACCTCTGTGGCACAGCAACTGGACTCTCCCACCACAAACCAGAAGCCCACTTTGACCAGAGAAGACCCATGGCTGCAATTCAAACCCACCTGCATTTAAGATCTGCTCGACATTTTTTGTGATGAGTTTGAGCTGGTTCAAGTTGTTATGAGAGTTAAAAAGGTCATCAACATAGCTATGCTCCTCTGTTACTCGACGCTCCTCCACAAAATGGCTGAACTGGGAGTTGTGACAGAGTGTGGGTTTGGTGCAATGAGGTGGCTAATATACCATACTGAACCAGTCCATATAGTCAAGATGTCTTTAGACAGTTTCATTGCAGCTCGGCTTTCAACCATCTCATGAATTTGAGCTGCATATACGGTCTTCCACTCTGGCTCCTTACCCAGCTGTCTCTCAGTCCTCATAAATGTAGCTTCAACTGCACTCCTGTTACTTGGTAATGTGGCTGGATCTTCTACCCAGGGATACTTGGCATGCCAATGAGGCTTCTCACTATGGTCATCAGCAACTACATACGTGAGCCCACACGTTACCACTTCCAGCTCCCTTTCTTCAGCAAGGGTCATTTCTTTTCCTCCTGGCTGGCAGTTCCCACAGCGGCAACCTCCACATTTTGGAACACAGCCGGCACCAATGCTGTCCCATTTCCACCACTTTAGGAACCTGGGCATAGTAGCTGGACAACTGGATTTGTGACTGGAGGCAATCAGAGGTTGAAAGGTAGTCAATTTTTGCTGGTTTTGTGGATAGTAACTTGGGGCTACTCAGATATGTTCCTCATACTTCGCAGCAGCAGTTCTCATAGATCTTGCAAAGTGTGTTCGTGATGTGTGAGCTGATATAGTGACTTCTTCAAACAACTCAGGATGGGTGCCAGCAACTGTTTTTCCCATTGGTCCATCCCACAACACGAGATCCCAAACAGTGCAGATTTTCTGTGGCGCTAGCTGACCCTCTTTGTGGCTTATAAGGAGGTGGATCTCTTTTGGCCTTACCAGGTCACCGAGTGGGATGCTTGGGAATAACTTTTGCAGCTTCTTTGGAGACACATGCTTATGGATATCTGCAATACTGTCTAGCCCATAACAAACCAGTTGATGGGATGTGAAAGTGCCTCTTGAGCTACAGATACAAATTTTCAGGAGGTACCGCTTTGTTTTGACAGAGAATTTCATGCCTCCTACACCAAGGACCACAAGTGTGATAGCTTCACATCTGAGATTTAGTCGGGCTGCTGCCTTATGAGAGATATAATTTGTATCAGAAGCCAGGTGGATCAGGGTCCCAATTTTTTGTCCATCATTAGCTGTGACTTCCAGAATCATCATTATGACAGGCCACTCTGTTAGTCCACTCTCCTCTAGAAGACTCGAGTGACTTTTTGCAACATGGGAGATCCTTGATGCTGTGTTACAAAATACATCTTGGCATTGCTGGGCTAATTCAGGTCAGAGTTTTTTAAAGAATTCTTCTTGGGCTTCAGTGTAATTCCTCCTGTTACCACCTCCCACTGTTCCACTTTTGTACCTCCTTTGGATTGTGCTGTCTCAAAATGTTTCAGCATTTGGACACAGAGAGTAATGGTGGTCTATGCCTCTCTTCTCACACTCAGAATTCACACTCAGAAAAGTTTTGCAGTGATCATCAGCGTTGTGGGCTTCCAGACATTTCCAGCAGGCTCCCAACTTCCGCACTGCATCCTTCCTTCTCTGTAAAGTTAAGCACATGGTATTTATTGCAGAAGTATAGCTTTTTTTCTGTGTTTGATGTCCCCACAGACAACACACCCTGATGGATGGCTGCTCTACTGGTTTGAGGTTCTAGTTCTTGCTTGCCTCTGCTCGGGTCAAGTTTCTTTTCTCTGCGAGTCCTCATCCCTCAGTTGGTCGAGCTACTCATAAATACTCTCCTGACTCTTGAGGAAGGCCAGAAGATTGTCAAAGCGCTTCTCTGGTTTATTACTTTTCAATAACTTGGATTAGCTCAACAATTCTCTTGGGCTGGTGACTTTTTTAAAGATATTTTTTCGCCACTAGTGGCCTTTATTTATTTATTTTTTTTTGACAGTAGGCAGACAGGAAAGAGGGGTAGAGAGAGGGGGAGACATTCGACAAATGTCGCCAGGTCCGGGACTCAAACCCGGGACAGCCGCTTCGAGGACTGTAGCCTCTGCATATGGTCGCGCGCTTAACCCTTACACCATCAGCGCCGCGCCCTGGGATGGTGACTTTTGACATGTGGAAATCTCTGGAGCTCCTCAACTATTTCAATAGCAATAGCTGGTTAGGATCCAAACCTGTTCTCCAGTACATGAAAAATGTCATCCGCTGTTTTATAGGTTACCAGTCGAAGCTCTTTTATTATTTTCTCATCCAAACTGTCAATGAGCTGGAACTTTTTTACTTCTTTTGACCTGGTGGGTTCTCCTTGACTCTGAAGAGCCTCCCAGTCTCTTTTCCAGCGATGAAAATCTCGCCTGCTGCCAGTAAACTTGGAGAGGGAGGTTGGCTTCAATCTTATGGCTGATGTTGGGTAGCTGATGGGAGATGTGCTTGCAGCTCTTCCAGCATCTTCTCTAGCCTTGGCTTCAATAAACTCTGCCTTTCTGGACATTAACTTTGGAACAATCTGCTCAAACTCTCTTACACCCAAATGAAAGTCCTTCTGCTCAGCTGGAGGGGCCCAGCATTTCCACTGTGTGTACTGCTCCTTTGCCTTCTTCACCAATCTTTGCTTGTAGTCAAACATGAAGTAAAAGGCCTCTTTATTTCCACCAGAATCAAAAGACGCCACACTCTTCACTTTCTCTTCTGCAGCTTTCACCACCATTGTCAGTTCCTCTTCACCATAGTTTGCCCACAGTGTCTTCTGGACAAGGTCCTTCAGCTCCTTCAGCTTCACTTTACATTCACTTGACGTTTTCTCAGTGTCAGCCTTTTGCAGCTCACTCAACTGTGGAACTTCTCCAGAATCTTCTTCTAAGTCTGCCTCTGCAAGATACTGAGCCTCCACATCTTCATTGGCTTCCATAACTTTATTAGCCTCCATTACGAGTTTCTTAAAGCTGCCTCTGAGCTCCTCTTCAGACATCATGGCATGCATTTGAACAATGTTGTTAGCCATCCGGGAGAATAATCGCTTTGCAGGTGTTCTGTTTGTTTTAAGCTGCTCCAGTAGCTTGGAGTCAGCCATTTTGGTTTCCAACAGGGTTTCTGCTCCAATCCTTCACTGGTTTTTCACTGTCAAGTGGTTCCTACTTTTTTGGGTTTAAACCGCAGGTTTCCCCCACTTGAAAAGGCAGCTCACTTCAGAAGACTTTGAACTGGACTTCACTCAATGACCAAGAATCAATTCTTTCTTTTTTCTCTTTTATTTTGAAAGTTGTCAAGGCCACAATAAGTGAAAAACCTTAAACACAAAGAAAACACAAAAGGGTTAAGCAGAACCCTATAAACCAAATTTAACTATGATCAAAATTAATTAGCCTTCAAATGATTATAAATTATTCTTGAAACTAAGTATAACATATCCAAATTAAACACCCAAAAATCAAACAAATATATTTAAAGCACTAAATATCACTTTCTAAATGTATTCAAATACAGCCCGCAGCTCACCGGCTCCTTCCTTTCCTTGAAGCAAGCTTTCTCAGTCCTGCAGTGTCCATTTCCCAGCACCTCTCTCACACATTGTCAGCAGCTCCTGTGTTAGTGAGTACCTCCAAACAATTCGTTTAATCATCTCCACCTGGAGCAAACAGCCTGCTACCACCAGGCTGGGAGACCCACCCAGACCTGCACTCAGCAAGAAAGGGCTGAAGCTCAGCTCAACAGTCGGGGAGGGGTCTTTTACAGTGAACTGCTTCTCGCTGGAGACAGCAAGGTCCTTTACGCTGTCTGTTCCAAGATGGAAAATCCTGATTAATCTTTATCCCCAGTAGAAACTTTTACCAATATGTTTTAGTTAACAGTTTCAAAAAGCAACTCTAAACTAATGGGTTTTTAAACTTGATTTAAAAGAACTCAGGGACTCTGTATTTTTGGAGTTTTCTGGAAGCTTGTTCCAGAGTAGTGGAGCATACAAACCGAATGCTGCTTCTCCATATTTGGTTCTGATTCTGGGGATGTAGAGTAGACTAGAACCAGAAGTCCTGAGTGGTCTGGAAGGTTCATACAGAAGCAATAAATATTTTGGTAATAGGCCATTCAGTGATTTATAACCTAAAAGAAGTATTTTAAAGTCTATTGTCTGAGATACAGGGAGCCAGTGTTACCCCTTTTCCACCAATGTGGTTCGGAGCCCATTTCAGTTCATGAAAGTGATTTTGAACCAGTGACGCGTGTTTCCACCAACAAAAAGAGGTTCCAGGGCACAAACCCTGGTTCCGCTCAGGTACAGCAGAATATTTGGTTTCTCTTCACAAACCGTAACGTCACCCATGGGAGGGTCAAAGCTGCAGACTATAGAAGCAACAAGTATGGCGGCGGAGAACATACCATATAAAAATTAATATGAGTTCAAAAACACACTAAACATACATTGTATGGGATTCCATTAGTGTGGATACTGAACATATGCAAATAAAAACATTGTACATAACATTGTTCTTGCACTGAGTCGCCATCTCTTTTTAGTTGCTACCAAGCTTTCCCAAAGCGTTGTGTAACACCCGCTGTTGATGACTCATGCTTGGTTCCTAAACTGGTGGAAATTACAAGTCAGTGCTCAACAAAACACCAAATACCCCTTTCCCACCAAAAAGGTTCGGAGCCCATTCCTGTTCCCGAACGTGATTTTGAACCGGTGATGCATGTTTCCACCAATGAAAAAAAAATTCCAGAGCACGAACTCTGGTTCATCTCAGACACCGCAGAATACTTGGTTCTTCTGCACAAACCGTAACATCACCAATGGGCGGGTCGAAGTGCAGACAATAGATGCAACAAGTACGGTGGCGAAGACGAAGAACGTACCGTATAAACATTATTTACATGTTTGCAAAAAAACACTTAACACTATTGTATAACTTCTCGTTTCAGTTACACTCACAGATTAATTGGAGTTTATGGATGCTCTCTTTTTGCATTAAATTGAACATTGTGCGCAGCTCAGCAAGCTGTGTAATTCCCACTGTTGCTGACACAAGCCTGGTTCCTAAATCGCTGGAAACAGTGAACAACAAAATACCAAAGTTCGAATGAGAGTTCCTTCGATGGAAAAACGCTAAAAATTTGAAGCCACCTGAACCAAACCGGTTCAAAAACAAGAGTTAATTAAGTAAAAAAAAATGCTATGTAAGGACTTTTGAACTGGGGTTATGTTCTCTACTTTCTTAGTTTTAGTGAGAACAAGAGCAGCAGCATTCTGGATCAGCTACAGCTGTCTGCCTGGTGTTTTCCATCAGACAGACCAGTGAAGACAAGATAAATACATGACTGAGTTTTTCGAGATCCTGGTGGGACAGTAGTCCTTTAATCCTGGAAATTTTCTTCAGGAGATAGAAGGCCGACTTAGTGATTGTTTTTATGTGCCTCTGGAGGTTTAAGTCTGAGTCCATCACTACTCCTAGATTTTGGGTGCATGTGATTTTTGTCAACTGTGATGTAAAGTTACATATTGACCCAAAAAAGTCCCTGTCTTTCAAATAAGACTCAAACCAGCCAAGTACTCAAGTAATATACCATGATCAGCAGTGTCGAATGCTGTTCTTAGGTCCAATAATACCAGCACTGGGGTTCTTTTACAGTCATTAAACACATTGTCAAGGACAGACTCGGTACTGTTGTGAGCATGGAAACCTGACTGGAAGATGTCAAAGTGGTGGGTAATTGTTAAGGTATTTTACTGTTGAAACATAGCTTTTTCAATAACCTTACAGATAAATGGGAGATTTGAGATGGGCCTGTATTTTTGCAATAGCAACTTGTCCAGATTTTTCTTTTTTGACAGTGGTTTGATAGTTGTCTCCAGGACCTGGGGAAATACACCTGACAAAAGGGATGAGTTTATTATTGCAATCAATTTCAGACACTACAATGGGCAAAAAATTCTTAAAGAAAGCTGTGGGTAAAATGTTGAGACAGCAGGAGGAGGAGCTTAGTTGATGAATAATTTCTTCTAAGTTTTTGTAGTTGGTTTTGTAGAACTGGAGCCAGCAATGGTGTTGGACCCGATATTAATGTACAGACTACTCTTTCTGAATTTTCTCAGTAAAGAAGTTGAAGGCTTTGTTAGAGTGACGTTCAGATGCTACAGACACAGAAGGATTTGTTAACCTGTCGACCGTAGCAAACAGGCACGAGTGTTATTAACGTTTTTCTTGATGATTTAGGAAAAGATTCCCTTGCATTTTTTAGTTGAAAGCTATATCTGCAAAGTCTTGCCAAGGAACACCTTTTTTACACTTTAGTGAATCATAAAACATATTGGCCTCTTCTATGCTCCCTGTTCTCACTTAGAAAATTTTAGATGATAATTAGATAGCTATACTGTATATACATAGAAATGTATTGTTAATAACAGTGAACGCTTGTGTTGGTGTATTGGAATGACATTGCAGGTAAAATGTACAGCATACATATTAAAATGGGGTAAAAAAATAATAATTGCAAGACCTCATGGGAAGGCTATTTTTAGGCCTAAAACATGTTCTGTTTTGAAGTACATGTTTTACCTGGAAACATGATTGTTAAAGACTGCCAGCCAACATCCATCTTTGATGTAATCATTTAAAGGCTATGTATATTTAAAAGGGACAATGGACATTTTAAAAGCAGATAAACCATGTAAAATGTTACACACTAGTTAAATATTCACATTTAATCACTTCTTCCAAGAATAAATATATATTTGTTAAAAACTGCAGTAATGGAATATCCAATATTTTGACACTTTTATAATAACATTCTCACTTAGTAAGCAACCACTCAGTAAAGTTCATCATATTCGGGTGATCGAAACGAATGAATGTGCCTAAAAGTGGTGCTAGATAATGGCATTTTATGTACTTTGAAGAAGCTGTGGTTAAGTTGTTTCTTACAGTGGCTCTTAAAATACTACAAACTCCTGGTTAAATTTGTCACTCTATGACAAATGAAACCTTTTTCTCATATGACATTTATCCTGTCCACTCTATCTTGCAATAGTTCTCCAAATGTATCAGATTTGTCCACAGCTCTCTTCAGATGACCCCACAGATTTTCTGTCAGATTTAGTTAATTCAGGCCCTGCCACAAAGTTTACCAGAGTAAACTTTATTTTCTGTTTTACTTCAGCCGAGCTTCTGTTCCTGTGCTGGAGCAGTTCCCTGTGGACAGCTGTCAGGCCGGTCCCCTCAGCCTTTCATGAACCTCGCTACATGGGCATTGCCATCCACACCGAGCTCTTGCTCTCCTCCATGTACCACCTGTTTCGGTAACAAAGATACAATAAGTATTTAATGTGTACTATGAAGCACAAACTGTGCTCAATGAGGAATGATTGTGATGTGTTTCCATTTTTCATTAGGTTCACCTTCCCGTCTCTCCATCCTGACTGGATGTTACTGCTGTCCTTCATGCACACCCATGTCACCATCACAGTTACACTTGCACTGCTTCTCGTTCCAAAGGTATTTACATGTGACAGAGCCAATAGAAAAGCAACTTATGGCTGCATAATAGTTGCAGCGTAACTTATCCAGCAATAACCATTTCCTTCAACAGTTTAGCTCTGAGATCATTAGTCTTTATTCATTTCTCCAACTAGTTTTAACAAAGATTTTCAAGATCAACAAACCTACCATTCAAACAATTTTATTAGCTCCATACAGTACAAAATGTTCTTATATGTTACGCTTCAAAATACTTTTGTGTGTTTTGTAGTTTTTTTTTGAGACTAAAGCTAGAAGAGAGGAGATAGCAGCAGAAGTGTATGAAGACGAAATGGATCTGCGACGTTCTGCCTCATACCTCAATAACAGCTTTTGTTCTACTTGGAGCGGGCACAGTATGGACCCAGATGATTTTCAGGTAAATTCTCACGTCCACTCAAACGCGAGGTACTGAATCTGTGACATACAGTTGAAATCAGACGTTTACACACACTCAATAAAAAAAAAAACCTTAGACCCATTCTTTAAACGTCTATAATTAAATCAGACAAAACTTCTATTTTAGGGTTAGTTAGGATTGCCAAACGTTTTTACATTGGCTAAATGCCAGAATAAGGAGAGCAAGAATTTGTTTACTTTCTACTTTTTTCTAATTCCGTGGTTTACTTACACTAAGATTGTTATGTTGTTAAAGAATTTAGGAAAACCCAGGTGATAATGTCATGACTTTGTAAGCTTATGTGTTAATTCACAACATTTACTTTGAGTTAATAGGGGAAACACCAGGTTCTGTCTCCAAGAGATGAAGGTGGTTTGGTGATAAATTTGTGTATCAAACATGAAACAATTATCCACAGATAAATAAATCTATACCAACATGGGCTGAAAGGTCTCTCAGACAGGAAAAAGCAATTTCTCCAAAATCAACATAAAAATCCAGAAAACTGTTTATGTATTCAGTGACAAAGACCTATGCTTTTGGAGACATTTCCAGTGGGGGGAATTTTCCAAAAGGGGGAAATTTGCAAGGCGGAAAACATCATAAACAGGGGTGGCACCATTATGTTGTGGGGGTGCTTTACTGCATGAGGGACTGGTGCACTTCACTTGTGTAAAAATATTGAGGCAACATCTGTCAGGAAGTTAAAGCTCGGATACAAATGGGTCTTATAAATGGACAATGAAGCTTACCATACACCCAGCACAGTTACAATTAGGCTTAGGGACAACAAAGTCTATGTTTTCGAGCGGTATTCACAAAGTCCTTATATCAGTCCTGTTGAAAGTTTGGAACTAGAGATAAAATAAATATGTAAGCAAGGCGGCCTACCAACCTGAATCTTGTTTCAACTGTGATGGTTGTGAATTGGCGCTATATAAATAAACTGAATTGAATTGAATTGACTTACGAAATGTGGAAGAAATCTTAAAGAATACACAAGTGAATACATTTTAAGCACAATCTTACAATTAGCAATGCTTGCTAATAAATTACAATTTTAGTAATTTATTAGCAAACATATGGCGTCATGGGCAGAAAGCAAATTAAAGACATTTATTTGCCTTTTATCCTTTCTTACTCTCCTGAATGTTATCTCCTGACACAAAAAATGTAATTTAGACTTTCCTCTGACTTGTTTCTTTCATTGTCTTTTCCTTTCTGCCATCTCAACTTTCTGCTCAATCCCAACTTTCCTGCCTTCTTCATATGAATTAGGATGAGCTTAAGAAGTTATATGCCCAGTTAGAGGTCCACAAGGTAAAGAAGATGACAACAAACAACCCTCATCTTTCAAAGAAACGCAGTTCTCGGTGTGCACTGGGAAGATCGCTTATTAAACGCATTACCGAGTTCCCAGAAACTGTAAGTCGGCAGTGCAGCCGTGAAGACAGAGATGGATCCTTCCGCATTAGACGTGGGAGTCACTCTGATTCGTTTAGGGTGGCACCAGATACTGTAAGTATCAGTTACAGAAGTTCAATAAAATCTAATTCATCATTCATATGCAAGTCCCAAAATTATCATCATTATGTGAGGGAAAGAGGCTCCTCATTCCGTGACTCTACGTTAAGGGCCAATTCTGTGAAGAGATCCTCCCAGCGATCTGAGACAGACTCCCTGGATATTCCACCTGCGGTGTGTAAGTCAGTCAGTGCTCAGAATTTAACAATTGATACCAATCTCCTGCATCCTGATCACACAAGGCTTCATAAATCTTGGAGTTTAAGCTCCTCTACCACCCATTCCATTGAGAACATACCAAAGATATCAGGTGGAAGTGTAATGCAGTCAAAGCAGAGCCTTTCCATTAGTAATCAGACCCGGAGTGCCCTTCAGTCAGAATCATTTGACAAGGCTGAGGTCTGTCCCTGGGAGGTGGAGCCAGAACAATCAGGGGAAAAGAACAAAAAGCATGTTACATATGCAAGCTCAAAGGATAGTGAAGAAAAAGAGTTACCTTCCCCACAAGCACTTGTTTGTCCCTGGGACCATTTACCACCTGTTGAAAAAGTTCCTTCAGTAGACAAAGAATCACAAGCTGACAGTGTTTCCCCCAAAGCCCCAGTAACGGTGTCTGCTAGTGCACCAGGTACACCAAGACCCAAAGTGTCAAAGGATCAACGAGTCTTTTCTTTCCGCACCACCACTAATAAATGGCTCTCTGTGAAATCTTTTATGTCATCCGTTGATAGTAGCAAGATTACTAAGGATGTATATTTAAACAGAGAGGATTCCCAAAAAAGCCTGGAGAGTACCTCCACATCACCAATGTCTAGAACATCTAGTAGACGTCCAAGCATGGACAAGAAGTCACTGCAGAAATTTAGCATGTCAACAACAGATGGAAAGCCTTGCCTTGTGAAGCAGAATGCAGTCAGACTGTCTTCTACGGATTCCTCTGATAGAAGCCCACGAAGGATTGTGATTGTAAAATCTGCCATCTCTCCTGCTGATGCTGACGATGCACAAAAAGAGGGCAGCCACGAACATGTGTTTCTTTCAAGGCAGAGCAGTAAACGTAGTAGCATAAGTTCTTGGGAGACAATTAGCAGTTCAAGAACCCCTTCCACTCGTCGAAGAGGTAGCAATCGAATCAGACCAGCCTGTAACGTGTCTTACACAGATGTGTGTCCTTGGGATGGGGCTAGTTCTGCACAACAAGGAGAAGGACCAAAGAAGCAACAGAGCATCAAAGCAAACATCTGTTCGCAGGAATCCCAGGTGTTAGAGCGGTCTAATGTTTGTCCATGGGAATCACAAGACCAAGGGAATTTGGGAGGACAAGAGAGCACTAGGGTCGAAGCATGTCCTTGGGAATCGCAGGTAATTTCTGTCACTTCTAAAACTACGACATCCAAAGAGCCACAGACTCAGTCTTTGAAAGTAGATGTCTGTCCCTGGGAGACTGTAGAAACTCCCCAAATTTCAATAAGACAAGACAGCGAATATGCAAATGTTTGTCCCTGGGATGTTCAGAACAAGGATGAAGGTGTATATGAAAACTTAAACCCTTCAGGGAACAAAGGAACACTGATGGTACCTCTTATGAAAGAAGTCATGAAACCTGCCATCTATCCTGGTTCATCCACAGAAGTTATAAAAATTACCCAAGCACACAACAAAATAACCCCTGCCCTGAATCCAAGTACACAACTGTCCAAAGCAGCTGAAAGCTGTCCATGGGATTTCCCCGATCCACCTAAGCCAATGAAAGATATCTGCCCATGGGAAGGGGAGGACAAAGAGCCTACAAACACAGACTCTGCTTTGCAAATGACAATGAACACAGATGTTTGTCCCTGGGAAAATGGACATCAAGACAAACTAGATATAAATGGAAAAACTGCTTCAATGAAAACTGAAGGGACAGAACAAATCCAAGTAAATGTTTGTCCATGGGAGAGAACAGAGTCCTGTGAAAGTAAGGAAGTTGCCAAAATTGTGTCTCAAGGGCAGCAAAGCCCATTAAATGTGTTAAAAAAGCAAAACAGCAGTAGGACAAATGTGTGTCCATGGGAGACGGAAGATGAAAATAGTCTCACAAAGAAGGACTGTGCTTTGGCAGATGTTTGTCCATGGGAGACAGAAGATCCAAATATTCTCACAAAGAAGGACAGTGCTTTGGCAGATGTTTGTCCATGGGAGACAGAAGACACTAAAGTTACCAAAAGGCGAGACAGCATTAGAGAAAATGTTTGCCCATGGGAGAATGAACAATCTAATGTTTTAAAAAAGCAAGACAGCACACGGGCAGATGTTTGTCCATGGGAGACAGAAGACCCAAAACTGTTAAAAGAGCAAGACAGTTGTCAGGATGTTTGTCCATGGGAAACAGTAGAAACTAAAGACAAAGATGTTTGTCAATCCGACAGCAAGGAAGAGAGAGATGATGGAAAAGCAGTCACAAATGTAGCAGAAAACATTTATAACACCAACAGTGAACGTGTTGTCACAGACAACCAGAGGACTCTCGAAGATGAGACTCAAGAAGACATGGGCACAGGTCAGATGGATGAGTCTAAGGCCAACCTGGCTTTGGGTCGTCGTGATGCTTTGTGTCCATGGGACATCATCAGGAGCACATCAGGCTCATTTACAGACAATACTACAGATGTGTTTACCTGGGAGCCTGAGAACATTCCAGAGGAAGATGAGGAAGATGATGCAGAGTGTGCGGCCGAGGCTCTTGTTTTTCCATCTGACATGTGATTGAAACCTAGACAATCTAAACTTTAATTAAAATGAATGAACACCAACACTTTCTGCTATTGACCGAGTTAGGTGCGAATTAGGGTTAACCCCAACAGTGACCTGTAGGTTGGGTTGAACTGTGAGACTCTCATAGAAATCTGATTTGATATGTGCATGTGATACATTTTTGCAAACAAATTTCATTTTGTTTATGTATACATTTTACCTCCCACGTTGATCCAGCAGGTACACACATTTTGAATGGCAATGAGAACTTCCCTTTATTCATGAAAATGTATTTTGTGTCTGTATGTTTTGTAATGAGTTTTATGTGTGCTTGTATTATTTTCCCATGGCTGACATGTGATCAAGTCTAAACTTTAACCTGCAGTTATGACAAATCTAAATGCAGTTTGGAGACTCTACACATTAAACTCATGCATTTTCAGTAACCTATATTAAACATATTAAAAGATGCCTAGGTAATGTTTAAACAAAGCCCTATGCATATCTTTTTAATGTGTCCATTAGAACCTTGATCACCCTCTGTTAACCTAACCTAATTAGTGTATAATAAGCTCATAGCTAAATCCTTTCTTGGCATCTGGTGTAGACTTTAAAGTGATTATAAAACCCACCAACAGTAGAAACACAGAGCATATGGAAAATAAAAGTTTCTATTTGTCGTTTTTAGAAAAATAAAAGGCGACTGTTTGGTAATGATGTCTCGCACAACATGAGTAATGATGCGTAGTGAAGTGTATGTCTCAGAGCGTAGAAAATGGTTTTATTCAGAGAATTCAAACAACAATTTTGTTTTTGTCTTAGTCATTTTCTAAGCACTGTATCATACTTGTGTCTTTTTAAACATACAAAAATTATTGCAACAGAGTCCATGATTTACAATGACATGCAGTCTTGTTAAGAAAAGCAAGTGACTATTATTAATGTTCCATTGTAGAGGTAAACATCTTGTATTTTCAGTGCAGAAATAAACCACTCCATTTCTATAGATCTGTGTATTTTTATTTTCTGCAGGTACATAAACCATTATTCTCAAACGAATAACAAATGTGTGAAAAAAAGCCATAATCATGGAAGATATTTGATGTTGCCGTTGGGACCAAATCGCATCTGTTCCTTCAGATGTCTCAAAATACAAAAGACAGAAGGAAGCAGAAAAAAATGAAGCCTGTTTCCTCCTCAAGCACAAGAACATCCAAATATTCAAAACCATGAGTAATTAACATGTCCTCCTTAATGTCCTCAGTTTAATGTAAAGACCAGCGCCCCCTGCTGACCTACTTATTCCACTGTACTGATGCTGGTTTGGGAACTTCATAGTTGAGGGCATCGTATTCTTCCCATGGCTTCAGCTCTGGACCAGGAATGGCAACCGTCTGGATGAGAGACAGGAGCGGATGTGTGTTAACTGACAAGTTGAAAAAATTATAAATGTATAAAAGTAATTGATATAATAAATGTAATGTACTGTAATCTGACAGAGCTCTTCAGACAGACATTAACCACACTACTGAAAGCACTGATAAATGAAATGAATCCCATCGAAGATAGAAAAAGCTCAACAGTGGTTGATGGATGGTTAAACAAACTGTGGACCCCCACCTGATGTCTGTCTGAGCTCCACCAGGCAACAGCTCCATCGACATGGCAACAATACCAACAGCTAAATGAACTCATGGATCCAAGATTGCCATCTACAAGGTTCCTGCAGTTATTAATCATCTTCTTTATATTTTCTGTATTTTTTCTTATGGCAGGTTCCATTTGTTTTTTTTTCCTGGGACTCCATGTGTAGAACATCATTTTGAGGCTGTAAGCTGAGGAATACCTCAATTAGCCTAAGCATTCAATCAAACTTAGTTATAAAGCACTATTCATAGTCTGGTGTAACACAAAGTCCATTATGGACAATAGAAGTGGGGCATGGTTCCTGAACAGCAAAGACAAACACTGCACATGTATTGCTGGTAAAGACATTTCCACAAGTAACTGAGTCTTGGGTTGTATTTATTATTACAAACACTGCTTCTGTACGGATCTGAGTCAGTTTACCTCCTTGTATAGAAAATTACTTGAAATTGTCGGTTGTCAAAGTGGGTATGAAAGTCCTCTTTTGGGTATGAAATGATGAAGGTACATGGGTCCAGTTTGTGTCTTTATGGCTAACACCTTTGATCATACCTGGAAAGTCCAAACCAAAACTCCAAAGGTACAAAATGGTGAAGGGTAAAATGACCAGAAACCCTTCGGGACTTTGGCTACATGTCTGTTCAGGTAATAATGACACTATCATGTGTTGTTAAGGTGCTGTGCTTGATAAGAATCAATGGGGTAGTTTGTTTAACTATGTTCTGCTTCTTAGAGTTGTGCTCCAAGAAGCAGTTTAACACCGTTTACAGCAGAATGTACTGGTACCACCTGATGATATTAAAAGACAAACTGGGTTCAGAGCTGAGTTAGAAACGGTGTCTAGGGTCAGTGAAAAATAGGGGCTGTAAGATCGGCTCAATTCAGTTCATTTATCAACTTAACTCTAAGAAAGATGACATCAAAATAAAACCGTGGGCAGATGAAAGACAGCGATCTCATGTTGATCCACCGCTAATGTATTTTATTATTGCTCAAGCATTGATTTTACATTATTTCTTCCTAAGCAAACTAGATCAAAAACAAAAGTAAAATGGCGCTCAGAACATTTTGATTGGTTGTGGGTCTCCATGACCCCAGCTCTGTATAAAATCTCTTCTCTCCTCTGGTCCAGCTCAAAGTTGGAGCCCAGCTCTACATCATTCTAAGTCTGTAGCCTAACTTGTGAAAGCTGCTTCTGCTTGTTGGTTTTCTTGTAAAGCCTCAATGTATCCACAGGAAATGTTTGATACTTTTACTGTTCTTTTGTTTGATGAAGTCTAACCCATTTGGAACTTTTTATCTGCTTCTTATTTTTCCATCTTCCTCAAATTTGTTCATTTAGCCCTAAAAACCTCCAATGTACTGACTGAATAAATGATTTAACATTTCCTTTTTTAAATCTAAAGAACAATGTGAACAGTGGTGCATGGTGGACGATTACCTTAATAACTGGGTCTTTGGGAGGAGCCCATGAGGGCACAATTTTCCCGTGTAGCCTCCATCTACTATAGGGGTTGATCAGGTGCCGTTCTATGACCAGGTACTCCAGGACATCCTTTGGCTGCTCCTCGCTGCCCAGCATCAGCCTCCCGAAGCGGTCATAGATGGCTAAGGTCTATGAACAAAACGAGCATGGAAAAAGTCCAGTGATCAAAAATCTTGATCATATCTTCAGACCCAAACCTCAAGAAACCCCAACACAGAACCAACAGAATCTCAAAAACGTCATACCTCTAGAACCTTTTCAAAGTTTGTCACAATACAAACTCAAACCTTAATGTATGTTATTGGGGTTATTGTGCAACACAAAGTAGAGCATAATTGTGAAGTGGAAGAAAAATGATGCATAGTTTTCAAAATAAAAATCTGAAAAGTGTGATGTACGTTCGTATTTATCCTCCTTTATTCAAATACACCGAAATTAAATCAAATGCAGCCGTTTTCAGAAGTCACCTAATGAGTAAACAGAGTCTAT
This sequence comes from Crenichthys baileyi, assembly GCA_036173005.1. Taxonomy (NCBI): domain Eukaryota; kingdom Metazoa; phylum Chordata; class Actinopteri; order Cyprinodontiformes; family Goodeidae; genus Crenichthys; species Crenichthys baileyi. The sequence goes on along the minus strand of JAHHUM010000694.1, from coordinate 39,206 downwards.
CATTAACTCGGAGTAAATACTAGTATAAAGTCATACCTGCTTGGAATGCATACGAACTGTGACCTGGCCATACAGGTTGCCTTTAGTGACCATGTCGGGGCAGCGGGCATGCACCACTCTAGGTGGTTCCAGAGACTCGACAAACCTCCACCGGATCGTCTTGTAGCGGTTGCCTCTCGTCATCTCCTGCAAACACGGCACCACAGCATTGACAGCAGTTAGGACAAAGTAGTGAGGACTGACAGACACTTTTGCAAGATGCAGAGGAATAACTTACAGGATAACATCTTTCTGTAACCAGAGAATGAAGCTTCTCTCTGTTGAAGCTGCAAAACAAGAAGCAAACATCAAATCACTCTGAAGCCAAAACAAGGTGTCCACATGTGATGAGTGTGTAAATGATTGGGTTTGCAAGGAGCTAGGATGTCAAAAACAGCAGAATGTTACAGACGGCTACTAAACAGCGCTTAAATAAAAAAGTTATTTTTAAGATTAAGTTTTTTAAGATCTGATTAAGATTAATTGGAATGTATGTACCTGACTTTTGTGAAGTGCCTTGAGACAACATCTGTTGTGAATTGGCGCTATATAAATAAACTAAATTGAATCGAGTCAATTCCTTTCTTCTAAAATGATTTGACAAATAGTTATGACAATGTTGTAATTCAAACAACAGTGACACAGACAGGGTGTTATATAGGCAGCAGTATTAATTACTGTCATTTTTTGTTTTAAATTAAATCAATTAGAACATGTAGAAAGTTTGAGTAAATACCATAAGGCAGTGGTATTTTTCCTTAGAATCATCATACCATAATAATTCCATACCAACCCGTGCCACTTTGTTTCAAAACTATGAAAGGTGCCTTCAACATGCTCCCATCTGAAGGGAACCAGCATGTCCTGCAGCTCATACTAGATAATGCTTGAATCATTGACCTAGAATGGTCCTTATAAATGACTTATCCCATTATCTTTGGTTATTATGACAGTTATCAACAATGTTTAATCAGCAGATCTGGGAGCAGCAGGAGCATATCTCCAGCTTCAAACACAGTCCTCACTGTAATAAACATAATTTGCTGGTTGCATGAAAGTGCGTCAGCTGCCTGGGCAGGTTGGGGGTGGGGGTAACGAGGCAAGAGTTCATCTTCTTACTGTGTCAGGGTGTTGTGAGCCTCTACGAAGATCTCTTGAGCTAGCTCTGCAAACGTCTTTGTGCTGAACTCTGAATCGTGCTCTTTGATTTTACGAATCCTGAAATTAGATAAAAATTCTCTGTTTTATATGAAACTATGAGGACTTAGGGATTTAGACAGGAGGAAAAGAATTAACAGTACAAAGAGTTGGCACTATGAGCTCTCCCCAACAGCAAAGCTAGTCCCTTCCTGTAAACATCGAGTGCTGTCGGACAAGAAACCATCAACAGCAGACCCTAAAGAGAAAACACATCTCACGCCAGTTGTGAGGTGGCGCTCTGTCGTATCTGCTCTGTTCGCTGTTTCAGGCCTTCCTTAGACAGCGCAGAAAGACGCGCGTCTCCTTCTGGAGGGATGTATGGGTCAAAGACTCCCGCTGGTGAAAGCAAGAAGACATGACTGCATCTTGAATCCAGATATAATATTCAACAAGAATATGTTCTACACAAGAAAGATTTAGTCACTCATGCACATTAACTAACTTTACCTGAGCATGCAATGTTAATCGGTCTCTCAAAGTACTGCTGTCGGAAGACGATGCCAGCTGCTTGAGCCTTGGCCTCTGGGTTTTCTTCCTTCTTCCCCTTCAAACCCACTGCAGGAGGGATAAAGTACCTCTTCTTGGTCCTTACCGGTAGGAAAAGTGGACCAGGATGCCGCACATCCAGAGCTAACTCAGCATTCTGATAAAGAAGTGAAGTGAAGTAATCACCAGAGAAGTGAATTGACTTTTAAGGAGATTAAGCAGTTGAAAAAAAACACTGATTGTTGCATTCTATTTATTGGAGAAAAATTAAATGTCTGTTGTGAGTGGCAAACGCCTTCACTGGTAGATACATCAAATTCATCAAAAGATTCAATATTTACTGCATCGTTTCTTCTTAACTTCTGTAATTCCCTCTGACATTCTGCTATGTTTCAAATCCTGACTGATTGAGAACTGTTGTCTTCTCAACGCATCAGTTTACTTCCTTCTGTTTCTCCACCTGCTTTTGAGAGCTGACCACTGCTTCTCAATGTAGTTCTGATCTGGGGACTTTCCAGACTAAAGAGTTAAAATTAGAGATGCACCGATATGACAATTAGGGCCGATACCCGTTATTAATACTGCTGCCATGGCCGATATTTGATATTATATACATTATTCTACCCTTTTGACCGTGAAAAAAAAAACCACACTGCTAACAACTGCTTCAGTTGAACGCCCCACAAGCCTTCACTGCATCACTATCATAAGCCCATACAAATACCACATGGCCAATATATCTGTCTCACGTCATCTATCGAAAACTAGTTTTTACGTGAGCTTTGTACGTTGATGTCAAGATGTCCATGCGTCATGCCTTTACGACCAATGAATGTAAACAGGTGCTAAGGCTTCTATAGAGCGCACACTGTTAAAAACAAGTAGACCGAAGGAGATTGTTCCTTAGCATGCTGACTTCATCAACGCAACATCATTAAACATCACAGTACCTTTAAGCTGCTGCACGTAACGCTACGAAGAGCCCCAAACGTCCTCGTCATGGATGTCGCCATCTTGCTCCAATCAGTCAGGAAAGTACAAACTAGCTTCCGGTAAAAACGCTTTCAAGTTAAAAGTTCCGCAGTTCAAATAAAAAAATAAATAATAACACACACATTAATAATTTAAATATGTATTACATAATGTTCAAAAAATGCATTGTGGTATATATTCCCAATTTTATTTAAATTACCACATGCCGTCCAGTGGTGTCTACATTGCTAGCCCAAATGTACGTGTAAGTATATAATATATAATAAAGTATATATAAAAGCAAAAAGTATGCTTGTGCATTTTCATCCACAAAAAGACGGCTTGTATTTCAATTTAATATTGTTTTCATTTTAAACAATGTCAGTCAACCACTGGGCTTTTATTTTTCATTTCTTTTTTCTTATTTATGGTAAAAAAATATATATTTAGCAAAATGTAAACAGGCCTTCGCGGACATTGTAATGTAGTCAAGTAATACATAAATAAAGTCAAGATCGTTAGTTTGGGTGACAGTTCCTGTTAATATCCAGTTCAACTGCTACAAAATAAACGCTGATTAAAATTATTCTAACAAAGACTATAAAACAGCCACTTAATGACAGTGCTATATGGCTCCTTTAAGAATAATTTTACCTAAATTGCTGCACAAAACCTAAATGTGTAAATGAATGACAAGTCTGTTGACCGCTTTGCCTTTCCCACACACGTTCGGGACGCAGGTTGAAACGTAATGACGTAATTTCTCTTGAACTCGACGCTGATTTAGTGAAGTTGTTTGGGCTGTACAACAGCGAAGAGTAGTGTTGAAAGGGCTTCAGTTCATGTTGTTGCTATTTGGACGCACAGTTCCGCAGCTTTTCATACACAGAGTCACCAGCTGCTGTCCATCTGCACTACCGAAGCCCATCTGGGTCAGTTCCGTGTTAGTAAAACTCGGAGAGACAAACGGCGCTACACACAGTTCATTCTTCAGTAACGTTAGCGGCCAATATACAGGAACCATGCCCGAAAGAAGGCCCTTCGTGCGGTTACCTACTGACGTTTACCCTGTCAACTATGGGTTATGTCTGAGGCCAGACCTGATCGACTTCACTTTTGACGGCAAGCTGGAGGCACAAGTGGAGGTAAGTTCTAGCAGGGCGCCTGGGTTCAGACATGGATGATATTGTCTGAACCTTCCAGGGAGGGATTTTGTTATGTAATCTGACTAGCTAACGTTGCCACTTGCTAGCTAATTTATCGTGTCACTAGAAGGTGTTCACAACCAACCCGCCAGTAGTTTTTGTGGGGTCGCATTAGCTTGTACGAACGTTAGCTGTAGATTGCTATATAGCTAAGTCTTTTAAGCGGTTCGCATTGGCCAGAAAAACAACAAGATGCGGCTTTATATTATTAACAGGCTAGTCTCAATAGCTAACACAGCTGTGCAGAAGGTAGTAGCAGACCTGCACTCTCACGTTAGCCTAGCCAACTGTTTGAATATCTTCTAAGTTAGCCTCTGCTAACAGCGTCTGGCTGTAAATCTAATGTGAGACCTGTTTGGATCACCGTCAACAACGTTAAACAGCTAACAGCTACTTTAATAATAATTATTACTCGTGCAAACAAGCTAAGTAACAGCTAACTTACGCTGTCATGTGTTTGCTAAATCATGGTAACATCGTGCCGCCCCCTCCCACTCGCTTACTTTGTCTGACACTTATCCGTTTTTAACATCTGTTTAGTTGTATATGTCATGAAATATGAAATAAGTGTCTAAGGTTGAGACAACTGTGTGCTACGTGTTTGTAACAGCGCTTGATGTTAGAACCTGCAGCCTTCTGATGCTTTTGGAATAACGTTCTACTTCGTTCACGTTCCATGTGGTATACAAAATAACGAATGAGTTCTTGCTAAGCTAGTTGTAATTAAATGATTTGGGACAACTTCATATATAAACAAGAAAACCAATTTCAATAGGCGTCACTAAAAAACGTTTTAAACCCATAAACCAATAGTGTGCACTTCTGCCACCTGTTCAAACACCTGTCCCTGGTTGTAAACACTCCCTAGCTGCCTTAAAGAAAAAGTCAACACGCACCACATCATTTTCATATATTAAGATGTGAATTTTCAAATAGTACTTATTACATACAACTAGTGGCGCCCTGTGAATTAATTCATATCTAACAAACTGTATCATGAAGGCCAGGAAAAAAAAAACAGAGCATTGTAGATGAAGTTGTGGAGAAGTTTAAAGCAGGGTTTGATTAGAGAACAATATGCCAAACTTGAAAAATGCCATGTGGCATCGTTGGGTCCATCATCCAAAAACAGAGTAGTGCACAACAAGCTATGGCTTCCATCTAAATTGACAGGCTCTGCAATATGAGCTTTAATTAGATTGGCAGCCCACAAGTTATTAGTAACTGTGGAGTAGCTGCAGAGATCCACAGCTAAGATCAGCAAATCTGTTGACAGGACAACTCTTTGGTCACATATGCTTCAAAAAGTAAGCCAGAAGAAATACCATTTGTGTTTTGCTAAAGCTCTGTATGGGTGAAACTAACACTGCACATGTTGAAACATGGTGGTTGCAGAATCACGCTGTTGGGAAACTGGTCAAAGCTGATGATGAATGGAGTTGAATACAGGAAAATGTTGGAGAAAACAAAGATAACACTAAAGCCTGCAAAAGACTTGAAACTGGCACAAGGTTTATCTTCCAGTGCTAGGACTGCTGGAATGGTTTTGGTCAAAGAGTATTCCTGTGTTAGAATACCTCAGTTGAGTTTAGACCTACATTGGAAATCTTTGGCAAGACTTCATTAATCCTGTTCAAGGACAGTTAAATCAGTTGAACAGTAAGATGGGACCATTTTCTAAAGAAGACTGGGCAAATATTTCAGTCTCTAGATAATGCAAAGCTGGCAGTGGCATGCCCTAAAAGACAACTGTGGTAACAGCAGCAGGTGGTTGTTCCTGGTATTTACTTGGAGAGCTGATGACAGATTCACACAGCACTTGTTTTAGATTTTTATTTAAACAAATATTAAACCATGTATCATTTTCTTCCTTCACTTTGATGTTGTTTCACAGTCTTGTGAAGATGATGTTTAATGTTGTCCATTATATCCTTCTTAGTACAATCATCTCCAGATGTTCCAGAGTAGGCCCCAGAACACACCAGCCTTCTTTATCAGCTAGTTCAGCTATTAGGTCACTAGCCCTGATCCTGCTACCCCAATGAGAGAAGTGATTACACTTTCCACAAAATATAGTGCATCTTGTTCCAAGCACTAAAGGAATTAAAGTACCTCAAGGAGCACATTCTTCTTTGTCTCTGCTTGTAGAAACCTTCACTGTTGTTTGTTTGACACGTTCCATTTTGTCCTGAAATCCAAGGTCCCTTTCTTTGTTTTGTTCACATTTAAGATGATACATTTATCTCCACACCTTGTAGCCAAGTTGTCCACCAGCTTTCTGTACCCAGCTTTTTGTCCATAGTTGGTGCATCTAACAGCTGCAGAGTCTTCTGAGTATTTCTGCAGAAGGAAGGTTTATGACCAGCAGTGGAAGTCTGAAGTGTACAGAGTGGAAAAGAATGGTGAGGGTACAGTTCCCTGTGGTGCTCCTGTGCTGCTGACCACCTTGTTGTGATCTGTTTGGGTATTCATTGATCTCCACCTGTGCCTTTTGGAGATTCTGACATAGTAAATCATACTGAATTGTGTTAAATGCACTGGAAAAATCAAAGACCATGATCCTCGCAGTCCTGCCTGCTTTGTCAATTTGACGGCTTGTTGAGGGATGTGTATGATGGCGCCTTCAGCCTCAACTCCACAGCAACAAACTGCAGGATCCTGAAAGGTGTGTGTTTGTTGATCAGGACCTTCATGATGTGAGATGTCAAGGCAACCGGTTGAGTTGTTGAGGATGTAAAATCACGTAAAAAGATTAATGGGTATGAATTCTTTTGCAAGGGATTGTATATTTCCAGCTGCACTAATATAGAATAACCTAAGCGTCCTCAACTTGTTTTATTTGCTAATGCTGTAAGTTGTTCTTGTAAATGTGAAACATAGTTTCTTTAATTAGAGAATTGGTTTTCACTGTTAAACCTGAGATAAAAGAAGATTTGTGTTGCTGAATATTTTCTTAGCGGAACTAGTGACACGGTTTGACAGTATATCTTGACAAGTTAGGTTGAAATTTTATCTTTGAATGGTATATGCATCCTATTTACCAGAAGTAACTTACAGTTATGGAATGTCAATAGTCTGGTGCTTTAAAAAAAATAATCGGATTAATTGATTACAGCAACTAATTTAGTAATGGAATAAGCATTAACTGGCGTATGCAGACTCTAAAACATGCCATTTCCTGAAAGAATAACCCACTCAGAGCAGTAATTAGGCCCAAATTGTACAAGAAATATATACATTTTGCATTAAAGATGGAAAAACCTTCTTTTGTCTATAAAAATATGCTCTATTCAGAACTCCTCACCTTCACCTGGTTCAAATACAGTAAGAAATCTTCTATTATTCACCTTTTGCTATCTGATTATTAATCGGTAAATAAAAAAAATGGTCAGCAGATTAATCGATTAGCAAAATAATCGTCAGTTGCAGCCCTGACTTAGACATGAGTAAAACTAAACACACACTTGCTGCTTCCAAACGATTTGAGAGGAGCAGTACCAGCTGGATGCTGCTGGTCAAATGTTCTTGATGAACTGGATCATCAGCAATGTGGACTGCCTTTTATAAAATCAGAATTTTTGGCTGTTTACTGGTCTGCTGTTGAAGTGAACCTGTTGCTGTTAAGCCCTTGATGCTCCGAGCTAGGTAATCGCAACCCTAGAGCAGTGGACCTGTGTAAAGGTAAGCAGATGTTGCCGTGCAAGGTAGAGATCACAGATGGTCAGCCAGCTAGCCCTGGGGATTGAAAGTGAAAGCACACAGACAGCATCTGTGGGTGGTGTGCATTTGATCAACGCAATTTCTCACCATTAGCACACATAGGATGGGTCCCGCTGAGGTGAGAAGGAAAAGATCACTGGGCTTGGCCAAGTATATTGTACACTGCTCAGAAAAATAAAGGGAACACTTAAACAACACAATATAACTCCAGGTAATTCAAAGTTCTGTGAAATCAAACTGTCCACTTAGGAAGCAACACTGATTGACAATCAGTCTCACATGATGTTGTGCAAATGAAATAGACAACAGGAGGAAATCTTTGGCGATTAGCAAGACACACTCAATAAAGGAGTGGTTCTGCAGGTGGGGACCACAGACCACTTCTCAGTACCTATGCTTTCTGGCTGACGTTTTGGTCACTTTTGAATGTTGGTGGTGCTTTCACACTCGTGGTAGCATGAGACGGACTCTACAACCCACACAAGTGGCTCAGGTAGTGCAGCTCATCCAGGATGGCACATCAATGCGAGCTGTGGCAAGAAGGTTTGCTGTGTCTGTCAGCGTAGTGTCCAGAACCTGGAGGCGCTACCAGGAGACAGGCCAGTACACCAGGAGACGTGGAGGAGGCCGTAGGAGGGCAACAACCCAGCAGCAGGACCGCTACCTCCACCTTTATGCAAGGAGGAACAGGAGGAGCACTGCCAGAGCCCTGCTAAATGACCTCCAGCAGGCCACAAATGTGCATGTGTCTGCACAAACGGTTAGAAACCGACTCCATGAGGATGGTATGAGGGCCCGACGTCCACAAATGGGGGTTGTGCTCACAGCCCAACACCGTGCAGGACGCTTGGCACATGTGATAGACGTGACACAGTCTGGAGATACCGTGGAGAGCGATCTGCTGCCTGCAACATCCTTCAGCATGACCGGTTTGGCAGTGGGTCAGTAATGGTGTGGGGTGACATTTCTTTGGAGGGCCATACGGACCTCCATGTGCTCGCCAGAGGTAGCCTGACTGCCATTAGGTACCGAGATGAGATCCTCAGACCCCTTGTGAGACCATATGCTGGTGCGGTTGGCCCTGGGTTCCTCCTAATGCAGGACAATGCTAGACCTCATGTGGCTGGAGTGTGTCAGCAGTTCCTGCAAGATGAAGACATTGAAGCTCTGGACTGGCCCGCATGTTCCCCAGACCTGGATCAGATTGAGCACATCTGGGACATCATGTCTCGCTCCATCCACCAACGTCACGTTGCACCACAGACTGTCCAGGAGTTGGCGGATGCTTTAGTCCAGGTCTGGGAGGAGATCCCTCAGGAGACCATCTGCCGTCTCATCAGGAGCATGTCCAGGCGTTGTAGGGAGGTCATACAGGCACATGGAGGCCACACACAATCCTGAGCCTCATTTTGACTTGTTTTAAGGACATTACATCAAAGTTGGATCAGCCTGTAGTGTGTTTTTCCACTTTAATTTTGTGTGTGATTTTGTTGTCAGCACATTCAACTTTGTACAGAACAAAGTATTCAATGAGAATATTTCATTCATTCAGATCTAGGATGTGTTATTTGAGTGTTCCCTTTTATTTTTTTGAGCATTGTATATATACTAGCATATAGTATTTTATTTAGTTATGGTTTAAAATAAAACAAACCTGATGAGGTGTCACATGGTGCTTATGTGTTTTCTGACATTTATGTGTAACGCTCCATTTTGACTCTGCTGAGTCCACACCCCCTTTGGTTGCACAATGCCACTGTTCCACCAGATTCTGTGACAATCATATTTTGTGATTCCAGAGGGCACTTTTAAGAAGCTGGACTGGACTGCTGAAGGTCACACATTGTGTGCGTCTTAGAGAGGAACTCGTCTGTTGATTTATGACTGAATTGTTTTGTAAAAGAAGCGTATATCCTTGTTTAGAGGAAGAAAAATATACTTCCTCACCAAAGAAATAAACGGCAATAAAACTATAACTGCAACAGCTACGCTCTCACGTGTACATCCACGACAAAAATAAGTTTTAAATGTCTTTCACATATTCAAACAACTGCTTTGCAATCTTAGAGAGTCAGACAACAAGAAACGTCTGCAAACCTCAATGAACGAAGGCAATATGGTATAGAAGAGTAAGCCTGATTCTGCTACTGTTGGCTCAAATGTGCCCTTTATTTTTCCCCATGACTGAACATCTACAATGCCATGTTGCTCATAATTTTTAAAAACTGTAAAAGGTGTGAAATCATGGATTACTTATGCTTGCTCACAGAAATGGCAGTGACCAATTTAACTGAATTAATGTGACCCCGTCTGAGAGGTTACACAAAGGCTTGTAAGGAGTGTGAAAAACAGTTTGGTTTAATATATTCTGTTACCCTTTTCACATCTATAGCATCATTTCAACCAGTGTTCTAAAACCAGTGTACAGAAACAACCTCTTTAAACCTCATTATCTTGTAAAACGTTTTACAAATTCTCTCTCTGCCCTATTGTGAATTATTGTTAAATAAAGATTCAACCTTTGCCATGAAGCAGGCAGTAAAGTGAGAAACTTGTGTAGCATAAGATCTCAGCGGGTTAACCTAATGCGTTAAAAAGACTCAGCAGTCTGGCTTTCTGCCTTCTGTCATGTTTCATGATTGCAGCCTATTTTCTGGCTTGTCTGAGTCTCCCAGCGGACAGCCGTGTCAAAACCCCTGTGTTGCAAACTGTCAATGTCACTCTTACAATGTATCCAAGTGTGCCGGTGTGTGTTAGCCCTAACAATAAATGCACAGTCCTGTCCAGTGATTTTGCATCACAATTTGAAATGACCTAGTGCAGTGGTACGCAAGTTGTTCTGTTGCCAGTACCACTTAAGTAAATACTGTTTTTCGAGTACCACCAAGACATTTCAAAGCAGTTGTACAACAAAGACTGGTACTTTTTCAGTTTGTTGTTCTAAACAATTAAAGGGTTCAGTTTTACTACTTGTTCCATTTTTACCTAAAAGTTAAACTTGCAAGTTTACAATTGGAATAAGATTTCCAAGTGGTAAAGTTTTCCTATTTTTTTTCTTTAAAGATTTTGTCATGCTAGTGGCCTTTATTCGTCAGTAGCTTGACAGGAAGAAGGGCATGGTGCCAGGGCTGGGAATTGCACCCAGGACAGCTGCGTCAAGTTCTATTGCCTCCAAATATGTGGTGCTCCTGCTCTAACACTGAACCATGGAGCACCTGACTTCAAAATCCAGTATGAGCATGTTGCATCTAACATCCTGGTGATGGATAAAATTAAATCAGTCACGCAGTACTGTACCAGAACATTTATTCAACATGTTACCACAGTGTTTTACAAACACAAAATGCACACTAATGCATTTTTAGATTGTATTGTTAATATTGGTTGTGAAATAATGATGCTTTGGCTATTAGTTTGAATATTTAATTTTAGCCAAAAAACATTTTGTGATGTACGGTCCTGTGAATCCCAGCTCAATGCGGCAGTATTATAGTACAATTGGTGAAGGGGTGAATTAACACTCTGGTGTTCTCAAACGGCAAGTCCTGCACATATATACAAAAGAAACACAAACTTCTCTCCAAAATACAAGAATTTATTAACAAAATAATTCAACTCCACGTTAAAATACTTCAAATAGCAAACTCTTTAACAAGGGTAATAACATTTAATTACATTACTAAGGGAAAAGAAAGTAACAAATAAGTAGATCTAATAAACTATGGAAAAGGGAACAAAAGAGTAAAACTGAAACCAATAACTATTAAAATAACATATTTTCAACTGAAAGCCCCAGGATTTGTTTGACCCAGGTAAAAGGAATCCCAAGGGAATCTTGTATGTGTCCATTGTCACAGACCATTTATTTAAATCAGCCTAATGAGGTCTGGGAAAGTTGTAAAAAAAAAAAAACTGTAATCAGAATCAGAATCAGCTTTATTGCCAAGTTTGTACATACAAACAAGGAATTTGACTCCGATACACTTTGCTCTTTGGTTTTTGTTTTTGCACTACAGAATATACATATTTACAATGTACAATATACACATATATAAATAAAAAGGTGCATTTGCAACATCTGTATGCTGTTGTTTTGTATTTTATTGAATGTTCAACAGAGAAACAGCCTGGGGGAAGAAACTGTCTCTGTGGCGGCTGGTTTTAGTGAACAGCGCTCTGTAGCGTCGGCCTGAAGGCAGAACTCTGAACAGTTTATGTGCAGGGTGTGTGGGGTCTGCAGAGATTTTAACAGCTCTTTTTCTGACCCTAGACCTGTATAAGTCCTGGATGCAGGGAAGGTCAGCCCTGATGATTCTCTCTGCAGTCCTGATTATTCGTTGCAGTCTGGACCTGTCCTGTTTTGTGGATGAACCGAACCACACGGAGATGGATGAAGACAGGACAGACTGAATGATGGCAGTGTAGAAGATGACCAGCAGCTCCTGTGGAAGGTTGTACTTCTTGAGTTGCCTCAGGAAGTACAGTCTCTGCTGGGCCTTCTTCCGAACAGTGTCTATGTGTGAAGACCATCTCAGGTCCTCAGAGATGGTGGTTCCTAAGAACCTGAAGTGATCCACAGCCGATACAGTGTTGTTGAGGATGGTGAGGGGGGTGTATGGGGGTGGTGTTTTCCGAAAGTCCACCACCATCTCCACAGTCTTGAGTGGGTTTAGTTCCAGGCAGTTCTGACTACACCAGTGTATCAGGCGATCCACCTCCTGTCTGTATGCAGACTCATCACCGTCCTGGATCAGTCCAGTGACAGTGGTGTCATCTGCAAACTTCAGGAGTTTCACGGACGAGTCCGCTGAGGTGCAGTCATTTGTGTACAGGGAGAAGAGGAGTGGGGATAGAACACACCCCTGGGGGGCACCAGTACTTATTGATCTGGTTCGGGAGAAGATGCTCCCCAGTCTCACCTGCTGCTGTCGGTCCGTCAGGAAGCTGTTGATCCACTGACAGGTGGAGGCTGGGACGTTGAGCTGGGTGAGCTTCTGGTGGAGAATGTCTGGTATGATGGTGTTGAAGGCCGAGCTGAAGTCTACAAACAGGTTCCTGGCGTAGGTCCCTGGGTGGTCGAGGTGTTGCAGGATGAAGTGTAGACCCAAGTTAACAGCATCATCTGCCGACCTGTTTGCTCGGTAAGCAAACTGCAGGGCGTCCAGTAGAGGGCCTGTGATGTCTTTCAGGTGCTTCAACACCAGCCGCTCAAAGGATTTCATGACCACAGACCTCAGGGCTACAGGCCTGTAGTCACTAGGATGGAGGGTTTCTTGGGCACTGGGATGATGGTGGATCGTTTGAAGCAGGAGGGGACCTCACACTTCTCCAGTGACTTGTTGAAGATCTGGGTGAAGATTCGAGCGAGTTGATTTGCACAGGCTTTCAGGCATGATGGGGAGACGTTATCAGGTCCTCCAGCTTTGTTTGTTTTCATGCGCTGAAAGAGCCTGTTTACCTCTTCCTCAGAGATCTTTAGTGCAGGCAGAGGATCTGAAGGTAGGGGGTTGGTTGCTTTGCTGGTCGAATTTGTTCCTGAATGGGATGTGGAGGAGTTGGTTTGAGGTGTGAATGGCTTCTTGTCATGTCTGCAGTAGAAGCCATTCAGACGGTTAGCCAGGCGAGGACTTTGTTCAGGAAGGGTGGGGGGGGGCTACTGTAGGCAGTCAGGTTTCTCAGACCAGTCCATACAGCCGAAGTGTCACCAGTAGAAAGGCTGTTCTTCAGCTTCTCACTGTAGCTTCTCTTGGCTGCTTTGATCTCCTTTGTAAGTCTGTTCCTGGCCTGCCTGTACCGCGCCCAATCTCCACTGCTGTGAGCTTCTTCCTTGTCCCTGCGCAGATTCCTGAGGTGTGGAGTGAACCATGGCTTGTTGTTCCCAAAAGTGCAGAAGGTCTTGGTCTGCACACACATGTTCTCATAGAAACTGATGTATGATGTCACCACATCAGTTAGTTCGTTTAAATCAGTGGCTGAGGTTTCAAAAACAGTCCAGTCTGTGCATTCAAAGCAGGCCTGTAGCATCTGCTTCAATTCCTTGGTCCACTTTTTAACAGTGTGAACCACGGGTTTGGAAGCTCTTAGTTTCTGTCTGTAAGTTGGGATGAGGTGGATAAGGCAATGATCCGAAAGTCCCAGAGCAGCCCTGGTAACAGCATGGTATGAGTCCTTAAAAGCTGTGTAACAGTGGTCCAGTGTGTTTTTGTCTCTGGTGGGACACTTAATATGCTGTCTGTATTTTGGGAGCTCATTAGAGAGATCTGCGCTGTTAAAATCTCCCAGTATTATAATGAAAGAGTCAGGGTGTTTTTTCTCCACGTCTGTAATCAGCTCAGCAAGATGTTTTTCCGCGGCAGAAGTCCAGCCATGCGGAGGAAAATATGAGCCGATTATTATGAACGAGGAAAACTCTCTCGGTGAGTAAAACGGTTTACAGATTATGGAAAATGACTCCAGATCCGGACTACATGTTTTCCCCAGCACTTTTATGTCTCTGCACCAACCTTCATTTATATAAAAGCAGATTCCGCCTCCTCGCTTCTTCCCTGATAGCTCCGCGCCACGATCCGCTCTGAACAGCTGGAAGTCCGGCAACAGCAGTGCGCGGTCCGGGACGTTTTCACTCAGCCATGTCTCGGTGAAGCAGAGAACTGCTGATCTAAGGAGGTCCGAGTTTTTACCGATGAGAAGAAGCAACTCGTCCATCTTGTTGCTTAGAGAGCGGACATTTGCCAGATGTATTGAAGGCAGTGGTGTGCGAAGTCCTCTTTTGGGGAGCTTTACCAGGGCGCCAGCTCGCTTTCCCCTCCGACGCCTCCGGCGCAGTATCCCGTAGAGAGCCACTGCTCCGCTTGCCAGAAGCTCAGTGAACCTCGGATGGATGAAAGATGGTGAAAAAATCCCAAGAGAGGACTCTCTGATGTTGAGAAGTTCCTCTCTACTGAATGAGACCACCGAATTGTGGCCCGAGACCACAGTACTGTGGCTCGAAAAACATATAAACACACAAAATACAAAAACCAGGAGAGAGCGAAGCTCCGAGGCTGCCATCGTCGGCGCCATCTTGGTGATTAATAAACCTTTATTCCAGCAGAGCAGCTTTAGACTTATACAGTTTTTTAATTCCTTCCATTATTACTTTCGTTGCTCTGGATCCATAAGCATGAAAAGTTTAAATCATTATTTTACATCTTTTACCAACCCGGATCTGGTCAGAGTTGTTGCTTTACAACTGCATGATTCATTTGCAATAACTAATAAACACCGATAACACACTTAATTTCGTTTTATCGTCAGGTGAATGCATATTTATATGTACATGGAAAATTTAAAGTGCTCTGATCCTCAGCACTGCATGAAAATAATTGCCTTGCAGAACTGTGGCAAAACAGTTTATAATACAATAACTTAAAATGTCACACATTTCCAGCGAAAAATGTTCCGTTTTATTTTCTGGTACTTGCGGTTATTCACTACATTCCTACTAAAAGCTTTATATTGACTTTCAGCCGCCACAAACGAATAACGGGTAGCGGGAAATCCCAGAGTGCTGGGCAAGATCAGGCAGTGGTTACTTGAGAAGTCCCAGTTCAACCGTCCGGTTAGTTTAGCTTACCTTAGCTGAGCAGCCAGACCAGCCTGTAAGCGGAGCTCTACTGCTCCAAAAACTCAAAAAAAAACAAACAAAAAAAACATTTAATGGTAGGCTCATTCTTGATGAACTGACTGCACAGATGAACTTTTGAGGTCTACTTTCTCGCTTAAAAACATATTAAAACTACTTTTTCTGACAAATTAATGGTATAAAAATGATTAATCTGTATAGTAACCTCTACCATTACTGAAGCTACTGTTGCCAAGCCTCGCGCCACACAGCTTCACCCCTTCTAACAAATCCCGGGGAAAGCTGAAAAGACCTGCTCCAGAGTAGGACCATTTACCTGTGAAAGTAAAGCCCCGGGAAAGTAAAATTACTCGGGTAAATTTGTATTGAAATGCAACCTGGGCTTTGAGTAGCCTGGGGGCAATGAAAAAGAGGCTGATGATGCAATAATAACACAGTTTTGTGTGAATATATATGTTTAAGAACCAAAGTTTGTCTTGAGTCCAAATTAAAGCTAATAAAGAACAACAATTTGTATGTGTTCAAACAACCAGTTAACAATGCAAATCAGAAGGGTAAATAACACAATTTTTTATCAAATAATATTATAAGAATAAAAATCAATAACCCTTTGAACAGTTGATTGCAGACATAGGCTCGCCATTAGAGGAACGACCGGACAGACATGATGTCACATTCGGAGTTAGTGGTTCAGCTAACACAAAGGAAATATTTACTCAGCAGCCCTTTTAAGTTCCAACTTTTACTTTTAAACATAATTAGTACAAATAATATAAATAATATATGTAAGTATGAGCGCTGGCGAGGCAAACACAATGAAATAAACAATATTTAAATAGCTTTATCCTAAACTAGTTTTCTCTGCCCAGACACAACCTCTTGTGTGAACCGTTCTGAGGACAGGAGGTCCAAAGGGCAATGAGTTGCATGGTGCGAGATGAACAAAGATGCTGTGGAGGCTGCCGTCTGTAGCAGCTGGGAGGAAAAGCTCTTGCTCGGACTCTCACATGGTTCCTATGCCCGGCTTTCCCCTTGGAGGGGAACAGGGCGCTGTCAACATGATTAGAGACACAGCCTCTGATGGGGAAATCTCTGTCTTAGATTCGATTTCTGCAGAAGATCAGACAGAAAGGTTTAACACCACAAGTCTTAAATCCGTCTGGTTTGCCGTCTCAGAAGAAGTAGTCTAATTCAGCCAGCGAAGTCAGACATCCTTGCGTGTTTATCCCCTCTCCGCTGCTCTAGTAAGGAGCGGGGGGAAAGGGAAGGCTGCTGGGGGCAGAGTTTTGTAGATGTCATGGGGATTCCAGCTGTCACTTTTCCTTCCAGGGAGCTGTCCAGGACGATGGGTTAAAACAGTGCATTCTGGGACTCAGAGTTTTTCTCGGTCTCTTTTTTGTTTTGTGTACAGTTCAGTCCTTGTTTGATCCTGTGACTGGGCCCCAAAAGATTTGTTTCCAGCTTTTAAAAATTTAAACATGCGGGATGCATTCCAGTCTCTGATCCTATTTCAGTGCAATGTGCAAAACTCAGACACAGTTTCATTTACATTTTGGGTTTTGTTTCACGCTGAATTTCCGACAGCAGTTAATCTGCAGGGGAACTTCCTCTTTCCGAGGGTTTAGAATTTAACATTATGACTCAGCAATAAGTTTTAAAGTTTAAGTTAAGCTGTTTTCTGTCAATATTTACAGGTCACACAGGCTACAAATCAGATTGTGATGAACTGCGCTGACATTGACATTATAACGGCTTCTTTTGCACCAGACGGAGGAGATGGTGAGGACCAAACTTTGTTTTTTTCTTCCTTTTGTCATGTCACTGTTCTGACTAAAGTGTTGTGGTGACCTCTTTCACCTCTGTCAGCTGAAATGTGTACTAGTGTCACTTTTTTTCCAAGTCATTCTCTGTTTGCCTTTCTTTAGAAATTAATGCTACAGGCTTCAACTATCAAAACGAGGATGAAAAAGTCACCTTGTCGTTTCCTAGTACCCTACAGAAAGGTATGGGGGGACTCTGCATGTTAGTTAGTTGTCCTTGTTTTTGATACATGGTATCTTTGTTGATGTAGGAGAATAGCACATTTTGCTCTCCTTCATATGGCTGAACAAGCAGCGGTGCTCTTTCTATGATACCTCCCAGGCTCTGGCACATTGAAGATTGACTTTGTGGGGGAACTGAACGACAAAATGAAAGGATTCTATAGAAGTAAATATACAACACCTTCTGGAGAGACCCGGTATGCAGCTGTCACACAGTTTGAGGTGAGTGGATGGCATCCGGAATAAGGGGAAACGGGGTTAGTTCTTCTATTCCTATGTAAAGAATTAGAACCCCAATCTGCAGAGGCAGATCTTACTTCTGTACACTGCAATTTCTATCTAAGAACTAAACTCAGGACAAGGGGTGTGAAAATTAGTTTTTTATTTCTTTGTTGTAACAATGTTTCTTTGCAATAAATCTTAGAATACTTTGGAGATATGTTTGCAGAATGTCCCTTCGATATCTTGCTGTGTTTTGATTCAATTCAGTTTATTTATATAGCGCCAATTCACAACACATGTCGTCTCAAGGCACTTCACAAAAGTCAGGTACATACATTCCAATTAGTCCTAACCATTGAACAGTGCAGTCAGATTCAGTTATTTATTCAAATTGGATAAAAAGTTTTTCTATCTAAGGAAACCCAGCAGATTGCATCCAGTCAGTGACTTGCAGCATTCACTCCTCCTGGATGAGCATGTAGAGACAGTGGACAGTCACTGGCGTTGACTTTGCAGCAATCCCTCATACTGAGCATGCATGTAGCGACAGTGGAGAGGAAAAACTCCCTTTTAACAGGAAGAAACCTCCAGCAGAACCAGGCTCAGTGTGAGCGGCCATCTGCCACGACCGACTGGGGGTTAGAGAGAACAGAGCAGAGACACAAAGAGAACAAAGAAGCACTGATCCAGGAGTCCTTTCTATGGGAAGGAAAAGTAAATGTTAATGGATGTAGCTCCTTTAGTCGTTTCACCTAGAAAGAAGGAACAGATAAACTCTGAGCCTGTTTTCAAGGTTAGAGTCTGAAGAGAGCACATAGAGTTAGTTACAGTAAAAGCTCAGTCAGTAGCCATGTCTAGGAGAGAGAAAGGGTTAAACACTGAAAGACAGGGCCATTGGGATCATCAGTAGAGGGTGAGCATTAAGTTGTTGCCAGCAGAAGCTCGGACGATGCCCCTCTCCAGAAAGGTGTCACAGGTAGACACGGAGTCTCCAGTGAGGGACCTGCTGCCCCACACAATCACACTGCCTCAATCAAAAGCTGATTTTCATTCATGGGTGTAACCCACATACAACCTACAAATGCATTTTCCTTACAAATTTGGCATTATTTATTTTCAGCCGTTATTGCCAAGAAGCATCGTTATAACAAAGAAATAATCAGCTAAACACAAATGTCTTACTTTTTCTTCTGCTTTCTGATCCACCTCACACAGTCCTGTTTACACAGTATGTTTAATGTTCTTTACATGTAGATAATCTGCTACATTTAACTGAGCAATTAAATTCTTACTAAATAAAAAAAACCAGGAAGATTTTACACATGTTTTAGGGAAAATTGAATATTTTCCCTAATTTCTGAAATGTGATTTGGAACATCACTGGGGCGCAGCAGGATGTATCCTGGCTCATGTGCCCCAGTAGAACAGGTCCATGGACGCCTCTAGTGGGAGCATTTGTCAGACTGTGTTTGATGTCAGCAAATGTTTCAAGTGATTGCTCTGTAGATCCAAAGATCTAACGGTATCCCCAGCTGGAACAGACAAGGTGTGACAACATAAAAACAGACGTAATCATATACACTCTTACCTTCTGCACCTTTTGTCAGGGTGTTTCTATCATGGTGCTTCCATTGACAGCGAAGGCAGAAGCTGGAGCCAGTTCTTAGCTGGTCCAATAAAAGAACCGGTTTGGTTTTCCATAACCTGGAGCCAACTCTGAGCCACCTCATTGCCTCTCAGTTAATGAGTGCTAATCTGAAGCTTTGTTTAATGTGGAAAGATCAAATAGGAAAGATCCAAAAATGAAACCAACTCGTGAGGTTTAAACAGCGCATTTAGAACATTTTTGATTGGTTGTTGGCCTTCATTAGCCCACCCATAGGTTCTGATGCTAGCAGTTCTTTCTTCTGGATCAGCTGCTAGTTGTTGCTAAGAAAGAACCATTGTACCAGGCCCAAATTGTCTTTGGAGTCACATTTATCTTGCAGTGGTACTGGGAGTGGTGCAGAGCAGATTGATCAAGCACATGAAAAGTTACCTTCAGAAATGAATTTGGTTCCAAACTGTACAGTATTGTTAAATGTAAATGATGCAGGCTGCTTTCTGTCTCATCAGGTATTCTTTTCTTTTTCCAATGCTATGTTCTATTTTATCACCCATCAGGTGACAAAGCCTCATAAACTAGAAACAGCTCTCCTTACTGAACAATGTCCTAATAAAATTCACTGGCTCCTTGTCTTTTTCCTCTCCTTCAGGCCACAGATGCTCGCAGAGCTTTTCCTTGTTGGGATGAGCCCGCCATCAAAGCTACCTTTGACATCGCCCTGATAGTTCCCAAGGACAGAGTTGCCTTGTCCAATATGGTATGTCATCTGTTCACACATCACTGTGAGAAACTCCAGACTCCACATCTCCTCCGTTACTCTCTGCTGCCAACTTTCTGACATCCGTGTTTGTCCTTTTTTATAGTTTGCACAACATTGCCCAGATGGACTGCATATTTTACCACAGACTATTATATTAATATGTACGTTGACGAGCTTTGTCATCAGCTGGCAATCTTAACTGAAAGCATTTAATCAGCAACCATTATCTGATGGAGGCAATTTTCCACCATGGCTAACGGTTCCCTTGATGTGAGCTGTGACACTAAATCTGGCTCTTTCTGATGAATGAAACGACTAAAGCTAGGAGTGTTTTAGAGTGACATGGTTTGCTGTCACAGGAACGTTTTACAGCTCACAAGTAAACCATGGTCCTTTCATGTACACCCAATATCACTTTACTGGGTACACCTGTTCAATTGTCTATTAAACCAAATGACGAATCAGCCAGTCAGAAGTCAGCAACTCAATGCATTCAGGGATCCAGATGTAGTATTACATTTCCTGGTTAAACATGAAAATGGGAAAATTCCTCCTGAGTGTTGGCTTCAGAAAAAACCTGATTATAATGGAATAGAATAGAATCTTTTATCCTCTTTTATTGTCCCACAGTGGGGAAATTCAGGTGTGTCAGCAGCAACATAAAAGGCAAACGAAAGCATGCAGGTACTCACAAACATAAAATAACTATAAAGATTTAAAAGTAGACTGTACAGTTAAGGGAAAAAAATGACTACATAAAAGAAAGAAATACACTTATTAGAAATTACATACTTGGATTAATGAAATTTGCATCTGAGAAGGATGATTTGAAATTTTACAAAAAGCGTATTTTTAATTGTTCATGAGAAAACAACAACACACTATTTACAAATAAAGGAAAGACTGTGCAAATAACAGCAGGAATATAAACATTTATTGAGCTTGTTGGGAGTAGTCATGGCTATAAAGTCTAACAGCTGCTGGGAGGAAGGATCTGTGATGACGCTTCTTGTGCACCTAGGGTGCAGCAGTCTGTCACTAAAGGAGCTCTCCAGTTCGGCAACAGCTTCATGCCAGAGGTGGCAGACATTGTCCTGCACTGTGTCCAAGGTGCATTCTAGGACAGACTTTAGACTTTATTGTCCACCAGGGGGAAATTCTTTTCCACAGACCAGACCCTGGACTCCCATTACCCGCAGGCAGAACAATGCAGTACAGGGCACAAAATAATATTACTACCTAGAATACATCATAAAAATACTGCACAGAGCACAACATAACAATAAATGGCAGCCTCAGTGGGGTCTGTTGTTTAGGTTGGCTATGACCGCGGGCATCAGGCTTTATGCCAAACTAAGCCTGTAGTGGATGACTAGAGTCCTGTGTTAATGAGATGCCATGCGTATGATGGCCTTATTATTGAGAGCTGGCCTTCCTGATGAGCTTATCTAACCGCTTTCTCTCAGCTGTAGTCAAGCTGCTGCTCCAACAAATTACACCATAGAAGATGGCTGATGCCACCACAGAGTCAAAGAAGTTCTTCAGAAACGCCCCTGCACTCCAAAAGATCTCAGTCTCCTTTGCAGTTAGTCTTCTCTGACCCTTCCTGTAAAGAGCATCAGTGTTGTGACTCCAGTCCAGTTTATTGTTCAGATGAACATCCAGGTGAGAGTCCATTATCTCAGCGCTTTTTGGATGTTCCCCACTCTGTGTGCTGGGTCTGAACCTGCAGAAATCCACCACCAGCTCCTTGGTTTTCCCCGCGCTTAT
Source organism: Crenichthys baileyi (assembly GCA_036173005.1). Taxonomy (NCBI): domain Eukaryota; kingdom Metazoa; phylum Chordata; class Actinopteri; order Cyprinodontiformes; family Goodeidae; genus Crenichthys; species Crenichthys baileyi. The sequence goes on along the minus strand of JAHHUM010000694.1, from coordinate 17,560 downwards.
CAAGAGATGGTTCTGCTGGCACTGGTCCATGAATTCCTGTGTTCACTGTAGTTTGAGTCATCCTCACTTGGGATGAGGCTAACTATGGCAGAGCTATCAGAGAACATCTGAAGATGGCAGCCTGGGGAGTTGATGGAGACGTCTGCAGTGTAGAGGATGAAGACAATCGGTGCCAGCACATTTATCTGTGGATCTCCCGTATTTCAGAGCAGCCTGACAGTGAAATAGTCCCGTGTCCTCACATACTGTGGGCAGCCAGTATGGTCGTCCAGTATCCAGTGCGACAGATGGTGGTCCACTCCTGACAGCTCCAGCTTGTTCCTCACATGTCCAGGCTGGATAGTATTAAAAGCACTGGAGAAATGAAACAACATGATCCTCACAGTGCTTCCAGGCTTCTTCAGGTGGGTCAGAGCTCGGTGCAGGAGGTAGATGATGACATCATCTACCCTGATGCCAGGCTGGTAGGCAAACTGCAGCGGTTCCAATAAAGAACTCACCAGGGCCAAAGATGGTTGAGGACCAACCTCTCGAGTGTCTTCATTAGATGGTGAGGTCAGTGCTACCAGCCTGTAGCTACTGAGGTCTTATGGGTGTGTGGTCTTAGGCACTGGTACCACACAGGAGGTCTTCACAGCTTCAGGCTTATGTTGAACATGTACCCCATGATGTCACACAGTTGATCTGCGCTGCACCTCAGGAGCCTGGAGCTGATGCCTTTCAGGAACAGAGTGAAGAATTTACTGAATGACTCTATTGTTGCTTTTTCTTTTAATTTAATTTGATGTTCTTTTTCTTTCTAATACTATCAACACCAGCAGAGTGGACTTTTCCACTCATCAGCATGAATGGCCTATTCATTCTGGGCTTTTAATATTTATTTGAACCGTTCAGTATTAAAACATTATTCTGTTGTTCTAAAACATTTAAAACCTGAACCACAATAAAACTAGAGATAATACCCTAACCCTTAAATCTAAAATATTGTTATAAAAACAGGACAAAAAGAAATATTAAAGCCGTTAAGATCAAATTAAAGCTTAATGTTGGCCTGAAACCAGTTCTGATGTGTGTTTGGAATCATTGTCCAGTTATAGCACCCACCGGAACGATCGGTGATTAAAAACCTTTTACAGGACTGTTTCCTCTTTTCCAGAATGTCATTGATCGAAAGCCATACCCAGATGATGAAAACCTCGTGGAAGTAAAGTTTGCTACCACACCCATCATGTCCACGTACCTCGTAGCTTTTGTGATTGGTGAATATGATTTTGTAGAGAGCCAGTCGTCAGATGGTATAATGGTACGCGTCTACACACCTGTCGGGAAGGCAGAACAAGGAAAATTTGCATTGGAGGTGAGCATACTCTGCTGGGAATTAAACCAACAGACCAGGTTTGTGTTCAGTCTATTCCCTCCCGTTTTTACTGGGAAGCAGAGCTGTAGCAGTGAATAAATGGAATCTGACCAAAACATGTGTCTTGGTGCTTTTAGCCTGTCCCGTACTGTACCTCCTGCTGACTTTGTTTCTCTCTGATGCTGACACCATGGAGGAAAGTCATAATAGCAGGCTGATGATATTTCTTTGTGCAGGTTGCTACTAAGACCTTACCTTTCTACAAAGACTACTTCAGTGTTCCTTATCCGTTACCTAAAATTGATCTCATAGCTATCGCTGATTTTGCTGCTGGTGAGTAACTGCAAATCCTTCGCCTCACTAGGCAAATGAAAACATTTGGACAGAAAATATTTAAAGTAAAACTCATTTGTCTTTCTGTCACATAGGTGCCATGGAAAACTGGGGCCTTGTTACATACAGGTAAGCATCAGTTGTTTTAGAATCATTTATATTTGGAGTGTAGTAAAACATTAATGCTATGATGGTTGTTTTAAAGCCTGAGGCTGCTGTGAAACTAATGCAGTAGCCATTTAAAAAGGTTGGTTTTGTTCTATTGCATTTTCAGAACTATTATACTATTAATATGACAGCATCAAAATTAAAAATTTTCTATTTACCTAAAAGCAAGTACTTAGTAAATCAGTGTTAAGTTGACAAATTAGTACCTTACATACACAATATCTTTTAAGTACACTTGTCTGTCTATGATCTTAGGTGGTATCCTACTCTTAATCCATAGAGTTTAATATGATCGACCCAAACCATGATGGCTACACGTCTTCTTGGAAAGTTTTCCACAAGGTTTTAAAAGTGTGTTTATGGGACTATTAAGCAATTCAGATTACATTTGTGAGGTCATACACTGATGTCCAATGGTAAAGCCTGGCTCACAGTCACTCTAATTTATCCCAAGCTGTTCTGTCAGATTAAGGTCAGGAATGGCCTGAATGGTAAATGACCTGAACTTGTATCGCGCTATATCAAGTCCCCAGAGACCCCAAAGCACTTCACACTACAATCAGTCATTCACCCATTCATACACACACTGACAGGGGTGAGCTACAATGTAGCCACAGTTGAGGCTGCCATACACAGGCGCCACCGAGCCCTCTGACCACCATCAGCAGCCAAGTCGGGTGAAGTGTCTTGCCCAAGGACACAACGACTGAAATGGACAGAGCAGGGGTTCAAACTGGCAACCCAGGACATTACAGGACGAACTCCTACCACCACAGCCACACGACTAGTAAAGTTCTTCGACATCAAACTCCATGTCTTGTCATATAACATGCAGCATATTATATTACAAACATGACTTGAAAATGAAAGAATAAAAGGAACAACAAAGACTATAAGGAGGTAGAAGGAGGCTCTGCTGTGTTTACCTCCACCTTTATCTCTGTGAGAGTTTTACAACTGTTTTATTTTCAGGGAGACTGCACTACTAATTGATCCGAAGAACTCCTGCTCGTCATCCAGGCAGTGGGTGGCACTAGTGGTCGGACACGAACTCGCCCACCAGTGGTTTGGAAACTTGGTCACCATGGTAATAATCTGTAAACCTCTCCAGTTTTAAAGGGAAATATCATTTATTGCACCTATTTGTGATTGTATTTAATGGTAAGCCTTGAATGTACAGGATGCAGAGGAATGGCTACATTTAGCTCCTGGTACTGACAGACCACACTGTTAAAGGGGCCTTTTTGAGTGTTGTAATAACTAAATGGTTCCTCCATGGAGAGAGTTTAGGAACTCCTCTATAGTCTTTTGTTTTTAACCACTTATCCTGGCAGGACTTGGACCATTTCTGGTGGTCATTAGGCAAGAACTGAGGTACCTCCTGGACAGGTCTGCAGTCCATTACAGGGCAGTCCAAACTCACAGGTCACACAATCATGCACACATACACTCACTCACTTCTAAGGGCAATTTTAGAGTGACCAGTTAAGCAGTCATGTTTTTAGACTGTGGGAGGATGCAGGAGTACCAGTAGAGAACCCACACATGCATGAAGAGAACATGCAACCTCCGTGCAAAAATAACCCAGACCAGCAACTGAAAGCAGGACCTTCTTGCTGCAAGGCAACAGCGCAGCACTGGCGTGCAGCCTGGTAAAAGGGAAGGCACCTTTTTTATTTTTTGTTTACATTAGGCTATTGTGTGTCATAGGAGCACAATTAAAGTTTTGTGACCACTTTCTAGTCTCTGGTTTACATAAAACCTTGAACTGCCAATGCTAATTTTTCCCAATTCCGATTTCTCGTCTCTCTCTTACAACATCTTTTAGCAGAGGGGCTGTAGTGGCTGAAGTGCACTAACCAAAGAGAAGAACTGGGTGAAAACGTTCATGTGAAAGAACAACATGAGTTATGAACAGGTTTATTTGGTTGGAAAGCACATTGTCATTAAATGCTGCCTCTCACTAGTAGGACACGTCTGTTTGGTAAGCAGCACCTCCTCATGACCCATAATGCATCTCATGCAATATGACTGAACGGGACCCAGATGAAAGCAAAACAGTGTTTGAGCCATTTGAAGTCTTGTGATGGTATCAGTTAAGATGGGTGTTTTATGTGTGATCAGGGCCTAAAGTATTTATTGGAAGGTAAGCAAATAGTTTGGTAGGACACAAGGGCAGGCCAATCATAATAGCCTTATAAATGACAATTATAGTTTACCAAATAACGTATACCAGCTCTGAAAGTGCAATCTTACCCAATTAGGTCTTCTATTTGTGTTGTAATGAGATTCCGAAGGTCTTCAGAGACACTGTTCCTCTAACTGAATGTCTATCCTTGTGAACAGGAATGGTGGACTCACCTCTGGCTTAATGAGGGGTTTGCATCCTGGATTGAGTATCTGTGTGTGGATCACTGCTTCCCAGAGTATGACATCTGGACCCAGTTTGTCTCGGCAGACTACACCCGCGCTCTTGACTTGGATGCACTGGACAGCAGCCACCCCATAGAGGTAGGTCAACCAGGATCCAGACAGGCTTTATTCTCCTCACGCCACCTGCTGTTCAGATGTTTGTGGTTAAGGCACATCTTTGGTGTGGAGTTTACCAAACTGGGGGGTTTATAATTTGACTGACGTTTGTGAAATATTTGGTGTGAAAGGTGATTATTAATTATAAGACATTTCTTTTAACTTCATAAAAGATACATTTGGAATAATGTTTTGGGACTTATGTTATGTGCTTCAGGTGAATGTGGGTCATCCATCAGAAGTAGATGAAATATTTGACGCAATCTCCTACAGCAAAGGAGCATCTGTGATCCGTATGTTGCACAACTACATTGGAGACGAGGTTGGTGGTCTCTAACTCATGGCGGGCGTTGTCTCTGTTATCAGACTCTATCTATTTCCGTTGATCTTTTATTGTGTCTTCACAGGACTTTAGGAAAGGAATGAATGCCTATCTTTTAAAGTTCCAACATAAAAATGCATCAACAGGTAAGAGCATTCAGTGAACACCGTCCAGCTGCTCTGTGGAATAATTTGAAGGACTGGCAGGCTCTTTCCTCGTTTTGGTAAATGGTAAATGGACTGAACTTATATAGCGCTTTTCCAGTCATACAGACCGCTCAAAGCGCTTTACACTAGAGCCACATTCACCCAATCGCACTCACTAGCGCTCACACATTCATACACCGATACGCAGATCGGTAGGTAACTTGAGGTTAAGTGCCTTG
>JAHHUM010000693.1:0-270030 GCA_036173005.1 Crenichthys baileyi | reverse complement strand
GTTGTAAATTGACGCTATATAAATAAACTAATTGAAATAATTGAATTGAATTCTCTGGGGGGTTGGGTTAATCCCGGCGGTGGTTCCCTGGGGTTCCTGTCCCCTTGGGGGGGGCCTTTGGATGTCTGTTGCTCGGACCCTCCTCAGTGTCCGCCCGGGACCACGGGGCGGGTCGGTGGGCCCCTCACACTCCCCCTTTTGCATATTTCTGGGGGAGCCCCCTTGTATACAAAGCGAAAATCCACACGGGTGTTGATAATACACAGATGATCTATATTGGCTGCACTTCTCACCAGTACATTTTACTTCAAAAAAACCCGGGTGTTTTTTTTCGTATAAGAAAACCGGGTTAATCTTTTATTTATTCATCCTTCTTTCTCTCCTCCATCTTCCCCCTTTTTTTTCCCTTTTTCCCTTTTGCCCCATCTCTCTTTTTGTCAAGTTTCTGTTTTCCTTTTTCATTTCAGTCTCCGTGTCCTAACAATTAAATATTCCCAAAAAATTTCAAATAAAGTTTTTTTTTTAAAATTTTCAAGCAGAGCCTTAAAAGCAATAGCTGTGATGCTCCGCTTGTGAAAGTAAATCTGTTGGGCAATTTCTTGGCACTCAGACAACAATTCTGAGCTACTCTGCTGTACAGGACACGGTAAAAAAAAAAATAAAAAAAAAAAAAAAGGAAAAAAAAATAATAATAATAAATTATGGTTTCCATTTTAGAGAGGTGGAGATAACTTCAAGATTGTTTAATTTTATGGTGGTAAAATATGATGAATTTTGACCTTTAAACTCTTAAGGGTCTGACCCTGTTTTTTTAACTGATTAATTTACATTATTTTAGAATATCCGAGCTAATAAACAAAAGGCAGAGACATTATTATTTACACTAAGGACCTTTAAGCATCAGAAATTTTATCAATGTTGATTTAATTACTGACATGGCATTTTGTGCAAGATACATTCTTAAAAGTGGAAATACCAAGCAGGATGGTGTTTTCTGTCATTAAACAAATTAAGGATATAGGTCTGAAATAAAGATGATTGCCTTGTTCAGTTCAAAGCAAAGTTCCAGTATCCCTCTAATTAATGAATGATTTAGGTTGAGAGGTATAAAGGGATCGTATATGAACTATTTAAGCCCCCACCTACTTAAGGGCACAGGTCAGTCACCTCAGGAAAAGCGAATTAACATATTCAAATACTTTTGGGCAATAAATAAAATATATTGGGTGTGAGAAGTGTGTTCTTCTTCTTTACATCATTTTCATTTTTTGTCCTCCAGCCATGATAGATAACACATTAAGTCAACTAATATGTTAATAAAAGTAATATTTTGCAACCATACAAATCGACTCAGGAAATAACATTTTTTGAGAAGGGAAATTTATTCCTTTTTAAAGTTGTTTCTTTTAAATGTTAGGCCTTACAAGACAAAATCATCCCTTCAAACAGCTGTATGTTTCAACGAAATCATTGCAAATTGTTCAATTTCTGACGACCTGTCACAGAAAAGATTCCTTCATGCCAAGACAGAAATAAAAATAAAAATAAATTTAATACCTGGCTATGAGCAAAGAGCATCATCGTGCAGCTCACTGAGAAGGAACCGATTTAAAATTAGGATCAAGTTCATTAGGGAAGGGTAGAGGTTAATAAAAATCAATTCATTTTAATCTACAGCATTTTTTTTATTTATTTTATTTCTTCTGAGCTAAATAGTAATAAATATTTTTCACTGTCTCATTAAGGTGTCAAACAAGGGAAGGATTCGTTGTCACTTGTGAATCAATTTACTTATACAAATTTTTGGAAAAAAACTTAAAAGCATTTTGTACTGCACACAAACACATCAGTTTGACTTTTTACTGGTATGATTCGAGGGTGTTTTTGGGTTTTGTTTGGGATTTAGTTATTCCTTTTTCCAGTTTACGTTTTGGATCTTGTTTCATGTTATTATTTTCTTGGCTGTGCTTTAGTTTCTTATTATTGTTTTCTAGTTCATGTTCTGTATTTTATGTCTTCCAGAGTAGTTTGTATTATTGGATTTCTGTTTTGCCTTGTCACGTTTTGTTCTCCTTGCATTTGTCAACCTGCAATCAGCTTCATTCAGTCCACCTGCATCATGCAATCAGTCTTCTCGTTTCACCTGCACCATGCTCCAGATATTCTCCATCATTCTGTTTACTCATCGCGGAAACATTACCACTTCTTTCCTGTCATCTGTTCCTGTTTTGCCTGTTTGTTCCTGCCTTCTCCTGAGAGTGAGTTTTGTTTTTTGGCTTAAAATAAAGGCTTTTCACTTACCGTTACACTGCCTGTCTGTCTGCATTCTATGTTCCACTCCGATCAGCCATCGTGACATTTATATACATTAACTATTTTTCTTACTTAAGAATTTCCTTGCCAGACCTTTTTGTCATGACAACCTCTTGTCCTGCAATTGGTATAGCTCATCTCCAAAATATGGATGTTTTTATGACCTAAAAGTATTGAAAATTGGTCTGAATGGCTGTTGATATATATCAAACTTCTTCATATATATATATATAAAATATATATATATATATAATATATATATATATATATATATATAATATTTAAAAAGAAAAGAAATCTTATATTCTTACTTTTATTTAGAAAGCGTTAAAATAATCCATGAATAGTCATAACTTGAATTGTTAATTAATGTGTCCAATGCAGAAATAGATACTTTTTTTTGTTTTTATTCAACAAAATGATTATGTTTGTAACTTTGAATGTCAAACCCTATTCATGATGTATTATTTGATCTAAATTGACATTTTTGGTCTCTCTGCAATCTAAAGAAACTTGCTTAGAAGAAACAATTGTCTGCACATTACCCAACGCCCACCTCTGATTGGCCATTCAGTGTCTTGTGACGAGTCCTCTCCTAGAACAACATACTGTGGATAAGAGAGCTGAATCCAGCAATATTGAGTATCTCATATCCAGAGAGAATCTAACCCCTTGCCTGACTTGGTCAGAGCCCAGACTGATCACCCTCTTGGATTCAGTTGCAATAGATGTTTTTGTTTGCATCTTATTTGCTACATTTGTCTATTTTTGTGAAGTTCCAGCACAGACTTTGTTTGGTTTTCACACTAAACTTTCCTTTGCAAATTATGACAATCCCCTTGCTCTCTAAAAGAAAAATAGAAAAGTACTTGCAGTTGTGTTCTATCTTCTCCACTTTAACCAGCCTCAATAACTGATGCAGCTGACCTACACAGGTTACGCTTGTTTTATAATATAAATAAAAACACAGTAGGTTTTTATGTATTCCTGCAACACACGAACACACACACACACAATTTTGTTTATACCCATACTAGAACATCAATTTATACCTAACCATTAACAATATATTTCCTACTCTAACCTTAAACAAAACTTAGTTTACAACATACAACTAACACTAACCTCTAGCCCTAAAAAAGGAAGTCCGATGTATTAGGACCAGGCCATGGTCCTCATATGGCCCTTCGGTCTTCAGAAGGTTAGTGAATATACCGGGAAAGGTCCTAAATAGATACCATAAGCATACACACACACACACACACACACACACACTCATTGACAGTAGCTATTATTCCTGGAAAGCCTTTTTCAGGTCCACTGAATATTAGAATTAGTATCGTTAAAGGACCAGAGCAGCACATCAAAAATCAATACTTTTAGCAGGAATAGGAGGAAATCAATCACCTTTTAATAGAAGACCATTTGTCTTTTGAGTTAAAGTACTGGCACATGGTAGCCATTAAGTATAAGGGATCTTCTATGGCTGAGAGTGAGCCAAGCATTATGGAATAGCTGGAATTGAGAGAAGATCTGTGAGGTTGGAAAGTTTCCTCCAGTGACAAAAATAAGGATAAGATATAAACATGTTAAGAAAGCTCAGATGCTGAAGACAAATTTACAGATAGTGCAGAGGATGGCTATTCTATACAAAAACAGAAAATACTATTGCTATAACTGCTGCTGCTATTGTTAAAATAACCTTCCTGCTTGCTTCTTATTATCAATGCTATCCTAATTGATTTCATAGTATATATTTATTTTATTTCTATTTCTATGCATTTCTAAGCCTTCAGCTGATTCAAAATGCTGCAGCAAGAGTTCTGATGAAAATTAAAAAGAGAGATCATATTTCTCCTATTTTAGCTTCCCTTCATTGTCTCCCTGTTAAATCCAGAATAGAATTTAAAATTCTCCTCCTCACATATAAAGCCCTTAATGATCTAGCTCCATCATACATCAGAGATCTGATTGTTCCATATGTTCCTAACAGAGCACTTCGTTCTCAGACTGCAGGTTTACTGGTGGTTCCTAGAGTCTCTAGAAGTAGAATGGGAGGCAGATCCTTTAGTTATCAGGCTCCTCTCCTGTGGAACCAGCTCCCGGTTTTGGTCCGTGAGGCAGACACCCTGTCTTCTTTTAAGGCTAGGCTTAAAACTTTCCTTTTTGATAAAGCTTATAGTTAGAGTGGCTTAGTTTATCAGGGAGGGAGCCTTCCTCTCTCCCTGTTGGATGGAGTAAGGGGGAGTCAGGTTTAGCCTAAACCGGCTCAGTTATGGTTGAGGTGCAAACACACCCTCCATTTCTGCTACCAGTATGACCCCCTCTCTTTTCCAATAGTTGTAATCAATCTGAAAAAGAGAGGTATCCCAATCATTGTGGTTTTTAGTATAACAATGGCCATCAGTGGGCTCTAGATGGACAAACTGTCTACTTTTAAGGCTAGGCTTAGAACTTTCCTTTTTGATAAAGCTTATAGTTAGAGTTGCTTAGGTTGTCCTGAACTATCTCTGTAGTTATGCTGCTATAGGCTTAGGCTGCTGGAGGACATAATGACCACTCTCACCCTCTTCGCTACATTCTCACACTGCTCTACAATTTTGCATTATTTGCTGTTATTTCAGCTTTTAACTTTGTTCTCTTTCTTTTCTCTTCCTAGAAGCTACACCTGGCCTGACTCTGTGTCTACCTGTGACACCTTTCTGGAGAGGGGAATCCTCCAAGCTTCTGCTGGCAACAACTTAATCTCCACCCTCTACCGATGATCCACATGGCCCTGTCTTTCAGTGTTTAGCCCTTTCTCTCTCCTAGACATAGCTACTGACTGAGCTTTTACTGTAACTAACTCTCTGTGCTCTCTTCAGACTCTAACCTTGAAAACTGGCTCAGAGTTTATCTGTTCCTTGTTTCTAGGTGAAACGACAAATGGAGCTACATCCATTAATATTTACTTTTCCTTCCCATAGAAAGTACTCCTGGATCAGTGCTTCTTTGTTCTCTTTGTGTCTCTGCTCTGTTCTCTCAACCCCCAGTCGGTCGTGGCAGATGGCCGCTCACACTGAGCCTGGTTCTGCTGAAGGTTTCTTCCTGTTTAAAGGGAGTTTTTCCTCTCCACTGTCGCTACATGCATGCTCAGTATGAGGGATTGCTGCAAAGTCAACGCCAGTGACTGTCCACTGTCTCTACATGCTCATCCGGGAGGAGACAATGCTGCAAGTCACTGACTGGATGCAATCTGCTGGGTTTCCTTAGACAGAAAAACTTTTTATCCAATTTGAATAAATAACTGAATCTGACTGCACTGTTCAATGATTAGGATTAATTGGAATGTATGTACCTGAGTTTTATGAAGTGCCTTGAGACGACGTGTTGTGAATTGGCGCTATATAAATAAAACTGAATTGAATTTAATTTAATTTAATTCTATGCGATTGTGTTTATGTAACTCTGTTTCGACTTAAACCTAGTGTCAGACATAAGATTTTTATAGATAACAATTAAAAACATAGGTTATCTACAGTCTTGATGTCCCAAATAAATCTATTTAATAAAAGAATAAACAAAAGAATATGATTTTCTTTTATTGAAAAACCTAAAGAACAACATGGAATAAACACCAACAGCCAATTCAAGCTACAAATAAACTACTAATGAAAGTAAATATTTTATTGTGCTGGTTATGATTTTTTTCTCTGCTCAAATTGATTAGTTAGAAGGGTTAACTGCTGTATGCTGTTTATTTTAACTATAGACTGAGGCTAATGCTATCTTTTATACTGTTGGAAATGTTAGGGGGGTTTACCCATCATATACAGCTGACTGACAGTTTACAGCAACAGAATGGTGGGGTGGGATGGACACAACTATTTCTGCTTGTGACCACAGATAACCACACTGTGTCTCTGGCTTCTCATTAGGAAGACATAAACCCATCATGATTCAAAATTGCAGTGATGTTGAGAGCAACAGGCACAGGTGTTGAAGTTATTTTTTGAATAAAATGTTGATACTTAGCTATGAATATTTTAAGTCACTTGAAAACTGAAATGTATTGGAGATTGCCAATCTCAAATTGTAAATGCGGTCAAATATCTGCAATATTTCAGTTTATCACATTGTCAATACCTAAATTTACTTAGAGTTATTTTATTAACTTACTAAATTACTTGTATCTCCGTCCTAAATAAGATACAAAAAGATTTTTGTATTTATTTAGTAAAGAAACATGCATTCACATTGCACTAAACATACTGCTACAGATTCAAAAGTGTTCCTGATAACAGCTTCTTAAGTAGAGACCTCCGTTTAAAACTGACCCAACACAGGCACAGAAAGCTGAGAGTTTGACCTTAGTAGAGTTGCCTGAAGGTACAATCAGGAAAAAAGCTTTGTAAATATTTTTCTTTAGCTGCAGGCTAATTATCCTAATGAATAGTTCATAAAACCTTGAATTAACATTTACTTTGTTATGAACACACAAAGGCAAACCAATGTTTAAATACAAAAGCTGGTTTTATTTCTTACTTTGGAATTATTATTTCATGTTTGGATTTTCTTACCTAAATATTTTTTTGAGAAGAGTGCGAACACCCAAAAACAAACTTGTTCATTGAATTAAATTTAAAATCCTTTATTAATCCCAAAAGGAAATTAAATGCTGTTGTAACTCATCACACAAGTTTCTTCAAAGATTTGTGGTAGATGGTGATGGCTGTGGGCAGCAAGGACCTCCTGTAGCAGTCAGTATCACAGTGGATTTGAAGAAGGTTCTGACTGAAGACAAACCGTTCTTATATGTTCTTGATGAAGAGGATCCTCAGGATTGTCTGTAATGTTCTTTTTTATGAAGAATCCGTTGCACAATCATTTTCAGAGGTTCTGGGAGCTTTTCCATGGGGGAAAAAATATTTTAATGCAATCCTAACAGTGATTATAAAATACATTCCTAAAATTATAATTTTACTTTAAAAAAATAATGAATGTGTAGAAAGTTTGAGTTGGTAATCCATGACTTCCTACAGTGTGGCCCAGAGGCCCATTTCTAGCCACTCTTTAAAATGGGAAAGACAAGGGAACGTGTCATGGAAGATCAGCTAACATGTAATGGTCTTCGCTTCAAGAACATAGTTACTCATCCAGGCTTGCCAGTTTTTACAGTCAGAGTAAAAATGTAAAAATTTCAAAGACAAAAAAGGCTAAATGTTGACCCAAGGTTATTTTTACACCACACATGGTGAGCAAGATGGAAAGAGAAGTAAACATAAAAAAAATCCCCAAAGGTCACCGTTACAGAGGCACAGCATGATTGACATTTTGAGGTCTAAAATTCTCCATAACAACCACTGGATACTGTTTACATGGCAACACTGTGGGAGACATGCTAGGAAAGGCCTTTGCTATCCTGCTGTCACAAATGTAAACTGAAGGAGCTTTAAAATACCAGGAAATTTTAATTAGAAATCTGGTGCCCTTTGCCAGAAAAACAAAAATGGATAATCATTGGGCTATTCAGCAGAATAATGATTTAAAAAATAAGGCCAAATCATAACAGAAATGGTTCCCCAGACACAAAGTCAACCTTCCTGGCCATCTAAGCTACAGGGTCTAAATCCTATAGAAAACCTGTGGGGTGAACTGTAGAGAACAGAGAACAAGGGAGGACACACGACTCATGAAAATACCCCACACTCCAGTTCTTTAAAGTAGCCTTTATTTAGGAAGTGAAACCAATTTTGAGTGTTTTCATTGTGCTTTACATCGTCACCAACTCGACTGGAGGTCCAAACAAACCTCAGAGGAAGAACTCATAACAGGAAGCTTCAGTAAAAATAGTCATCATCATCTTCATTATCATCCTAACTGTACAGATCTGTAGAAATAGTCAGACTCCAAAAACACTTTAGTTCATTTGTACAAGGCCTTTAGCTGCAAAATAGATGCATTCTTTTTTGCTCTTAAAAAAAGGTGTTGAGTAGATGGTTTCAGAAATATTTTCAAAAATGGCACAGCATTCTGCATACTGGAAGTGTCACTTTTGTGTTGAATATTTACTTGTGTTACTGAATGACAGTACAGCTTGTGTGTTGTCAGCATTTTTGTTTTCTTTACATTTTCTTCATCACAATAGAAAAAGGAGAAGGAGGTTGTTCTTTCTACATACAAGGCTTTTTCTACCTGAATCTAAACTCTTTCCATGTGCTACTATCTCTGACTGAAAAAGAGTTGTGAGATATAATTTGTAAGAGGAAGTGCTTTTATATAAGAATAGTTTAACTACCTTGTGGCTATAGTAGGCTACAGTAATTCATAGTAGAGTCTAAGTGTTCAGAGATTCTCTCTGGTGCTGAAATATTGACCATGTGTACCCTCTCTGTTGTTATATTTAAACAGAGTCACATTAGCAAACTGACAACAGCATATTGCCGTCACACACTTTAACTTTTATATTTGAAAAAAAGTCCAATCTTAAATCTGTTCAAAGCGTCAGGAACCCCCATTCAGCACCAAAACTATTGCAAAGCTGTTCTTTGTAAATACAGTGCCTTGCAAAAGTGTTCAAACCCCTTGAACCTTTTTATATTTTGTCACGTTACAGCATCAAACTTTAATGTATTTTATTGGGATTTTATGTAATAGAAAAACATTAAGTTGTCGATAATTGGAAGATAATTGAAGTGGAAGGAAAGTTATTTATGGTTTAAAATTGTTTTACTAATTTGATACATATGGTACGCATTTGTATTCACCCTTCCTAATTCTCAATCAGTCAGTCAGTCTTTTTCTACCACTTCTTTCATAGTGGGTCGCAGGGAAGCTGGTGCCTATCTCCAGCAGTCCATGGGTGGGAGGCAGGATACACCCTGGACAGGTCGCCAGTCCATCACTTTCTTAATTCTGATACCCTTAAATAAAATCCAGTACAACCAATAGTCTTATGGTGCCTGACTAGTAAACTGTATAAACCTGTTTGTAATTTAATCTCAATATAAATGCAACTGTTCTGTGAAGGCTTCTGAGGTTTGTCAGAGAATATTAGAGAACAAACAGCATCATGAAGACCAAGGGACACAGCAGACAGGTCAGGGAGAAATTTGGGGAGATGTTAAGACAGGGTTAGGTTATAAAACAATATCTCACAGTTCATTCAATCTATCATGCAAACATAGAAATAGGTTGGTACATCCCCAAACCTAGCAATATATGGTCAGTCACTTGAACTGACTGACCTGTGGAGACTTTTAATCAGAGAAGCAGCCAAGAGGCCCATGGTAACTCTGGAAGAGCTGCAGAGATCCACAGCTCTGGTGAGAGAATCTGTGGACAGAATTATTATTAGTCTTGTACTCCACAACTCTTTCCTTTATGCAAGAATGTTGAAAGAAAACCTCAAGTACCCCTAACTGCAGTTTTCTGCAAGCCACGTAGGGGACACAGCAAACATATAAAAGAAGGTAATCCGGTCAAATGAGACCAAATTGCACTTTTTTAGCCTACATGCTAATTAATATGTGCAGCAGAAGACAAAGACTGCATATCATTCCAATAAAAACATTTGCCACTGTTAAACATAGTGGTTGCAGCATACTATGGGGATGGTTTTCTTCAGCAGGGGAAGGAATATGGTTCAAGTGAGAAGATGGGTGGAGCTTAAAACAGGGTAATCCTATAAGTAACTTTGTTAGTGGCTGCAAAAGACTTAAGACTGGGCTGAAGTTCTACTTCAAGCAGAAAAACAACCCTAAACATACAGCAATAAAATAGTTTAGATCAATTCACATACCCATATTAGAATGGGGAAATCAAAGTCCAACCAAAACAAATTATGAACCTGTGCTAATCCTTGAAAATTGCTGTTTGTATATGCTCTTTGTCCGGTTTGACTTAGCTTCAGCTATTTTTGAAAAAAAATGGGTTCAGAATTTTCAGCCTCTAGATGTCCAAAGGTGGTATAGACATGCCCCAAAAGGAGGCTTTGCTTAAACAAAAGGTGATTCTACAAAGCACTGACCCCTGGAAGTTTAATTACAAATGCATATGTATTGAGTTCCTTCCACTTCACAACAATGCAGTAGTTTTTGTTGGTCTATCACATAAAATCCCTCAAAAATACATTGAAATTGTGGTTGTAACCTGATACAATGTGGGAAAGTTCAAGTTCATTCATGTTTCAGCACCAGAGAACTACCCTCTACTTTCTACAATATTTTAGAATAATAATACAAGGCAGGCAGTGCATAAACCATGTACAAAAACACCCGGCCCAACTCAACCCAACCCAGAGCTCTCCAAATAAAGGAGCTAGTTCATTTGTGTGAATCCTAGAAACCCTAGCATCACCTAATAACTTGAAATAACGTAAATGTCATCAATAAGCTAATGATGCTATGATATCATTTTGAAAGCAGACTTTGTAACAGAAATTAAATATTACAAAAGGTCTCTCTGCTTAGGTCTCACTGTAAGTATTCAAACAGTTCCCAGTCAGAAAAAAGTAATAAAAAAAAAAGCTCCCAGGAGTCACGACAGAAACACAGTTCCTGTAAATTTAGAGCTCTCATCCCAACCCATCTATTATTCAACACTGTGTTTGCTAACTCCCTGAAATTTAATTTCTTGCAACTATGTAGAATACAAGTAGTTGAACCTTTAAAACAAATTACAAGCAGTTATGACTCACGCTTCTCTGAACATATCATGCATTATTGCTCTGTCGGATGTGAAAGGAATATTGCCCATGACAGATAATTTGATTAATTTGCCCGTTATCTAATAAGTCTGGCAAAATATAAAAAAAAGCTTCATAAAATTGGCATAGTTTCTGTTATTTAGACAGTTTTTTGCATGCAAATGTTTTGGATACTTAAAGTGGCAAACATAAAAAAGGTACTCAGAGTTTGGAAAGTGTCAAATGCTTTGGCATATTTGTAACAAAGGCAAAAATACTGCAATAAAGTGCAAAATAATACAAAATAAATAAATAATGCAATAAACATAGAACCAACAAAACAAGGCTTATACTGGGTGGCTCCAACTTGACTATTTTATAACACTGAAAAAGGTTTAACCTTACTAAGGAAACAACAGACATTTTTATTGTCTATATTTCTTTTGAACAATGAAAAATAAATAATTAAATGGAAACAAATATCAGATTCAGGCAGTATGCAAACACTGTTTGGCGTGACCTGATGGTTTAGTAGGTGTTCTCGTGTGACTGATATTTAACTGGAAGTTCAGTTTACTATCAAGGTTAAGCCAAATGTGATTGAAAGGAAAAAACAACCAGCTTTTTCCTCTAATTTCTGTATTTTCAATGCATTTTAAGGGAAAGTCAATCTAACTTGTTTTTCACAGTTCATTGGGGTTTAACAATTTACCACGGATACAGGCATGGTATAATGTAAGCGTAGATTAGTGTTGAATACAGGTGCATCTCAAAACATTGGAATATCATGGATGTTCTAATTTGATTAATGGAATAAATATTTGTTTCTGGCAATTCAATTCAAAAAGTGAAACTCATATATTATTTAGATTCATTACACACAGAGCAATGTACACTGTTTTGTCATAAGGTTTGCTCATCTGTCTTCACACATATTACCTAGAGTGACTTCTCGTTCTAAATCCAAAGAGTTTAAATTGATGTCAGCCAACTCTTTGCAGCTATAACGGCTTCAATTCTTCTTGGTAGGGTTTCGACAAGGTTTCACACGGTGTTTATGGGAATTCTGGGACATTCTTTCAGAACTGCATTTGTGGGCTCAGACACTGATGATGGAGAAGAAGGCCTAGTTTGCAGTTTCAATTCTAATCCATCTTAAACGTGTTCTACTAGGTTAAAGTCAGGCCAGTCAAGTTCCTCCACATCAAACCTTAAACATCCATGCTTTTATGGACCTTGTTTTGTGCACTGGTGTGCAGTCATGTTGGAACAGGTAGGACTTCATCCCCAAACTTTCCCCACAAAGATGGGGATATGAAATTGTCTAAAATATCTTGGAATGCTAAAGCATTAAGAATTCCTTTCCCTGGAACTGAGGGGCTGAGCCTATTTATCCCTTCTGTGTCAAACTTTACACTTAATACGAGGCTGCAAAACCCAGACTGGTTCTTTGGATTGACACACAGAGAAACGTGATTTATCACTCCAGAGAACATGTCTCCACTGTTCTATAGTCCGCTAGTGGTAAGCCTTACATCAAGGCTTGGGTGAAGCTGCTCCGCTATGCAAACCCATTCTATGAAGCACTCTACACACTGTTCTTTAGCTAAACTGAAGGCCACATGGAGTTTGGAGGTCTATAGCTATTGACTCTGCAGGTCTATAGCTATTGACTCTGTTTTTTACCCCTACACAGAAAGCTTCTCAGCATCAACTTTTACGTAACCCACCCATTGTGGCTGAGTTGCTATCTTTCCCAATTGCTTTCACTAACCGTTGACTGTGGAATATTTTGTAGTGAGGAAATTTCATGACATCCTATCATGGTAACACACTAGATGTTACGGTGCATTCTCAGATGTTTGTAGAAGCAGTCTGCATGACTAGGTGCTTAATTTCATACACCACTGGCCATGGAAGTGATTGGAACACCTGAACTCAATGATTTGGATGGATGAGCAAATACTTTTGGCAATATAGTGAATTTCAAATGCTTATTTCTGTTTATTTTGATGACCCCATGTCCTGGATACGTCTGTGAGGGTTGGTTCTTAAAGTACAGACTCAAGCTGCAGTCCATACCTTGTCAACAACATTCTGAGGACAGTCAGCTTCTTTTGCAATGACTTTTTCTGGCTTATTCTCTATGTGGAGGATGCCAATGATTGTCTGCTGGACAATTATGAAGTCAGCAATCTTCCCCACGATTGTATAGGCCATCACCTACAAGCCTGCATTAAAAATATTTGAGAAACTGAATTTTGTTTTTTCATTAAATTTAAGCTATAATCATTTAAATTAACAAAAATAAATGCTATAAACATGTCCCTCTATGTTTCATGAATGTATTTATAATACATGAGTTTCACTTCTAATTTAATGAGATGTACCTGTTTATAATTGTTTTTATTGTAAAAAGCTGGACGCTGATTCTTTTTCTGATTCCTTTGTAATTTCTTATAAGTTCAGCTCAGAGTCAACCTTACTGAAAACACGACACAAGAAGTATCCTCAGATTATAAATCTTTGTGTCTAAACAAGCTTAAAATAATTTGTTTTGATGAAACTCTGCAAGAGATTGGATTCTGTGCTTGATCACATAAACTCTGAAGAAAGACAGAGACATGGAGAGGCAATTGTGCTTTTGTGTCATTTCCTCATTGGTAGAAAATCATTTGACGTGGATTGATATGGACATAAATAGATCTCGGTTTCTTCAAAATATGATGCACTAGATGTGCTGTGCTTTATTTAACTTCACAGGACGTCATTGAAGAATAAATCATATCAGGTTCTTTCAAACTTTTCAATAAACCATCAAATAAAAATAACTGAGAGGTTTGTAAAAAGAGAGAAAAAAAACTTCTCCTTTGTTGCACTCAGGTTGGTTTATCTTTTGGGGTAAAGCAGAAAAAAATTGAATGTAAGATAAATAAATAAACCCTAGATGTGCTTTCTGAGTTCCTTATTCACTCAGTGAGCTCAGTGGGGAAAACGCCCCCTTAAAGCACGCAGACTCATAGTGCTTGTTCAGGTAACTCTTGAGTGCAAAGGTCTTGTTGCACCGCTTACACTTGTAATGCTTGAAGGCTGAGTGAGTCTGCATGTGGGCTCGCAGGTTTGAACGGTCAGCAAAGGCTTTCCCACAATGCGCGCATCCAAACGGCTTTTCTCCGGTGTGCGAGCGCATGTGACCCTGCAGCAGCCATGGCCGGCTGAACGCTTTCCCGCACACGTCGCACTTGTGCTTGAGGTCGTGGGTGAGCAGGTGCATGGCCATGGCAGGCATAGAGACGTACACCTTCCCGCACGTGGGGCACTTCTTGGCCATCTTGCTATCAATGCTTCTGTGAGTTTGCTTGTGCCGGCTCAGGTTGGAGGATGTGGCATAGGTTTTGCCGCATTCGCTGCATGTGTGCCTCTGGGTGGCCCCTCTCGGGTTTGCCGTGGCTTTTCTTCTCGATCGTCCATCCATGATGAAAAATGCATCGACTGTGTATCCTTCGCTCACAGCTGCATCTCCGTTAATGTACCCGCCTGCTGAGGACGAGACCTCAGACCTCGGACTGTCCGGCTGGTCTGAGTCCCCATGGATGTCTCCATGGATACCTGAATAGGTGTTGTTAATGTGGCCATAGATGATTGATGAGTGGCTCGGAGAGGGCACTTTAGAGATGACTGATGAATCACTTCCCACAACGTCATCGTAGGGATGTGGACTTAGATAATCACTGACGTAATCTGAGGAAACAACAGAAAAGATTAGTCATCATGCAGGGAAGAATGATCAAAAATAAAAATTTGGGTTGAAAATATGTGCAGAGGAAAAGGAAGAAGATAATGTAATGGGTTATTCCACAAATCCCATACTCTATTTAAGAAAAAAATCTCACGAACCACCTGAAGTTATACATTTTGTCCCATTCAGTGGACAAGACAGAACCTGTGTTGCATCTGTGTTTGAATCCGGAACTTGAAACGTATCCAACTCCATGGTTTTGGGTGTTAAAATTTTCTTTAGATCACTTTTGGGGCAAAAAAGACCAACACAAGATGCACCATTACTGGGTAGACGTGAAATGATCTGTGGCTGTTTATTTTCAAAGTTGGAAATAGTGCCTTGAACCAATTATCAGCGCATGTATACATAGCAAATTTAGAGTTGAAGCCAGAAATGTACGTTTTCAAAAAAGAAACTAAAACCTAAACTAAACTTAACCTTTCAAATTCATAAATTTTACATGAATTTTCTTAGTATTTGATATAAACCTTTTAAACTTTGTGACTTGGGTCAGTTATCTTAGTGATCCTTCAACCAGCTTCTTACAATTGTTTGTTGGCCAATCCCTCTTGACAGGACTGGAGCACATCAGAGCTTTATGATAACTACCTACAAACATTGACTTTCTTATTCTTAAGCCACTTTCACTAATTTGGCTGCAGTTTTTAGAATGACTGTTCATTTTGAAGGCCCACTTTTGCGCAAGCTGTAACTAAAACCTTGAGATATTGTGTCAATATTTTCACATAATTTTTATGACGCTGTGTATTTGCACATTTGCACATTCTCTCCTGCAGCCACAGGTTAATACGAACCTTTTGCACCAAAACATGTTCATCTTTGGACACATAACATGGTGGCTGGACATTCCCATGCTGTTCATACTGTTATGTAATTGTTTAAACTGATAAATTTGGCAGCTTGTGTCATCATGAAATTGGAGCCAAGAAAGAACCAGACTTCTGGAGGCTTCTTCCTGATGTCTTGGCTTAATTTCATGATGTCACACAATGAAGTGGCGTGTTTGGGGTGTTAACTTTAACTTTGAGTGATTATTTTATGTCTAAAAGAATCAGTTAAGGTAGGCATCCTTCCACTGATTTAGAAACGCAATTACGAAATGTTTCCCGCAGTCAGATATTCTTTAAGCAAAGCCTCACCAGAGGCAAAAATAACTTTAAAACAGCTTTAGAAGGGTGGTCTCCCTTTTTGTAAACTAATTATGTAGTGTGTTTGAATAAACAAGTGCTATGTAAGAGTGGACCACATACTGTAGTTTTGACTTTGTAGTATCTAATACTGGCAACTCATTCTGCATAATCACAACAATACAAGCTACAAATCAAACGTAAATCACTTCATTTATTATTAACAAAACATTACATTACAGCCTGGCATCTCTAATATCTGATTGTGGGAGTTGTGCTTCAAGACCATCTTTAGCCTTTATTTGTGCCTTTACGTTTGGGTAGGAACCAGGGGAAGGAAAACCATGTGGTATTTATAGAGGGAGTAAAAAGCTCTTATGCCTTTGGCAGCACTGAGTAGACACTTTCCGCCCTCTGTAGGAAATCTTTATTTTCCATAGAAGGGTTCAGTGAGCACACTTGCACCTCATCAGCTGCACCTTTCCTGACAGATCCACCGCCACACACCGTCACACCCTGGGGCTGTCAGAGCTTCGGCTGTTGTAACATAGACCATCTCTATTACAGCAGATGGGAGGTCTAATGCTCAGTGGGCACACTGACACTGACAGTCTCCCTCTCGAGCTAAACTGTAAGTACATCTGCCTTGAGATTCACAGATTCCTCGGGCCTTGCCTGGCATTTTTTCTGCACAGCTCCTGATAAATCGGATCAATTATTTCTTAGTGAGTTTTGATGTCAGTTGCTTCATTATTTCTATTATTGGCTTCTGCTCAACAGGCTGAACTCCAACAGACGCAAAGAGAGACTGGTAGCTAATAACCCGCAGCCACAACTCCTGTGGATCTACCGATCAATAGCTCTCCATTTCAATTAGCACTCTGTGGGCATTAAGACACAGACAGCAGAAGAGATACTGTTGCTGGTAATATAATTTCATGATGCAGTTCTGAGAAAAGCTCAGATGTTGATCGATAATACGACAGAAAGAAAGAAAGAAAGAAAGAAAGGGTGTTTTGGCAGGGCTGCACTCTGCTCTTATTCTAATTTAACATTTTAAATTTAATTAAGACAGAGTAAAAGAGAAAGAAAACAGAGAGAACAGGAAGAAGGGCAAAAGAGTGGTGAGGTGTGGTGGAAAGACTGATGCAAAAAAATTGTGAATCATAAATATTAAATCACTGCACTCTCACAGCGTTGTGCGTGTGCGTTTCCTGTTTTATAGAGCGTGAGTAAAGTTTTTGAAACATGATTGTGTTTTTTAGCTTTATTTAATCAGGTATCTAGTCTAAAGGAAGCTCCTGGTCCAAAACCGATGTTTCCGGCACAACCACAACCATGAACTTACATACTGTCAGCAGCTCCACTAAAGGAGATTGGTTTGAAGCCTGTTTTTATTTTCATTCCCCTTCCATTGCAGCTTAGGCAAACTGTATGGTGGGTCCGGTGGCCTTAAAGTGTTGGAACACCAAAAAACAGTGCCACCCATTAAAAAGTGTCATCTTTTCAGTAACTGTGTTTATTAAATTTTAGCTTAATCACTATATTTGAATTGCCTGCATTGAGTCAGCCATTTTGTAGTGATGCTTATTACTTTTCAGCTACTGTAAAAATGTTTCACATTATGCTGGAAAAGTAATGTACAGAGGGCAGACACCAAATCATGAAAAAACACAACTATGATCTATTATTCTTTTACCATATGTGGCTGATGGGGCTGATGGAGTGTGTTTTAGCTAATATTAGCAAACTAATGCTAATGCCAATAGCTTATCACTGACTGTTGGCAATACCCAAGCTAATCGGGCAGTTGAGATATTCAGACTCAGTGTATTAACACTTACATTAGTATGCTAATACTTGGGTCCATAACTAATTATTGAAGATCATATTAAAATAATGTTAGCAGGCTATGGCTAATGCCAATTCATTATTTAGTAGCTCACTGAGCCATCAGCTGATTGACATTTTCCAGAGTTGATTCGTACCTCAGTAAAACGAAGCGCTGTGTCATTAGAGCGGAGCATTGCGTCCAGCTTTGTGGAGAATATCTGCTGGGACAGTCTGGCCTTTATCACAAAAGTTAAATTTAATGTAAAGGAAGGTCCTTTTAAAATGCTTCATAACTTCTATCTAACTAACCACTACCTTCAGAGACTTACAGGTGATATTAATCTAAATTATACTTTTTGTGAAGCTCTTAGGGAAGCACTGGTTCATTTATTTTGGTATTGCTCATTAATAAAACATCTTTGGAGCAGACTTTCACGCTTTATTCCTGATCATGTTTACCCTAATTTTCCCTTGTACTGGAAGAATGTCTTGTTTGGTTACACAGATATTGACCTAATTCTAACTTTTTATGTTATTAACCTGCTAGTTCTACTGTCCAAATTCTATATTTTTAAATTCAAGTTCTCCAATCATAAGCTATGTTTAATTGAATTTCTTTTGTATATGAAGCATAATATTTTCTCAATAATGGACAGAAAGAATAATAAAACATTTCAACCTGGAAAGACTCACAAAGGAGGGAAACAACAAGATTATGATTAGCAGGTTTATTAACAAAAAATATCTGTTTGGTGCTCGGCCCGTGGAGGAAGACGTAACTCTGAGGATGACGAGAGCTAGTAAGGGCATTTTAGGATTAGGATTAGGTATGTCTTCCCCCCGGGGAATTCGATCCTGGTGGTGGACTTGCCTGAACAAGTTTGAAAGAATTGGGGAGCCAGATGGAGGAGAAAGGGGAGGAGGAGGGTCGAAGCTTAACAATGAGCAGTGATTTCCGAGATGAAGGTCTTTAAATATAATGTCTTGGGAGTTGATTGGACATGAGAAGAGCGGACCCGTCTCTGATTGGAGCGCTATGGCGGAGTCATCAGGTGGAGCGGAGGCGATGAAGGTGAGTCTTCCACGTTGAATTTTCATTAAAACTCCATATCACCTTTTTAAACATTTTAATATACTTTTTTAATCTTCTGTGCTAAAACGATTTGAGACCCCTGGCATTTTGTGTTTATGGCATACTCAAGTTGTATCCTTTTTATTTAGTTCCTTTGTACTCCTTTCTCTGTTGTTGTCAACTTGATGTGTGCCATGTTCTGTTTCACTGTTCTCAATAAAGTTTGAAAATTTCAAGGCGGGAGCTCAGACCGACAGAGCACTGTCGTTGGGCTATCCGTGTCCATGAAGTTAATATTTAGTTTACTACTTCACAGTTGCAGATGCAGGAGCTTACCTGACTTTTTTGAACTGCTATCAATCATCAGTGTCGTAGCATTAACTTGTAGCGTTTCTGCGGCTAGCATGTTGCATCCTTTAACATTTTATTTTTTTTCCTCTTACCTGTTTCATAGGGAAAGTACCTCCGAATAATGCTTTGCGTTTGCCTTGTCGGCTAAAGAGGCTTTGTTATTTTTCTGACTGTACTCGCCATGTCAGCAGTTTCAACCTCAGCAGTGGTGTCTCTGTTATTGCAGCGCTGCTGCCAGATAAAGCTTAATAATTAGGGCAAATAAGAATAGGTCAGTTTATATCAATTTTGATGCAAATGAGTATCTTTGAATAATACATGTTTTTAGTATAAATTATATTGATATTTCGATTATTTTGACAATCCTATTAGACAGCATTAACAGCACTTGACAGAGTTTGTTAGATGTCACATTTTGGGTTTGCATGAGGGTGGGTGTTGCTGTTGTGCAATTGTCCTCCATTTGAGGCAAACTCTTTCAAACTTTTGGCAGTTCTGCACATGTACCAAGTTGTGTCTGATCCCAGTTGTGTTTGTATTTGACCTGGTGCATAGCATGTTTTTATAGAGTAGTTAGAGCTGCAGTCCATGCTGCTGTGATTCAACATAGATCAACAAATGTGTGACTAAAAACTGCAAAACAAGAATATTTACATCATCGTTACAATATTTTTGTACACTGCAAACGTCTTCAAAAAAGTTGGTGTCTTTAGGAGAAAACATACAACATAGTCAAGTGAAGCATGAACAGCAAGAAGATATTTAGTGCATATTTGGACAACAGTAAAATCTGAGTACTCCCTGTTATTCTGTTGTGGTATAAAATAATACTGGTTCTTTAGTTTCCTCAGCATGCGAGCTCTGTCTCTTATTGTTTGTCTTAATCTTCTTCCGTGTCTCCTTTGTATTCATTTCAAAGTACCTTTGCAGCATTAGGGCTAAAAGCAGTTTTAAATGCCTATTAAAGATTAAATACCCAAATAAGATGAGCATTTCCTCTTATACGTGTCTTTGAAATGCAAACTTAGAAAAGGCGAGAATTGTGGTGAAAGGAAATAAAAGGATGAGATGGAGAAAGAGAAAAAGCTGCAAGCCACAATTTAATTTTTGATCCAAACCAACAGCGACTGATGCACACTTGTGTGCTTTGGACACTTGTAGGTCACTGTGTGTGTGTGCACATGTGTGTGAGGGTGATGCTGTGCACTCAGCTGTGCAAGCTGGCTGGGAAATGTGCCGAGTTGACAGAAACACAGTGATGCCAGTGTGTGCTTGTGTGCGCGCAACAAGCTGCAGTTGCTTTACTCAAACTCTTGTTATATTTATAACAGTGGATAATTTACGCAGTCTTCACATGTTCACCACAAAGCTTCTGTTGCTGCTGCTGCTGCAGGTTTCTGCTTTCCGGTTCGCCATCTGAGCGCCTGAGATCTCTTCATCTTACATTTGACCTTGCTACAATGTGAACCTAACCAGGCTGCACGAACACAATAACATGCGGGTGGTGGAACAAAACTCAGTCAGCCCTTTCAAACTGCAATTATTTGCCCACTAGAGGGCAGAAAAGGGCTGATAGAGACATTAAACAAAGCATAATAATATCCAATTATGGGATTTAACAAACGATTGGCTGTTATTTTCATCCCAGTGAAGACTCATTTGTTCACTCACTTGTGTTCACTTCCTATCTGGTCTATTCTTTCTCAGTTTGACATATGGTGCTGCTTATAAGACCTTGTGTGCTGAAAACAGCTGCCTGCTCAGTGGCATAATAAATCAGCAGAGGGCCCCAGCACAAAAGATGGTCCAAGTAATTTCTATGTATCACAATGCCTCTCAACATTCTTCTAAATACTTCTTCCATGTGGTTTTTGCAAAGCAGTTATGCACTTGTCCATAATTAAAATTTTCCTAGCATGGATAAACTTTAAATAATCTTTTTTTTTCATCTTTAAACTTTAAACTTAACATCAAGAATGCATTTGATTGACTGTGTAAAATCCATGTACAAATCTATGTACAAGGTAGCTGTTTTATCCAGCATTATTCATTCAGAAATACCAATGAGGTTTGTGACTGATTCTTACTTTTAGTTCAATGCAATTATAAATATGGGATAACCTCTTGATTTTAACAAGCGCTTGTACTTTATTGTACAAAGCTGGCTTTGATATTCTGATATTCTGATATTTTTGCTCAGTGTTAAAGAGGTTTGCCAGCCTTACTTACTGCATTGTATTTAGCCTGGAGAGCAACCAGGATTATGCAGCGTGTGGGAACCATTTGGAGTCAATATAGATGGGGAAAATAAAACAGAAATTGAAAAAACACCAAGGTACTGATGACATTGATGCCTATGCACTGGTGACATAATGTAATAACATAATCATTTAATATAGCCTGCTGCAAACATCTTTGTTCCGTTACTCCTCTGCAACTATGTTTTTCTGCTTAACTGAGCTAAACTGAATTTATCCTCTAAAGTGTACAAAATTTGTTACTGCGGGATGTGAATATAAACCAGATGATCAGAGCAGGCCCAAGAATATGAAGCGCCTAAGTCAGAAATAGATTTTTGGGCCCACTTACAGTTAAGCCACCACCGCACCGCTATTGTCCTTTTTATATGGTCTATGCCTAGTTTTAGTCTGAATTTACCACAACTTGTTTTAGAGTTAACTAATGAGTCAACAATCAGTCCCTTAAAGGAATAGTCCTGTAGAAAGGTCATGACAGGAAATATGTTACATCCTGTTAAAAATAAAATTTTTAGCTTTTTATTTTGTATCAACATTTCAGATTTTTCAAAGCATACATCTACCATCTATTAATAATTTCAATCTTAAAATCTTGTGTCTTTACAACCAGCACATTTTTAACCTGTCCTGTAAAATTTTAAGTACTTAAGTCAGCAAATACTGCTTATGCCTTTGGCTCACTCTGCAGACAATGACAAACTTTTTCAGAAAGAATCTGTGTATATATCAAAGTGTGAAATGTGTGAAGTTTCCTGTTGAAAGTTGAATTGTTCCTCTCCACTGCTGCCATATTGCTCAGGAGGAGGGATTGCTGCAAAGTCAGTAACTAGATGCAATTGCCTGAGCTTGCTTAGATATATCAGATCACACCAATTGTCTTCTCATTGCACTTTACAAGAAAAACAGACTTAATTTATTTCCAATTACCCAGTAAAACAGAATAAATCAAATGAATACTAATACAATCCATTGAATGAGGCACAGTCCAATCTGATCCTGAATGTAATACAAGATAGTCTAATTCAGATTATAATGCCAAGTGGTAAAAAGTTCTATTTGTAAAGGACCCCAGTCAATTGCATCAAGTCATTTCCAAAAGATACCTTCCTATCAGTTGGCATTTTAACTGTATTGTAATATAACTAGGACCAAACTTGTATGTATGTAATTGAATTTGGATCTGTTGACATGGTTAGATTCTATTGGATTAATTAGATTAAATATTTCTGGACATGAATTGGATCTGGACCTATGAATTGAGATGACATCTGTGTATTGAATTGAACTGAGTTTGAATGTTACAGATACATTGATGTGATGCTAGCACAGCAGCGACCCAGAAAATGATCCACAGCAGAGACCAACCACCTGGAACACACTTAGTTTTGCTTGCATGCAACTTTTTTTCCATCTGCAGATGTTAGTCATGCATTTCTTTGTGCACATCTAAAAATATATCCAAGGAAAGCACTGTACAAGACATTTGTATAGGAAGTGGGAGTGCTTTTCCAATTATGTTTATCCTGAGGACATACCTTTGAGAATGAGAATTCTAACCTCAGCAAGGTCAACTTGTTTTATTTATCTATTAGACATAAAATACATTCCTTTATCTTCTCTTGCAAACAGTGATCTTTAATTCTATATAAATAATTGCTTTTCATTGACTCGAATTTTGTGCAGCATGTATATTTTTGTTCTTTGACCCAGGTTCCACTTTGTAATTGCCTTTTTTCATCCTCTCTCTGAGTCAGTCATGACTAATGCTTTAAATCTAGGGATGAATATATAAAATTACCCCTGGTGACGTATGGCTGATGCGTTTGTATATATGCGTGTGTGTGTGACTAACCTTTGTCATGATTATGGAATCGCAGACTGAGCTCCTCTCTCCGGGTGTGACTGTAGGAGCTCTCCAGTTCAGCAGCCGAGAAGTCATCCAGTTTGACTTTCTTCACTAAGAAAGATCGAGGCATGGTGGGACAGTCACAGCTCCTGCGCTCATACGATTAACACACGCCTTTCTTCTCTTTCCTAATCCTCTCAAGTCTGAACCCAGTGATGGGAATCTGTTGATGTTTCACAAACAATTTAATCGTTTGGTTTGCTAAATCGTCGAGTTAAAAAGTAGAGACATGGTCTTTAAAGGTCAAACGAAGTGTTTCTTCTGCGCTTCTTTGTTTTCAGTGAAAGATATGTTTAATACTCAAAACGTGGCTCTGGAAGACCTGTGGATCTCTAATAGATCTAAAATAAAAATATAAATCGTGTCCTGGGTGGTTTTTGTTTCGTCAAAAGTGTCCCTCTTCTCCTGTTAGTTTGCTTTTTGTTATAGAGTTCTAACGTCTTACTCAGCAAACAGTTCCAGCGCAGTTTCCTGCAGGATTCAGCACCGGACAGCTCCTCTCCGCAGCCGGCTGCCGCTGTCCGATCCGCTCCAGCAGGCGAGCAGTTTGGCGTTTAAAAAGTCGACGCGGATGCAAGAAATACAAGCTGAAAATCCAAAATGCGTGCGAACCAATGAGATTTGTCTTTCAAAATCAAACTGAATTAAATGTTGAATGCAAACAGCGAGTTCTGACTGTTTGTGGAGAGGAAAAAGCGGGATTGAAAGGTTTCACCAAGAAAACCGTCGAGTCCAAAAGACGTCTTAAAACCTTCGCGGGATTTTAACTTCTCAGATGGCATCGCATCTTGTGATATATTGCATTTTATTGCAGGAAGACCAGAACAGAGCATCGGATCGTTCCCCTCTCTCTGCTCTCTTTTCTCCTTACGTTTTTCTCCTCTGCGGAGCTGCAGCTCTCTCTGATGCCCGGGATCAGCTGTTGCGGCTTTATAGGACGGGAGAGAGGGAGGGAGGGAAGAGAATAAAAGAGAGGGAGCCCCTTTCTCTCCATCAAAGAAAAAGAGCATCTTGTCTTTTGGGACCAGCAGCGGTGAGAGCCGGGTAGGGGTTTAATTAGACACCTCAAGGTCCTCACTCGAGCTGATTTTTAGGAAATTAAAAGGTGGAGTTACATCTTTTGGTCAAGAAGCGTTTTTTTTTTTTTAATAAATAT
Organism: Crenichthys baileyi; assembly: GCA_036173005.1. Lineage (NCBI taxonomy): Eukaryota > Metazoa > Chordata > Actinopteri > Cyprinodontiformes > Goodeidae > Crenichthys > Crenichthys baileyi. The sequence continues at coordinate 245,547 of JAHHUM010000693.1, read as the reverse complement.
GGGTGAAAGTTATCCAAAGCAGCTGGATGCATTACCCTAACCTTAAGAGTAGGTAAATACTCGGACTGATCATGAAGTAAATGGATTATGACCAAAGAAAATTCTGTCATCTGTACTTGATTCACACTGCGTCTCCTACAGTCTTTGCCCCTAAATGGTAAAAGTCACAACTAAGCAGCAAGAATTACACTGGAAGAAATTGTAAAGATTATATCCATATAAGGTTCAGCTGTGTTACAAGAAAGCGTGCATAATTTTTACTCAAAAAAATACAATCAACTGTGAAAGGTGAACATATTGGGAACACTCCCAAAACGTCCCAAAATACCATTGTTAACCAGTAAGACTAACCACTAGAGTATATATACCCACACAAAAACCTACCATCAGTGTTTAACTTTAAAGTGTTTTTGAAACTCTTGCATAACTTGGGGTTTTATCTTAGATTTTGATTGTGCTTCGTCAGCAGAAGGTTATTATGTATATGTTTTTGAAATTAAGATCCATATCCAAAGTCAGACCTTGGTTTTTAATATTCCTACTAGATATAACAAGTAGTAGACCTAACAGAGCATAAATAAGAGTTATCAGGACCTACAAATGAATCTCTGTTTTGCCTGCATTCAACGTTTGAAATTCATAAAAAGAAGGTTGATGTTATTGGCACAAACACACATGTTAAATGGTGTATAAATGGTAGGATATAATAGAAAAGGCAGGAGCATAGATAAGTTAATCATACGGGACCAAGAACTGATCCTTGTGGAACTCCATGAGTCTCGCTAATTTTATCATTCTTAAGCCTTGTCGTGCACCTCCAAATTTTTATAACGTGCCACTCTGCATTCAGAATGAACGAAGTTGAAGGTGCAAATAAATCACTTCTTAATGAACAGAAGGAAGAGAGTAAGATAACAGAAAAAAACAATGAATAAAAAAGAGAAACGCAAGATACAAGTTAGATTGTATGCATTAACAATGTTTGGTTCTAGGTATGGGTTTAGATCCTCTTCATTGTTTTACTCTCATGAATCTGAAACTTTGCAAGAAACAGAATCAGGTTGATAAGAAATATTTTTGATAGTGCACGCAGCCATTTTTGGGGTTACGTGAAGCACTTCTCTCTTTTACTACATTTCCTACAAGGAAAGCTGCTAATAGACTGGAGAAATTAGAACGCTTTTAAGAGGTCGCACACCTAGCGTCTGTCTGCTGAGTTTGCCATTGCTAAACAATGCTTTTTGGTGGAGAAAAGCCAAGCAGATTCGAGCTATGCAGGCTAAAGCTAACCAACCAATGGGCAGAGGTTTACGCCTGAAAATACAACCCATCCTCGTTTGCATAATGAGGCAGAAATGCATACTGAAATGTTAAAAGCGCAAGCATAATTAAATTGAACAAATAAATAGACAAAAAAAATATAAAGGAAAAATAAAACATACAGAAAAAATTAAAACACACATAAATAAATACATTTAAAAATAAGTCATTAATAAATAATGTTGAAAATAGTAATGGATAATGAATAAAACAGGTAATTATTACAAAGGTGAATAAATAAAGAAGCTAATTAAATTAGATATATACATTTATGTCTCATTGAATAATTTCATTACTGCCTACATTTATTTATTTACTGTATTTTTAGTGTATTTAATCATATGCTTATTCATTTATTGAGCATTTATTTATTTCTCTAGTTATATTCTTAATTATGGCATAATTGGTTCCCCATAAAGCGTAACTATAACTGAGCCTTTAGCTATGTTTACATGATCGAAACAGTTAATCTGGAAAGAAATGCTGGTAAAAGACAAATGAATCAATGTGTAGTTTGGTGGATTTATCACACCACCATTTCAGCAGTTTCTTCAGTGCTCTCATTCAGGATAGACTGTGGTACAGTAGAAACATATTATGTGGTCAAATTAACAAGTCCAATTTATTTTCAGGACTTACAAAGACCACAACAGGGGGGTAATGTATGGGTTGTTATCAGTTTAGTAGCTTGCATGTCCAATTTCAGGGTGTTTAAGTGGTTAGCAAAGGCATAATTAATGGTGAAATGCCTTCCATTTCTTATTAGACAAGACATGGCTATTTTTAGCAGAACAATGGTAAATCACATTCAGAATGTTTTGCAATGATCTGCAGTTTTCATTGTGCATTGTAAAATGGGCTATTACTAAAATCCATCCATCCATCCATCCACCCATCCATCCATCCGTCCATCCATCCATCCATCCATCCATCCATTCATCCATCCATCCATCCATCGTCTACAGCCGCTTATCCTTTCAGGGTCACTGGGGGGCTGGTGCCTGTCTCCAGCAGTTATTGGGCAGGAGTCAGGGTCCACCCTGACACACTGGACAAACAGCCGGTCATACCTAGGGCAATTTAGAGTAACCAGTTAACCTAATAGTCTTGGTTTTGGACTTTGGGGGGAAACCAGAATACCAGGAGAGAATCCCACCCTAGGCTGGGATTCAAACCGAAGACCTTTTTGCTGCAAGGCGACAGTGCTAATAATGACGTTATCGTGCAGCCCATCATCTGAAATTAAACTTCCTGTGGAAAAAAGCATAGGTCAACCAGTAAATTCTCTTTTACATAAATCAGTGCTCCTTATTCACCTGTCAAATCTCCTTCAACTCTACAATGAAAATAATCCAATATGCAGTACTGTAACAGGGATGAAGGTGTTCCAAACAAATGGTCTTTAACAGATACAAACAGGCAATGTGAGAGGACTCTGCAGGGCACGATGTTCATCTGTGAGTGTGCTGTAGGGAAGGGAAGCAGTGAAGTGACGAAGCACTAATTTGATTTTCAAACTCACACACACATACAGTGCACACAGTTACACGAAGCCGGCAGGACAGATGATGAAGTGTGATGTAATTCAGTGACGTCTGTATTTATGTAAGTCTTGTTCAGCGAAGTCCTTATATTGGGAATTTGTCTGTTTTGTAACTTACACATGTAACTTCATTTGTATGTTAATGCTCTGTATTAAAGGAGTTTCCTCTGCTCTCTGGTGGGTTGTGTTTGGTTTAGTTCATACTCACAGCACAGTGAGTGTCTGAGCATGTTGTCTGATGTAAAATGCTTCAAACGTGAACAGAATTTGAAATATGTGATCACATTTTTATTCAGGGCAGAGACTTTTAGTTAAACTTGGCCATATTATTTATTAGAAATTAATATTCTGAGAACTAAACAGTTTGAGAATCAACACACATCTCCGTACAAAGCTTTCAGACGTTTTAAAAATGCTTCTGAATTATTAAAAACATAATGTTTTAATCATTCTGGCCAAGATACACTGGAAAAAGATTTCCAGCCCTCTAGTGGCCATGCAATTGATAACGTTTTAGTGACACAAGGTCAGATGCAATTGTTATAACAATAGAAACTGTAAAAGTCAAATTAGTCATGAATCAAAATAGTGTCACATAGGACTGTGGGTCATCCAGTTTGCTTAAAAACAACGCGGTAACTGCTCTTTAGCTTTTATCAAGGTAGGAAGTTTATTGCTGGGCTATAAACTAAGCATGCAACATGCTAATTAAACAAATGAAATATTTATATGTTTTGTTGGAGAAGGTTGTGTTAAACATTGTAGATCCGAAACTCAAAAAGGGGTTTTCACATTTACCCTATTAAAAGAAAGGCATTAGGTTGGCAAGTACTTTTGTAATCAACTGGGAAAAGATAGAAAAAGATGTAGTCTCTTATCAGCAAAAACAGGATTTAGATCACTCTTTCATTGCAAATACTTACTGTTTTTAGCCATGTTTAATTAATTTATTAAAAGCAGGTCTGAGTGCACTAATGCCTGCTTTTGAGTAAGTAGATGTGGTCCTATTTACTTAAGTTTGCATTATTCCTGGATTGCTGTTGGGGGACTCACAAAATCAGCCCAAGAGCTGTAAATGGTCCCCGGACCACACTTTGGACACCCCTATCCTAAGCAGTTATGATTTTTTGTCGTTGCTGTTGAAATCTATTTGGATCTGACTGATCTGAATTGAACAGCAACTCACTTAATTGTATTGAACTAAATTTAGGTAGCAGTCTTCTTTAAGGACTTAGGGACTTACTTGTTTTATGACGTACATCGAGAGCATTTCTTTGAATTGCTACATATAATAGCCAGAATTAAATGTAACTGACATGAAGCAAACTAATCTGAACTGAATTAGATTGAACTGAACTGAACTGAGCTTAACTGGACTTAACTGAATCAATGTTAATTGAACTCAATTGATGGAAATTGAACTCATTTGAATTGAACCGAGGGAAATAGAACTGAATTGTTTTAAACTGAACCGAACTTTACTGAGTTATAGTGAACTTAACTGAACTGAAGTAAACTAATTTGAACTTGCTTGAAATAAAATGAATTGAAGTTAATTTAACTGAACTCAACTGAATTTAATTGATCTGAACTAAAGGGAACCTAACTGAAGGATGCTGAGCTGACTCAAACTAAACTGAACTGATTGAATCAAACTGAATGGAGTTACTCAGAACTAAATCTGACTGGATTTGACTGAACTGAACCAAACTGATTTGAACTGAACAAAATAAACAGATTTTAACCAGTTTAGAACAGAACAAGTAAGATGACCTTAATTTAACTTACCTGAATTGAAGTGCATTGAACTGAATTAATCTGAATTTAATTGATGTGAAAATGACTGAACTCTGTCTGTCGAAGGAAGAAAGAGCTGGTAAAAAAATAAAGGTTCAGTTGACTTTTTTCTGATTTGACTTGAGGTAAAAATGAACAGTTCAGGTTAATGAAAAAGTCACACCATTATGTCTGTAAACAAATAATTGCTGCAGTAGAGCCAGGGACCGGGTTTGTTGGGACTACTATAACCCATAAGAGAAGCATAGACACAAGATAACAATTAAACATCCAATTTTACAAATAAAACATAAAGAACAACAAAATAGATTACAGCTGACTTGTTTTCCTTCTTTCTCTTTCCTGTTTCTGATAGAAACCAAATAACAGTTGGAGGCTCGGGTTCAGGATGCCACTTATTGTACTGGATTGTACAACACCAGGATGTGCCACCAAGATCTGCCACAAATGACATTCAAAATAGGCCACTGCAATGTCAAATCCACAAAAAACACATCATTATGTGCATAGAAACTTTGAGCTCTGGCGCCAATATAACAATCTCATGACAGTGACTTTTACAGTAAAACAATGATGAATTTAGGATGCCTCTTAGGCAGCAAATGTCATCTGAATCTTTAAAGTCTGAAGATGTCATAATTGATAGAAAGATCTTCAACTAGCTGCTCAATGTAATTTCTAATATGTGGTTTTGTTTTTACTCCCCTTGAGTCCAAAAGCAGATTTAGCATAGCTTAGAATACACTTATGTTTTTGTGCATCATGCCAAGTGTTTTACTCTCAAGGAGAAATTTCAAACCAAAGACAAAAATACATTAAAGATACCTGTTAGTGGTGTTTCTCTGTGTATTTCTGTGTCCGTCAATGACACTCTGACCATTCTGTTTGAAAGCTGCTGAAATTCCAGATTATTTCCATGCTAGCCAGGGGTGCAGCCACACTGCTGATCTCAGCGAAAAAAATGCTCGTGCATGCGTGTGAACGTGCAGACTGTGGGGACATGTGGAGACAGGAGACTCATTAGCATAATAATAGAATTGGATGCATGTAGACAGGCAGGCGGTGTGCAAGCATGTGTTGGTGTGTGTGTGAGTCCTGTCAAGAAAACACAATTGGAGGGTTCTTGTTGACTTTTCATTGCTCCGTCATCTAAAGAGCTATTTAAATGACAGGGTTTTAAATAAAACCCCTTTCAAATAGACAGGTTTTACATATAAAGCAATATCCAGATGAAAGGGTTTGTAAACAAAAAGTGACAAAGAGAGAGATGCAGGGCAGGAGGAATGAGAGGAAACAGAGGGAGGGAACAAAGCGGAAAGAGGAAATGTACAGAAAAACCTCTCATGGAGGACAAATGGAAGGTCAGATGGGGTTTAGGTGCACAAAGAGATGATGAAAAGAAGTTCAGAGAAGTTGTTTAACGCTGTAATGGATCACCTCACTAAGACTTCAACCACATCAGAAATGTTTCATTATTGTAACTGTAGCAACAGATTTGCTGGTCGTTATTGTCAAAGTTAATGGTCATATACACATAGGCTGAATTTTAGTGCAAGGCAACACATACAAGAGTAACTGGTTATTTGTTTTTGTTTCTCTCCCATGTATCCAGTGTGCACAAATCTGATCAGCTCTTATCACTCATCTATGGTACAACTACTACTGATGGTACTTGAGCTGCCTTTAAGGGCACACAAAAGCATTCTGCCAATAATTAGGTAAATAGTAAGTGCAAAACATTATCTCTGATGTTGATAAGCCTGCCTGTCATAATTTCTATTAGATTTTCAATTTGTATGATTTTTGGTTTATTTTGTATTCTTGTAGATTGTTTGGTTGGTTATGTTTTACTTCTGCTTTTCTTCTCCATGTTTCTCTTGTGTTTGGTTTGTTGTCTTTCTTCTTTGCATTTTCCTTTTTCTCATATTAACTGATTGCCTTAGTTTTCCTTGATCTCTGTGTTTTCTTTGTTTATATGTGCTTTGCCTGCCTCCTGCCTGTGTTCGGGTTCTCAGCAAAAATCATTTATGACACCAACATCCAAAAAGATAAATTGCTCAAATACAGCTCTGCTTGATCAGAAACTTCTCAAAAAATCAAAGCACTGGAGAAGATCATTGCTCTTTTACCAGGCTAAACGGTATTTTTGTCCTTTCAAACACTGTAGCACCATGTTCACTATTGGAGGTTGTATAATAATGTAAATGATTAGAAGTGCAGATAAACTTTTGATGATTTTTCCACTTAAAATCTCAGCTTTTGGAAGCTTTTCTGTAAAATTTTGCCATTCAAACGTAGAAATTTCTAATGGCAAAATGTAACTTACTAATGCAGTAGGACACTAAATTTAAAACCCTACACCCGAATGCCCAGAAGTAGCACACATGCTTCATAAACATGAAATTACTTAATATTTAATCAATAGTCATTTTTTATTCATTTTTAGAGCCACATTAAAAACCTTTAAAGAAACACAAACACACAGACAGCGAGAAACCAGCTCCAGTATTGGTGGTTCATAGCTATTTTAATAAAACTCCAGAAATAAGTGATGCAAGTAGTACAACAATGCAGCAATATACTGAGTCAAAAGCCCTCCTAGTAGGACACTCATTTAACATAATTGTCGATTTTAGTGTAGTTGTACTTTTTCTTGGGAGACCAGTCTTTGCACAGTATGTTAGTGACATATTCAAAACGTTTGTAGCCTGTCATCTGAATCTTAAATTTACCTTTCTCATTTCCTGTTCAGATGAAGTTTTTGAAGATCTCTTACCTAAGTGATTATGAATAAAATGTTTGCATCTCTCCTTTTATCCATTACAATACACTCTAAATACGCATTTTAGTCTAAATATCTCAGCTTGCTTAAGTTTTAGACAGCAGAAGAAGAGGCTGTTTCTTGGGACCTCAGTTAGTTACAACTGCCTTTTCTTGATGCAACCACAGAAATGTTTCTTTTAATCTTCAGGGAACATTCCCAAGTGGCTAAAAGATAGATCTTCAGGGTTGCTGGATGAAAAAAGGGGCAACAAACAAAAAGAAACTTAGTTTCTTTCAAGTTTCTTTTTTCTTCTTAAAATTGTTTTTCAAGCTTTCAAAAATCCCCAAATTAAGCAACATGTAGACGGAAAATAACTTTTTGATCAAACTGCTCACTACTCCTGTCCAAAGCAAAGCATTTCAGTGTAACCTTAGTATAACTGAATGCAATACTATTACAGTTTATTACTGTTACATTGTTGGGCTGCCATGGATGACATGCCTCTTGAGGGTCACATGAAGAACTGGGACCCTTGTAGAGAGGCAGACTGGGTGGTTAAAGGGCTTTTGAGAAAGCGGACCGGAGAGTGTCTTCTAATTATCAGGGACCACTCTTCTTGAGCCTCCAAAGGAAAACTTACTAGATGGCTTTCATCCTGGCCATGACCAGTTCTTCAACCTTTGTGAAATGTCTAAAGGGCTTGTGGGAGTTTGGTTGTTCAGTCCAAATGTGTTGATGGATCAGAAGAATGCCTATAATTGTTACCTTAAATGTCTTTTGTGGATTGTGCTTTTGGAATATGGGGTATATCGGTTACTTTTAAGGGCCAGTCAGATCTTGTACACTTAAAGCAAAACTTCTGTTACTGTTGAGAGCTAGACTCCATCAGGGCTGCCCCTGGTCACTGATCTTGTGTGTGGTATTGACAGCATCTTAAGGTGTAGTTGTGGAGATGAGGGTATCTGTTTCGGGAAACTTAGGATTTAGTTTGGCTTTTTGCAGATTGTGTGGTGCTGTTCAGGTGTCTTCAGGCCATGGTCCTTAGTGAGCACTGGAGCAGTTCACAGCTTAATGTGAAGTGGCACAGATGAGATACAGCTCTTCTAGGAAAGGTGGATTTTTTACATCTTTAAATAAAAAGACTGCAGATTGGCCGAATCTTGCAGCTCTTCCAGGATTCATTTAAAGTTTCTTCAATGCTAGGCAGATCTGACATGCCCTGGCAAGCAGGACATCCTGGTTGGCAGTTTAAACACATGACTATGTAGGTAAGCATGCTTTCCAAGTATTTGCCAAAATAATTTACTAACATGAAACTGCTCACTTCTGTTAGAAACGGAACTATGTCCAGAAGACAATTGATAGATTACTGTGCAAAAGGTTTAGATCTATGATTTCTTGATACTTTTTCCCAAAGATTTAGCTTCAAGGATATTTCCAAAGAGATGATTAACTGCAGGATTACACATGAGGTCAGGTTTTTGCTAGATCTATTAAAAATATGACCTTAACATGATTTTCTGATGTTGAACGGTTTTAAGTCTTGACATTTCAAGGATAGAAATTGAAAGAAACAAAAACAGACAAAGTTGAAAAAAAAGACTTCATCATTAAACGTTCTGCGCAGAAATCTGGAGAACTATTGATAACTACCAATTTAGAAGATTACAACAAAGAAATCATCTGTGTTTTAAATATTTGCCCATTGCAAAACATGTTGGACTGTAAACCGTATGAGGCTTGACAAACACTATAAAGGTGACCTGCATGTGGCCAGACCCAATAAAACCAAAACACTGATGAAAAGACCTGAACACCTCTGGTAAAGCCATCATGTCCATGTCATCAAGACACATATATGGCTCTGCATGTGTGCTATGAATATGCATGTTGTATGTATAAGATGTGACCCTGGACATTAATATGTATTGGGTGGTAATGAGGCGAATTGACAGATCAGATGGTCCCTTTTTTAACTGGTCACATGTGGCTCATTAGGGTAGGGCCACACAGAGCACCTGATACCCCCAAGATGACTGCTGCACCCTGAGAATTATTATACATGATTTATGTTTTTAGGGAACAGAACAAAGAGGCGAAAAGTGAGACAGAAACCAAAAAGATTAAGACTGAAGTGGCAAATTTAGGCTATAATTCACATGGCAGGCATGTGGAAACCCGTAGTTGGTGATCAGGTTTCTGACTAAAAGTGCACCACCAACAAGGTAACTAGAATTAGAAGAATAGACATGAGATCAATATAAAAACTATTCACATCTCATTAGGTGACGAAAATCAGCTGATACCTTTTGAGATGAGGTCCTCTCACAAAAGAAAAGGCTTTATCTTAGTTGGTTAGTTAAATATAGTTATTGGTACCCAAGACTGCTAGTTTGTATGTAATTTTATGTAGGCTGTCAGACAATTAGGTCTATCGACCATAAAATACAAAAGCCACCAAATAACCAAACGCTTAACAAAACACAAGTGGAAATAAGGTTAAGATCGGCACTCTGAACACAAGAGTTATAAAAAAATTACACCTGTGTTTCCTGAGTGATTCAAATATAGAGCCATCTCTAAGTCATCACATACGGAAAAATTAAATTACCTTTCTTTTAAAAAATGTGATAGAGTTGCAGATACAACACATCCAATAAAACTGCAATTTTGCAATCCATGACGATAAAACACCAATCCAATCTAAATCTCAGAAATATTCCTCTGCTTTGATTGCACTAGGACTGATATTAAACTGGAAATTACATTAGTCGCAATGAATCTCGAAGCTTGATTTGAAAACTTTCTAATACAGAAGAGTTCTCTAACTCGATAGTCTTTGTTGAAGGAATATTTCATTCTTCCTTGAGGTTTTTAAAGATGTACAAATGTATTCCTGCCGGTCTCAAAAATGACTTCAAAAAAGACACAGTAAGAGCTTATATTTGGTTATTAATTATTTGCACAAGACATCCCATCTAAATCAAGAAAAAACCCAAGTATAAAGTAATTAAAAAGTGCATTCCAAAGAGTTCCAGCTCCTTGATTTTTCAAAGTAAAGGTTACAACCACAAAATTTTATGTGTTATAATGGGATTTTATGTGACAGGCCAAAAACTTAAATTTTTGTCTTTGACCAGAGCAGCATTTTTTACATGTTTGCTATGTCCTCTGCGTGGCTTGTTGCAAACTGGAAACAGGACGTCTTATGGCTTTTTTCTGGCCACTCTTCCAGAGAGGCAGGAGCCATGGATCTCTGCAGCTCCTCCCAAGTTACCATGGATCTCTTGGTTGCTTCTCCAATCAATGTTCTGCTCACCTGGTCTGTCAGTTTAGGTGGATAGCCATGTCTCAGAAGGTTTGCATTTTTGTATATTCTTCATTTTTTACACGATTGATTAAAAGAACATTGTGAGAGGTTAAAGCTTGTTTTAAACTGTAACCCTGCTTTGAATCACTACTTTATCCCTGACATTTTTACTGTGTTCCTCGGTCTTCATCACACTATTTGTTCATTATTTTTTTCTAACAAATTTTGAGGCCAGCTAACACATCGGTAGACTCTAATTAGATGACTTTGGAAGGTAATCGTTTGTACTGCACTTTATTTAGTAGTAGTGAAAAGGAGGCAGAAAATAAAATGCATGTCACTATTCATATCATATTCTGTCTACAATTCTTAAATGTACTCTAGTTTGTGTTGGTCTGTCACATAAAAATCCAATTTGTGGTTGTAACAAACTGTGGAATGACTGAAGAGGTATAAATGCTTTTGCAGTGCACTGTATATACTGTACAAGTGAATCTCTTTCATAAGAAAGCCTGAAATAATAACAGAGTCATAGAAAGAAAATAAACAGCCCCTAATGAGATAGCTCTAGACTTTATTGGGACGTTAAAGGAAACTTTGGCTCCTCAATTTTGTATTGAAGTAATTCTTGGCAAAGGTCTAAACACACTGATTCCTCTCCAAGCAAAATACAGATGCAGCTTTTCCATATTTGTCAGTGACAGGTAAGCATAAAGATATATATTTGATCCAGAAACACATTTCTTTAAATGAAATTAAACCATACATTGATGATAAATAAATAGCCAAAAATTCCTTTTAACATTTACACTCTGCTTGTATGTGAAAAGCGAAGACTGTGCCAACACATGTACAATGTAGGCAGACATATATCCAGGCAGGTTTATGAGTCATTAATTCAAAAACAGAGGGCTTATTAACCCATCTGTGTTCACAGCTGTGGCACACCTGATATCCTCAATGGCCCCCTGACACCTTTTACTGCACGTACAATTTCATGTGCACGACTGTTTACGCTCCCAACGTGTGATAAAATGCTTAAGAAGTGCTTTAACGTCTTTCTAGTCTGGTAAGCTTACTCGGATAAATGTCACCTCACATTACCGAAGCGTTCAGATATATTTTGATATGTGGATAAACACCTATTACATTCATTATCAGCAATATGTTGAATGAGAGTGTGAGCTCTAAACGCTCTTATTGCCTTTTTTATACAGTGCTTCAACATCTATGCAGCTTATGCTGAACAGAAAAAAAAGTTTTCCTCTGTGGGAAGCATTTAATTACAAACCATTACTTACAGAGACCCTAAAAACTGTAGATCTAGACATTAATCTTGCTGTATGTAAACACAAAATCAGCTTTATTTTAACTTCCATTCCGATCTCAGTGAGAATCAAGGCTTTTTCCACAGTATTGAATTAGTTTCCAACAGATAGATGCCAATTTCTTCCTCGTATTGATACATAAATTTAATGCAGTTTTAAATTGTGTTTGTTTATTCACTAATTGGATCTAACACAACCAGCAGGAGCACCAGTGATCCATTAACCCTCCCTACTGTGTGAATTAAAACGTCTTCAAAGTGAGTATGCCAGGTTTAGTCTGCTTCTCTACTTCAGATTTCAAAGGAAATAGGACAAGTAGGTGAAAATGTGTTCAAATTAGAGCTGATCGGGGAGGCAACGGTTATCTTTTTTCATGAAAATGCGTTCAACCTTAATACTAAAAACCAATAAAGTTGTGATTTGTGAAGCCACAAAAATAATTATTTCTGTTGAATTTTTGTATTGTGTTTAGTATGAGACTTTTTCTCTTATCTTTAACAAAGTAACTTTTTTTAGGTTATGGGACAAAGCCCATTAATCAACATGAGCACTTCATCATGTAAATATGCCCCATTTAGCCATAGAGGCGAACTTCCATCTTTAGTTGCTGGCAGGTTGATGGGATAAAATAAGATTAAAACAATAAATCACATGATTTGTTTAATCACAAAATAATGAATAAAAAAGTTGCAAGAGATGAAATTAGAAACATGCGGTCCATATGCAACACAGACTAATCACCATATAATCACAGATTTAATTTGTTACCAACCACAGTTTTGAGGATTTAGAGAACTACCTATAAAATGATGTATTCCCTAATCCAATGGGTACAGTATTCCAAATGTGTCCTGACTGCCCAAATGCACTTTTCCTGTGTGGGACGATATGCTGTCCTCTGGTTGCAGCTCTTACGGACAAGTTTTCATTTTGGTTGATAAATTTATTCGGCAGTGGAGGGACTAGGCCATGCAAAATTTTATATACAGGTAAAATATAATCAGAATTTAATCTTGTTTCTTCAATATGAATAATTGTGCCTTGTTAAAAAGCCGTTGGGATGTTTTGGCCCAACACTTTTGAAGCGTGTATAGATCATTTCTAATAACTGTACTGTAGTTCTTCCTGTATGTCACTGAATCATGTAATTCATGTACATCTGTGAAGCCTCAGTATCTAAACTGTGGCATGTTTGAAATTCATCAAGTTAATTTTAAATCTGTCGATAACTTTTTAAACATGTGTTTTTGTAAGTTGTGCATCTGTTATTTGACCTAAATATTTTTATCCTCATAATGACTTTGAGATCCGTTTTTTCTGTTATCTGTTGCTAAATGTGATCCAGTGTATTTGCTCAGTGGTTAGCTATTCCTTTGTGTTGATTTGTAAAAGTTTATCATATTTGTGTCAGTTACAAATTTTCAACTCCTTCAGTCATTGCCCCCTGACCACCCCAGCACCAGCAGCAGAGTATTTAGTGTTATTAGACTCACCTGTGTTGCATTCCAGTAATCAACCTCCGAGTATTTTAGCCTCTAAATGTAGTCACTTCTCTGTCAGATCCTCCTGTTTATCCTGCACCAATTGCTGTCTTCATTCAATTATACTGCAGATAGGCATCAGCAATACTTAGATATAGGCAGTTGGCAAATTCTGAACCTTTCATGCCTGACTCATCCGACCAGGCAAAATGTTAGCAATCTGTTATTGTCCAATGTTGATGGGTCAGTTGAATTGTACCTCAGTAATGAGTGGGACCTGGTGTGCTCTTCTACTGCCGTAGTCCATCTGTTGCAAGGTTCAGTATGGTTTCATAATACCTTGGTTGTAACGAGTTACAGAAGTCACTGTTGTCTTATCTCACAGTCTGCCAATTTTATATTAAATTCTGCCACCAACAAGACATTTTCATTCTACCACCTGCTACTAACAGCATATTTTATTTTTGAGTCATTCTGAATAAACCGGGAAGATGGTTTACATGAATATTCCCTAAATGTACTGACTCGTTGTCATGTACTTGTCATATCGTTTTTAACAGATTTGACCCACATGCAGAAAGCAATCCAGGAGACAGAGTTTTACAGTAAAGTGTTTATTTACAGAGTAGTGAAAGGTGCTGGGGAACTGGAACCGGGAAACCAACTGTAAAATAAACAGGATAGTGAGTAGGGAATACTTTAGGGTCAATACTTAAAGAATAATAATTTAGCCTTACTGGGTTGGTGGAATGATCCGCCAGAGGGTGGTGCAGAGAGACCAAATAGTTGTTTACCCCTGAGACAGAAAATGGTGGATAATGGTGTGCCAGGATGATAAGATGGTCTGGGGTTTCGGAAGTGGGTGCAGTAGAAGGAGGAGGGTGGACAGGGTTCTTGAAGGTTGATCCAAGGAGCGAACAATTCAGGAGGCTGCCAACCGGTGTGGTCTAATGAAGTAACAAAAGGCTAGAGTCTTTGATCATGGAGCTGGATAGCTTCTTTCCAGAAGTGAGTAATCCAGGCAGAGATCCACACAAAGGCAAGGTCAGGTTCAGGTAATCCTGCACAGTAACAAATCCAAATACTAGAGTTCAAGGCAAGAACAAGACAAGATAACGTGGCTTAAGCTGTACCACTAAAGGACAACACTCTGGCAGTGAGTAGCTGGCAGCCTCCTCCTAATATACTCCTCAGCAGGTAATCAAGGGAATGATGAACACCTGTCACCTCTCCTCCAGGTTCCACGCCATCTAGGGGCTAAGCACAGTAAACGCACCAAAACAAACAGACAAAGCACAGATCCTGACAGTACTTTGCTGATTCGCTGGTTATGTTAACAGGCAATTAAACATGTGTTTCTAATAAAGAGGCTGATGAGTGTACAAACAAAAAAAGACCTAATATAAACCCTTGAGGTACACCAAAATTAGATAGGAGTGGAAGGGTGACTCACAGCTCACAGGTTCATGCTCCTTAAAGGAACTATACCTGAATTTATTTTTGTGGGGTTAATGATTTTTACACAATGTATTAAAAGATGTACTTTGATAATAACAATTGACTAATTGATTGTGCAATCGAGCGAGTCCAGGCTTTTTTTATTGGGAATAAACAGTGAACTAGGGACAACACAGGATGACTAACCATTTTTATGTCAAAGAAAACAAAGTCCCTGGATGAAGCCTTGTTTCCTCCGGAGGACCGTGTATTAGCTTGAGGCATGTGTTTAGTCTCGTGCATGTCGACTGGGAGGAGACCAGGAAGGAGAGAAGGAGGGTTTTTCATGAGGAAAAAGTTGGGGGCGGGGCTTACACATCAAACTAAACTGTTCTTCTCACTCATGGTTCGAATTTGTGCAGGATTAGGGATAGTTCCTTTAAGAAGCTCCAGCTGATTGGGTTCAATGAGAAGCACCTCTGCAGCTACAGCTGTCAGTCGCACCCTGTAGGAGAAGAGAAACACAGCACAGAAAACCTGCGCACAGCCACTATGGGTGACATTTCTGAAACACAAATTGCATGGGATGCAACAAATAAGGAAAAAGTATTTGTTCAGAAATCCATATTTCCATAACTTGGAACACTTTAACCAGTTGATAATTTGGAAAACAGACTGAACGAGTGCATCCTTGTGGGAAGTGATGTAACCACGCAATTAATGTCTTTGAATCTATTGCGTCTTAAATGCTAAACAACAGCAACTCTTTAGTGTATGTAAAAACCAGGATTGAAGTTACACACAGCTCCCTTTTAGACCAGGTTTCAACTGTGTTTATGTGATGAGGAGCAGAAATCGGACACAGTTCTGGTCATCTTTAACAATTTGGCCACCCCTTTGCAAGGATGAAAACACTGCACACAAAGCTGTTATTAGGAACATCTCCCATTTTGTGCAACAACTCAACTGAGAGAAGAGATTCATGGGGGTTAATTGGGTCTAGGGACACACACACATTTTTGCAACCACACACACACAGAGACAGCACCAAATCCTCTTAACTTTATAATGAAGGAAGTGAAGATAGGTAGAGAAGAAGAGATGAGGAGGGAAAACATGATGAAAAAAAGAGAGCGGGAACGATGATGGAAAACAACTAACAAATGCAGGTCAAGATAAAAGGATAAACACAGAGACAGAAAAGTAGAGCGATGCAGTGATGGAAGGAACAGAGAAATCAGAGCCGGAGGAAAAGTTGAAACGGGTGACTGTAAGGAGTGGACTGTAAAATAACAATGCCTTGTTGCCATAGAAAGAAACGTTTTTTCAGCAAGGAAGTAACCTGCTTGTTAAACCTCCTGTGGTATCTTGTTAAGCTGTTGTTGTGTTTGTGTGAGCAACAGAACGTTTGCAGTTGGCGTTCCCCTAATGAAACACTTCAGGCATTTGCCTCCCTTTGTGCCATTTCAAGCTCTTCCCTTCGTATTTTTATATTAATTACCGTTTTCACTACCAGATACAATATTCTGTGAATGTTGTCTAGAAATCCTTAAAATTCATTTCCGCTATGCAACAGATTAAACGTGGATTTTTCAAAAATATAAAAGATACTAGAATTTAAATATGGTTGAAAAATTTTCTGAACTGATAAAAGGTGTCTATGGCATCTTTATTGCCTGGCATCAAAACAAACTCTACTGCTTCTCTCAAAACAAATGTTTACCTCTGCACTTTTGAAGATGTTCTGTTGTCTTTTAGCTTTCCTCTGAGGGGTTTGCTATTTTCTCCAAACACAACTTTTCCAACCATTAGCACAGAAAGCCAATTATGTTAGTTAAGAGGTATTCCCACCTAAAATCAAATGCACTTGAATGAATTATATGTTGTATTTCACATTTTTTTATTCTTTACAACAGTGGTTTTGAAAAACAGAATAAGTACACATTTACTTCATAACTGAGGTAGACAAAAAAGATACAAACACGATGAAAATAATTTTTAAGTCTGACTTTTGAGAAATTAGCTGGAGTTCTAAACAGGTATTATAGGCAGAGTTGGTTAAAAAATAGGTCTGACTCCCTTGGGGTTTCAGCTACTCCAAGCATTCAGCATGCTATTAAGTAAATCTTCATCAGTGTAGATTGAGAGTAGGCATAGCATAGCATATGATTAAGTAATGGTAAAACAGGGTCATTGGTAAGTCATCTGAGTCAAAGTTATATAAATTACATAACTGTGTGCAGCTTTTATTGTGTCTCTGAGTTGCAACGTTGATTTCGCAAATTTTATTTTTAAAAATCCCATGGCCTGAATAGAGATTACAATATGTATGCTAAACGTATCAGATTCAGGAAAAAGCAATACTTCAGACCCATATTTAAAGCCATGTGTTGAATGACTATAGAAACAAGTCAGATACCCTGAAGTGTGAAGATATAATAGATATATCCTAAATACTGAAGGATAGTGCCTTGAAATTATGCATTTGTCCAGAAACCAGATATTGACAAGCTTGTTTCTGTTTTACAGTTCAAACTCAACAAATGTAATTTGTGTACTTGCTGGTTTTTTAAATAATAGAGGTAAAAATATGTGGAGTTGGTAGAGATTTTATCACAAATTCTATCTATTATTATATAAAATATGTGCTTCTGTGGCCTCAGGGGAGCTCAGACAAAATGCTTCAATCAGGTCAGGTCATATCATCAGCTCATGCATACACCGCCATGCATGCTAATTTAGAATATCATTTTATTTAGCAGACACACTTGTCAACAAGAAGATCCAATCTAAGCTGTACACCAGAGGTAACAATATTATTTGAAATTCACCAAACCAAACCACAACAGTAAATGCAGCAATCTATTTTCATAGTGTAAATGATTTATATTAGGATAAAAAAACAACTATATTTGTAACACGTTGGTGTTCAGATGTGCTTCTGAGCACATTTAACAGCTTCTGGTTACGTTTATATCATTTTATGAATCATTCAACATTATAGCTGTTGTGCAATAATATGGTTAAGTTATTTAATATTTAATTAAATAACTTTCTGTTAAGTATTGTCCCGTGAATACCAGCCCAATATGGCGGTGGTTTTAGAACAATAGATGAAAGAGTGATTCGAGCAGTGGCATCCTCAAAACAGCAAACTCTGCACACATATGGAATAAATTCACGATGTCTCTCCAAAATATAAGAATTTATTAAAAAAATACTTCAACTCTAAGTTAAATATTTTTCAGTTAACAAACTCTTTGCTGGGTTGAACCAATTCAACAAAAACTACCAAGCAAAATTAAGGAATGACGAAAACTAATGAAATATGCACAAATAAAGGACCAAGGGAACTAGTAAAACTGAATCAATGATATGACAGTTCAATGTGGATATTTATGTTTAAGGATTATCTTGAGGAGTTTGGGAATTTGGTCAAATGAGTTGTTAAAACCAATTAAGGACAGTGATTGGTTTGTCTTCAAACAACCAGCGCCAATGCTAAATCAGTCTTTAAGTAAAACATTATTTTAATAAAATAATATTTTAAAGAATGATTTGCCGAATTAGAAGTCAATAACGTTTTTGGATAATTGATTCTTAATGTTTTAATCAGCCACCATTATCTTAGTAATATAATATTTAAGCAAATATCATTTGCCAAATTATAAATCAATAATCTTTAGGACAATTGATCTTAATGTTATTTTAAATAGCCATCACATGGAGTAATGGACTACTAAAATGGCGGTTAGGAATGTCTATGGATTCTCACAAGATGTCCACGATTCGTATGTTGGCGCTAGCCTTAGCGGTTTTGGTTAACAGTTTTTGGTGAACAGTTCTGAAGAACAGGAGGACGGGAGGTCCAGAGGGCGTGGACTTGAGTAGCGAAGCTGAACAAAGAAGCCGTGGCGGCTGTTCTCAGTAGCAGCTGGGGTAGCTTATGCTGCAACAGCACTCATCAGGTGTGCAGAGGTGGGAAAACCGCTTCAATTAGAGACACCGTTTCTTCTGGGGAAATCTCTGGCTCAGATTCCTTTTCTGCAGAAGCTCAGAAAGAAAATGTTTAAGACGAGATTCTCTTAATTAGTTTTTTTTAGAATGTACGCTAGATTCACAAACAGCATATTATTACTTAACTTTTGTTCTCCTCGATCGGTGGTACACAAACACCAGATCGTAGTCAACTTTGGATCCAAGGATTCTTCGAAGTATCAGAGCCTTATACCCGCCAGCAAGTTTCATAGACATTCAGTTTTGTGCTGCCCCCTCAATGTGACAGCTAGGCTGACACAGGTAAATAAGAGCAAGGAGTGGCTTGGGAAGTGTTTTGTTCAAGGATTTCAGCTGTGAATCCTCCTTCCTAGACTGGCTGAAATGTAGGTTAATGTATTTAATCAAAGATGCAGAGTTTCCTACCACCCTCTATGATTGAGTACTGCTCACTCCACGTTTCATCCGATTGCTGCCTGGGGCACAACATAGCAGTGCTGTGGTTTTAATACCTGACCACTGCCACAGCTCAGAATTTTCTGAAATAATACCAGTGTTACTATTTGCTATTGCTTGTCAATAATGAGGATGTTATTGTTGACCTTTTATGTAATATTTATATTAGTATTGTTAGTGTCTATTATATTTAGGAATATTACATTTTACTTCCTTGAAGGAAATTGTTACTGCTTATTGTTGTTGACATATAATAACAAAAAATGAAAAAAAATTAAATATGTAGGCATGAACAACGTCCATCTTCCACACTTTTACAATAAGATAAAAATACATTGAATAAATATTTGCATAGAATAAATCTAATGTTTGTTTTACTCTGGGGTGGTTGAGAACTGAGTTTAGAGTTTTTTCATAATCTACCCTCAGCATCATCAAAGCAATTTTTAGAGGTCAAAGCCTGCAGAGACAAGATAACTTTTCCTTGAATCCAGCGGCTACTGAATGCAGATGTTACCCTATTGTAATTGCTCCATTTTCTTTCTCCTGTTTTTCTCAAAAACAAAATGGAAGAAGTCCCCTAACTTAATTACAGTATGTCCACAACTTTTTAGACACAAAAAATACTAGTGCTAACCAAAACATCAACTAGAATTTGAAGTTTTCGTTATCTTATATATAGAAAGAGATAAAGCTAATAAATCTTGACAAATAAGAAACTTCTGAAGCAGTGAGGTTTTTTGTTAGTTTGCTTAAAAGTTAGTTGGGCAAATCTCTGTCATATTTACAGATATTTAGATTAAATTCATATTCCAAAACAGAAACATCATCCTGAGGTTGTTCTCCCAATTTTGTAATCATGAAACACTAGGGTGCTAAAATGTCAGTCAGTCATTTTCTATACTACTTCTTCCATTGTGGGTCGTGGGGAAGCTGGTGCCTATCTCCAGCAGTCTATGGACGGGAGGTAAGGTACATCCTGGACAGGTCGCCAGTATGGCAACACACTCATTCACACACCTAAGGGCAATTTAGAGAGACCAATTAACCTAACAGGCATGTCTTTGGACTGTGGGAGGAAGCCGGAGTACACGGTGAGAACCCACGCATGTACGCAGAGAACATGCAAACTCCATGCAGAAAGACCCTCAACCGGGAGTCGAACCCAGGACCTTCTTGCTGCAAGGCAACAGTGCTACCAACGGCGCCACTGTCCAGCCCGTGCTTAAATGTGGAGAAGTTTATTTAACAAAAACAACAAAATCTACTTACATGAAACTTTATGGACTATTGAAAAAACAATAAAAATATTAAATAATACTATTATCCAAATCGTCTCAGAGTTTCAGGCTATATGCCTTGAATCTCAACATATGGATCTTAACATATCATATGCTCTACCTAATGGTCTATCTTAAAGTTTGTTACTCTATATTTTTAGAGGTTAATAATTAAAGCTAGCGCTCATATTTCCAAGTCTCCTTGCACTATTGCAATTAAACTGTTCACACTTCTCCATCACAGTCTGCCTTTTAACATTTCTTCTTTCATAACCATTTTAAACAAGATGCAAGGGGGAAAATGTAGCTTATAACAAACCCACAAACCTAATGTTTTGAAAATATTTTGAGAATTAATTGCTATTTCTGTATTTTTAGTAGATTTTTTTGGGGTCAATGCTGTCATTACAGTTTTTTTCTCCTCAAAGGAGATTCCCGTTAGCTTTAAAAAGAACAAATTTCCTTAAAAGTAAAAATCAAAGGCCATTTAAAAAGATTGGTGCAGGTTGAAAAATGGTGCTGACTGACAGTAAACAGCCTACAAACTCCAGTATTCTATCTCCAGTAGTCTACGAGCGAGAGGCGGGGTACACCTTGGACAGGTCACCAGTCCATCACAAGACAGCACAACCATTCACACCTAAGGGCAATTTAGAGAGACCAATTAACATAACAGTCATGTTTTTGGACTGTGGGAGGAAGCCGGATTACCCGGAGAAAACCCACACATGCACGAGGAGAACATGCAAAATCCATGCAGAAAGACCCCTGGCCGGGAGTTGAACAGAGAACCTGCTTGCTGCAAGGCAACGGTGCTGGCATGCAGCCCCTCATTTGTACCCATTAAACCAATGTGTTTTCAGAGCACTGTAGTACCTTGTAGCCCAGTAAACCTGTCCCTCTTAGGACATACACAACAGTAACATATACACAACAGTATATTTGATTTGATCTGAAGTATGTAAGTCACTGAAATATCATCATGTTTCATTTTTCAAGTTATTGGATGTTTAATGTCATTAAAGCTTATCACAAAATATTGCAATGCAGCATTTTCCATGCAAATGCTTGGAAAGTAACTAATCTGCTGCCTACAGAGGGAAATTCAGCGCATATGATAGAGCTGTGTTATATTCTGTCAATGTCAATGTCAATGTATTTATAGAGAGTTTTAATCTGATACGAAACACACTGGGAGGGTTATTGCACAGGAATTTCTTGGTCAGCTAAGACCATAAACGAATCAGAGGAGAATATTATATATAGTACTTCGGCACAAATGCACTCGCGCTGGCTATTCCCTCTCGCTCACTCCTTCCCTTGTGTCCTGTGAACCTCTCTCTGCTTCTGAGTAATACTGCTGATTTTTTCGTCACAGAGTTGCAGAGTCACGCAGTTATTCTATTGAGTTATGCTGTTTCCACTTTCAGTAGAGGGAAGAGCTGCAACAAATTTTAGTTTGCAACAAAGACAAGAGGCAGCAGTTGCGTTTGCAGAGACGGGAAACATCAGAGACCAAACCGACTGTTATTCCACAGAGATAAGAGTACTGATAAGAGAGTAAAAAAAAGACTATATCAATAAGTTTTCATCTTTTTATCATCTTTTAACATCAGGGTATTTAATTTAGCTTTTTGTAATGAAAATAAAAGAGCATATTATGATTATTTCTCAGAAAAAAGTATTTCATTAACCTCATGTCAAACTGTAATTATGTTAGTAATGTTTTTCACCCAGATACAGTATGTATTAGCTCATTTCTCCCTTTAATTTATCAAATAATTACTCAAAAAAGGCTATTGTTTGATGGAGGAATATAGTCCCTAAATAGACCGACTCACTCCATCTGCGTTTATGTGTTTGAGTTATAGGACGCGGGGGGAACAAAGGATTTCCATGACACAAGGGGCCCAGTATGGCACTAAAGACGGGGGGTGTTGAAGGAGGAAGAGGATAAATTAGAGAAATGTTAGCCCAGCATAGCCGTGGACAGCTGGGGAAGAGTCAAAAACAACAGGAAAAAGGGGTTTAGAGGATAACCGAGGAAGAAATGAGAGAGAAGTTTCAGAAAGACATGCTTTAATGGTTTTATAGTTGAGCACTTTTTCTGGATTTAGTTTCGGTTCTTTTTTAGCCCCAGACTCATTCAACTTCGTCTAAAACCTCAGAGGGAGTCTGGTTCAGTCAGCTTAGCTGTGCCCAGTTAATGGGGGCTTTGCTGAAGTCGGTGAGGACCAGTTAACTGAATTTTGAGCTTAAAAAGTAACGCGAGCAACCAAAGTCATTGTGACCTTTTGATCCATGACAATTCTCAACGCTTGCCAGATTGTGTAAAGCATGTATGGTTTCAGTACAGCTGCTCAGTACTTACATAAGTTAATATATTTGAGTGTGAGTTTGTGTTAAAACTTAAATATTTTTTTTTTAGATGTGTAGTTAGTTGAACTGTTTTAGAAAAACCAAGCAGCAAAGAGCTTAAAATTATTAGTAGTGACTGAAAAAAGTTATTTTTAAAATGTCACTGGTTGAATCTTCATTTCATTGAAGGTTTTTTACGGTCAGCTGTGAGGATAATGTGTGGAGCATTTCCATGCTGTCACGCTTTTCCAGAAAATGCTTTATAAAATCTGGTTTGATGGCTGATTATCAGTGCACACCCAGACATCTGTTGTTCCTCCAACAATAGACTAGCACCACCAGCCCGTCCCATTGTGTGTGTGTGTGTGTATGTGTGTGTGTGTGTGTGTTAATCATTCCACTCTTATCAGCGACCGTCAGACCCAGAGAGACGTTGATGTGCTCCCTGCTGATAGCTGCACACACATAGGTCTCCCCCCTTCCCCCCTTTGGGATTATTCAATAGAGAACTAATAGACCTCTTCCCAGAAAATAAAAGCAGAAGATCATTACCAGGCAAAAACGACTGCTCAGTGAAACAATAACTAGCAAACATCTGATGAGGCCTTTTGAAGGACAGTTGCTAGAAGAGAGGAACTTAAAATTAAAATTGCCCCTTGCATAATATGTCCCTATCTGATGTGAATGCAAATAAATTTGCTGCACTGAAAAAATAATAATCTCAACTCAGCTATATTGGATGCTAAAAAATAAAATCAAATAGAAAATTATTTTTAAGCTAACATTCTTTATCACCAAACAGAAATTATTATCCAGAGGGTTTTTTATCGACAGTCAGTAGTTCCACGCAGAGCATTCATACATGACTATGAAACTAGCTTTAATTTCTTTAGATTTTTCTTCAAGGAGATAAACTTTCTAATAATCTTTTAATCTTGCAAAAGCAGATTTTCTAAAGGTCGGCTGCTAGTTCCTCTCATTTTCTTCAAATTTCTTGAACCTAACCACGAGAGCATATTGTGCAGCTTATACCAAAAATCAAGTGGGCAAAAACGTATCAGACCTAAGATGCAGCATCTTGCAATGGTATTAATATCCCTTGAACATTTGCACACATTGTCATGTTAACTTTAATGTATTTTATTGTTTTTTTTTTTTTTTGTAAAGTCAAAGTAGTGTATGATCTTGACGTAGAAGTACAATGATACATGGTGCTCCACATATTCTTTCAGAATAACAATCCAGAAAGTGTGGCAAACATTAGTATGCAGCCACTAAGTCACTATTTTGCAGAGGCACAATAGCTGCAGTTACAGCTGCACGTGGGGAATGTCTCTACCAGCCTTGCACATCTAGCCTGCACATCTTTAATTATGCTCATTCTTTCACAATAGCTTAAAACCATACTGATGCTTGAATATGCTTTGATCTAAACCATTCCTGTGTTGCTCTGGCTCTATGTTAAAAGCTGTCATCCTGCTGAAAAACTGAATTCAAACTCACTCAAGTCTGTTGCAGCATATAAAATATTTTCCATCAAGATTATCCTGTATGTAGCTTCATTCATCTTCCCATCAATGGTTCACAGTGGGAATGATGTGTTCAAGGGCAAAGTGCAGTGAAAGTTTTCCACCCTGAATAGAGGGAAATGCTATGTGATCTCATCTGACCAGAACATTGTCTCTTATATATTTACTATGTCCCCTGTATAACCTGTAGCAAAAGTTCTCATACAATTTTTTGACCGTTCAACAATCTTGCCATTCTTCCAAAAAGGTCAGACTTGTGGCATGTCAACAGAGTACCTGTGGATATGTGCAGCTCCTCCAGAGTTTGACTAGTAAGCTGTTTCTTTATTAATTGCACTCCTTGAGCAGCCTGAGAGTTTAGATGGACAACTGCGTTCCTACAGTTGTGCTCGTTGCATTGTTCAGATTAAACAATGACAGGTGGAATGCTTTAGATGTTGTTTACAACCTAACCCTACTTTAAACCTGTCTACAAATTTATCCCTGTGTTTTACTATTGTACATACTTGGTGACAGAACACTAGTTCGACTACTTTGAATTTAGGAACAACACGTATGGGTTTTAAATATCTGAAAAATCATCCAAAGTTCAGATGTTCTGAAAAACCTCTTCCTCCAGATCATTTTGAAAAATTACTCACTCTTGCTGATTTGAATAAAAGATGACTCAAAAGTTTTGCACAGTAATATTTAGAAACGATTTGTAGCATCATGTGATTTTTCCAGCTTAAGCCAAGGTCAGACATTGCCTTCATCCCATGTTTGAAACATGTCACTGTTTGCCATAACTCTAATTTCAGCGTTGACGTTGAGAGGAAGACACACTGAGATGAGGTGAAAGGATAAAATCAATCATTAGAGACTATTCAGACAGTCTCTGTGGTGGCAATGGAAAGACTCTTAACCTGCTGACACACACACACACTCTAACACTCATGGAAAAGAGAAAAGGAGCTGTAATGAACAGTCAAGGGAGTCCATAGCCCCTTCTGCTCACATTTTGACTCTTGATTGGGTGAAACCTTTGACCATGGAGGTCAAAAGGTCCAAATTATGACCGCAAGACAGCCCAGTGCGCCTGTGTGTATTTGTGAATGTGTGTTTATGTGGGACAATGAACTTACTTGAAGAGGTCATTTCAGAAGCTGTCTTAAATATTTCGATTGATAACTTTAATAGCCACACACTGATGGGGGTTCACTTTAAATTTTTATGAATGAAGATCTTTCCAAATTGCAGGTCAGCAGCGGATCAACTCGGAGTGTGTTTGAATGTGTGGGAACTCCAGCCTGCAGATGACAGCTCATTAACAGAGAGAGATTTGACCGCCAACACCAATCACTCTCTTTCTTTCTCTCCCATCCCCCCCGTCAAGCTCTGCAGCAACAAGGTCAAACACAGAGGCGGAGTAGGAAGGTGTGACACCGAACATATATTACACGCACACACACACACACACACACACACACACACACACACACACACACACACAAATAGAGCTGCGCAAGAAAGTATGGCCTATTTCAGTTTAGGACATAATGAAAGTGTTTTGCTCTCTTCAAGGTTTTAACACAAAAACCCGCAACACACTGTTATTATTGCTAAAGTAAGTCAAAATAGAGAAAAAAGAAGTACATCCTTCCTGCTTCCATAGGATTATAAGCCCTAAGATTAACAGTTTATCAGGTGTGACTATCTCTATGAAATCAGTAGTTTTGGCATTTGCAAGTCTGTAACAAAGGATTGTATATTAATACAGTGTCAAGGAAAAAAAACATCAGCAACTGCCTTAGAGAAGCAATTGTTATAGCCCCTAAATCTGGGATTGGTTGCAAGGTCATTTCAAAACAATCTGGAGTCCATCGTTCTACAGAGAGAAAGAATATCCCCAAGGGGAAAACATTTGTGAGGCCAACCAACTTTCCCAACTTTAGATGTTCCAGCAAATTCACCCTGAGGCCATATTTTTCAATGCACAATAAAATTGCAAACAAAAAACTCAAGAGCTCCATTTTAGAATCCACCATCCACAGTTAGCATGTTAAGAGTTAAAGTTCATGACAGTACAAGTAGAAGAAGACAAAACAAGTGTGCATCTCTTCTTCAGAAAAGATGTATCAACACAAGCTGGCTTTACAAAGTTGCATCTGAATGAAGCAGGCAACTTCTAGAACAATGTCTGTTAGATAAATGAGATCAATGTGGAGGTATTGGACAATAATGCGCACTAAAAATAAAACAGCACTTAATCGCAAACACTTCATACCAGCAGTTAGGCACAGTGGTGGTGGGTGATGATTGGGACTTGCTTTGCAGCCACAAGACCTGTGCACCTTGTAGTATAAAGCTGACCAATAGACTTTTTGTATTCAAAAGTTTGGTAGAGTCAAATGTGAGTTCATTTGTTTGACTGCTAAAGCTTCACACAAACTGGTCATAGACTGGAACAATGTTCCCCTAAAACAGACGCAAATCTACAGCAGAACAGCTGAAACGGGACCTGAAGAGCTGAAAATAAACTCTTAGCTGCAAACCTCAATGAACTGAAGCAATGTTGGATAAGGAAAAGTAAGCCAAAATGACTACTTTAATGACTACTACTTGGTGCGGAGTTCTACAAGGTGCCTTTTAATTATTTTAATTACTAAAAAAAAAAAAACTGTGTGTGTAGAAGCACACACAATTGAATTTCATTTAAAATTATTTCAGAACTTGGTAAAGACCAGTCTGTCCTTATTTTGTCCTGACACATGAAACCCTAGGAAAAAAAAGAGTGATTTTTATACTTTACCTGCCTACCCCTCCTGTGGATAGAAACCCTGTAAATTGTTATAGTTTTGGTATATAGTTAGATTTTAAGCCTAAAGCTGAAGAAGTTAATACAAAACTTTTATTCATTTTGTTGACTGTCTTTTGTACGTTGCAAGCCTCATCAGCACTTTTTGGGACCCTGCAGAGAAAAGTGCAGTACAGAAAAATAATAAAAAACTACAGCAGAAAGAGGAAGAATAATGCCAGAGCTGATTATTGCTTTGTTAATCATTTTATCTTTATTGCCTTATAAGTGTTTTAAAGCCTAACAGTGAGAAGGATGATAGCTTTGATTGCTTTCTAGACAATGTCAACAGAGCCTTGCTTGGGCAGTTTAAAAATAAAGTAACAAAGTATTGTCAAGCTAAAGCAATTTATGTCACACGGTAAATGTGGCCCTCATTCAACTTGTCGGTGAGGTGGATGAACACATTAGAAAAAGCCTATTCAGGACTTTCCATAATAATTGTGCTGAACTATAAAGTCACTTTAAACCTAAAACCGGATTCATACTGTGGGGTTCTTTAAGAACATCTTCGGCGGATGGCTTGGATCAATGTTCTGCTGCCTTTTATGGTGGCAGGTTGACAGAGAAGTAATTTAGCACCGACAACAAAACATGGTCTTAATCAAATAATATGAGTGTTAACGCCAGAGCTTGCTTTTACTCCTTTTTGGACGGATGTCTGTCTATCAGATGTTTTTGTTGGGACAAAATGAAGATTGGAAGGTGATCTAAGTTGTAGTACAGAAATAAAACATTTTGAAACAGATAGTATAAAAAGGGGAAATGCCAGACTTATACCTCTGATACCTACAGATACATCTGCAGTTCGAAGTCATCATACACTCGTCATGGGCATGAATGTCATCATCATTTTGGGCTTTTAATGATTGATTTGAACTGTCCTTTTTCCAGCGCGGTATGATTACACTTGAATATTTTTTTAAAAATTGGGTGCACAAGTTTGAATATGCAGCTTGACTTTTAAACTGCAGACTTTTTGTAACCACCAACAAGCCTTTAGCATAATCATGGCTCGATATCTGAGTACTCTTGAAAATGGCAGACCTTTTTAATATTGCTCCGTTTCCAGGCACAGAACGTAGCTCCTCCTCCATAGCTACTGGCTGAGTTTTTACTGTGACTAACTGTATGTGCTCTCTTTCATACTCTAGGCTTAAAAACTGGCTCAGAGTTCATCTGCTTAGATGTTTTTCTCTCCTAGATGAAGCCTCTACTGGAAGCTACTACTGTCTTTAATGTGTTATTTTCTTTCACATAGAAAGTACTGCTGGATAGTGCTTCTGTGTGTTCTTTCAAACCCCCAGGTGGCCCTGGCAGATGGCCGCTCACACTGAGCCTGGTTCTGGTTCTCCTGAAGGTTTCTTCCTGTTAAAAGGGAGTTTTCCCCTCCACTGTCATTACATGCATGCTCTGTATGAGGGAAGTCAATGCAAGCGACTGTCCACTGTCGCTATACATGTTCATCTAGGAGGAGTGAATGTTGCAAGTCACTCACTTGATGCAATCTGCTGGGCTTCCTTTCTTTTCCTTAGAAAAGTTCTAAACCAATTTGACTGATAAACTGAATGTGACTGCACTGTTTGATAGCTAGGATTACCGGTAATTGGAATGTATGTACCCAACTTGAAATCTGTATGATTCGATTGATTTGACTCTGTAAAGTGACTTGAGACGACATGTGTTGTGAATTGAAATAAACTGAATTGAACTGAATTGAATTAGAACAGTGCTATTAAGCACAGTCCAAAGATTTTTAAAAGTTTTAATATGCTGGTGGAGCACCAAGTCTCAACCATGTTTATTTTAAGGCAAAATTTAAGAATTTGGAGGTAGTCCCCCATTTCCTTTATCGAACCACTTTTTTACAATTTATGAATTCAGAAACCAAATTGTTAAATCTATTTGATCCCTTTGTGAGCATTCCTATCCAGTTTGGATTAGTTTTGAATCGATATCCTCTTAGAACATCTATGAGCACCTGAAAATGTCAGAAAACGGGGTAGAAAATTTCGAAAATTTGGAGCACCTGTCATGTAAACTGGCCGACTGAGGAGATCATGTTGAGATAAAATGGCTTTTATTTCCAAATCAGATCGTTTCGCCCGGGGTGAGCTGGACTGAACCAACATGCGAGTGAAGCAGGGTGCAGTTTTTGCTTGCTAGTTAAAGAAATGTATAAAAAGATTTTGTAAACCTGTCAGACTGCAGAGAATGATCAAATTTCCTTTGGTCAGCAACATGAGGGAGCTGAAACATACGTTTTCTCCTTCATTTCATATGACCTCATTCGAGGTCATATGCTTCTCATTATTCCATCCCTTTTGTGTCATGCACCAGTAGCACTGGTGGCGAAACAGCCCCATAGCATGATGCTACCACCACCATGTCTATCAATTGGTACAGCATACTTAGGTTTGAAAGCTTCATTGTGCTCGTCATTGCAGCCAAATAGCCAAATCTTTGTCTTTTCAGATCATAATCTGTTTCTCCAGCATCTTCCATTGTCCTGAGGTTTCTTCTGAGAGTGGCAGTAAGGAGTTGATGAATCTTGGACAAAATCTGGTGTCCAAACAGGACAGTGATACCAAGAAACATAAAAGCTGGTTATGGGATGGATGAAGTAGCCAGACATTAATTTCCCTCCAAAGCCATGACATCAACCTTAAAGACCTGTTTTGGAATATGCCTAAAAGCCAGTCAGCACCAAAAAAGCCAGCCAATTTAAACTAGCTCTACCAATTCTGCCAAGAAGAGTGGTCAAATACCCTGACAGCATTATGATTGAACCTTATTGAAATCATATAAAGCCCAAAATAAGTTAAACGTCTGACTAGAATTGTTGTAATGAAGGTTAAATAAACATTTTCAGTGCAACTAACAAACAAATGTCTTTAACAGAAAAATTGTCTTGTTATTAAAAAAACAGTATGATACAGATTAAAACAAATTATAAAGTTAGTGATTTTGGTACTTTAATGTTTTTTAGAGCTGTGTATTTGTGTGCACAGTTGTATGTTTTTTTATTTTTCCCTCTAAATAATTAGCGTAACCATTAAAACATATTTCCAATTAATACAAGCCATGTTATGCAGTTACAGTATAAAACCTTAATGATTTATGTGTTACAAAGGAAAATAGGTATTTCCTGGATGTTGTAGACAGGGGTTGAGCTTTTTCATAAATTTTAATATTCTTTCTTACACTGCAACATTTTCTAAATGATTAATGCTCAGTAAGCAGCGTACTGTTGGAGTCATTGTTCGAAATGTCACTGAAATTGGGGCAAATGACCAATTTCTACAACAAAAAATAGTATAGTTTTTCTCGGTTATACATAATGCATGTAATTGGGCTCACTGCTTGTTTAGATTTTTTATGCTATGAGTTTGTTTAAAAAATACACAAAAAAACACCTTTAAATCCAGCACATAGCAGTTCTCCATAGAGCAAACTGAGGTCAGAGGCTGCTCTGATATAAAAATTGCGCCTGTTGGTGAGAATCTTATTATCTGACACACCTGAGACAATTGGGAGGGGAAAAAATTCAAAGCAATCAGATAAAAACAGCTTATCATCTTACCCTTCCTACCATTACTTTTTGCAAACGTGACAGTAATTGTGGGGTGCAGAGGCACATGTCACCGCTGGGATCACTACCTGCTGAGAGATTAAAAAAGATGACAAGAGGAGAGAGATAAAGCAGGAGAAATTACAGCCAAAACTGCAAACCTAATTCTAACACCAAACAAGTTCTTTAAGATCTAGCAGTTGAGTGAAAACTAAATTAACTGAGGTAAAAATGTCGATTAATTTAAAGAATAACTGGATGGGAATATGATAGGAAGGGGGAGTGGTGTAAAGAGGTAAAGAATTGGGCCAAACAGGGATCAGCCTCACACTGAGATCACAGACATGCAGTGCTGTCATCCAATCTCTTATTTCCTACCTTCGTCTGTTTACCTTCATCTCTCTATCTTTACTCCAATTTCTGCCTGATTTTTTCCAGTCTGCATTTCTCAACTTTTATTTGAGACAGATATGAAAGGTAAAACAGAGAGATGGGGTTACAAAAGTCACACCGTTGGAACAGAAAGAAATGAGGGGATATCCAATGGAAAAGAAATATCAGAAACCATTTATAATTGGCTGTATATCCTCACATCCCTCTCATGTTTAGGAAGTTGCGCTGGACCACAGAAGGGATGTACAGTAGTGGGGACCAGGCTCTGTATAAGCAGAAAAGAAACAAAATGGCCAAGGAGATCTGGGTAGGTAAGAGCTTCTCAACTAACAAAGCAGCAGCAGTTTGGAGGAGCTTAATGACCTCGATTACTACAGTCCCCCAATGCTGTGATGACCCCCCAACTGTCTGATGACCTCAACAGCTTCTTCTGCAGGTTTGAAAAGCAGCCATTTGCACCTCACTCCCAGACAAAAGAACTACCTCCCACCAGCAACTCTACATCCCCACCCCTCTTCCCTCTGACCACCTGCCTGCAGAAAAGATCACTAAGGAAGATGTAAATAGGCTCTTTCAGTCTCAGAAGACTAGATAAGCTCCAGAACTGGATGGTAGTTCGCTCTTTCTGACTGAGGGCATGTGCTGACCAACTGGACCCTATTCACCCAGATCTTCAACAAGTCTCTGGAGCTGCGTGAAGTTCCCCACTGCTTCAAGCATTCGACCAGCATCCCAGTCCCCAAGAAATGCACTACAGAGCTGTCACCTGACGTCTGTGGTCATGAAATCCATTGACAGGCTGGTGTTGAAGCATCTAAAGGACATCACCTTGGCTACCCAGGGATGTAAGCCATGTTGTTTATGGACTTGAGCTTAGCCTTCCACCATCAACCCAGATATCCTCCACCAGAAGTTCACCCAGCTCACAGTGTCTGCCTCCACCTATCAGTGGATCACCAGCTTCCTGGTAAAAACATTAATTGTTTTTCTGTTTGTATCATCACCTATGTTATGTTTACTTATATTTGTGTAGTTTGCAAACAGTCATATTTAATGAATAAGAATATGCATTCCTGTAAGGCTTGTTTGTCACATATAAAGTACCTTTTGAAATGATCCGCCTTTAAGCAGGCATTAAACATGCTTTCCATTAAGCCCACACATCTGTCTTACAAATGTTTTTTTTATTCGTCTGATGTAATATTCTGATCTTAAGTGTTTTCATTACCTGCATGATCAGCATGATTAACAAAAATAAAGGCTTGAAAACATCAGTCTGTGTGTAATTAATCCATATAATGATTTTTATTCAGTGAATTGAGTTACTGAAATAAATTAGTTTTTTGATAATACTTAATAATGTATTGAGATACACCTGTAATCTGTCAGGGTCTCGGACTCAGAGAAAGGTGAGGAATGCCACCAAACAATATATAGTGAAAAAGCGGATAATTCAAACACAAGGTTGGTGAAAAATTACTCTTTCTCTTCTCCCTTTCAAATAGACAGGTATTAAACTGGTGCATTATTGCCATCTATCTATGTGTAAAATCAAAGAAAACAAACCAAACACTGTTTTACAGCTGACCTAAAAAATAGGAATACAAATATGCCTCGGCAAGATACCAACAGCTTGCACCTGTAAACACAGAAGATCATTTCAGGGCCTTATTACAGCAGTTTTACGCTTCAGTCCAACAGATGGCTCTAATGGGCTGGTTTACCAACTGTCTACCTGAAAAAAAATAGAAGGAGT
Source organism: Crenichthys baileyi (assembly GCA_036173005.1). Classification (NCBI taxonomy): domain Eukaryota; kingdom Metazoa; phylum Chordata; class Actinopteri; order Cyprinodontiformes; family Goodeidae; genus Crenichthys; species Crenichthys baileyi. The sequence goes on along the minus strand of JAHHUM010000693.1, from coordinate 212,392 downwards.
AAATCTGATTTCTCTCCAGGAATCAAACACTATATTCCATCTTTGGAGTGCCCCGAGTGATGAATTGACCAAATTTGGATTACAGAAACTTTCCTCACAAAGGGCCTCCTCAAAACAAGCATCCTTTGTTTTTCTCCTCTTATGTGTGGTTTAGCTCAAGGTATCTTTTCTTCTGCACCTTCTGAACAGGAGTTTTGTAATTTGGGCGTGGATTACTGGCTGGCAGAGTTTAAAACACTTTAAAGTGCATTGTCAACCATCGAGATTTTTGTGGACTATGGTGGAGTTGTGGATGAGTTCAAGTAGATGGATTGCTAAATGGCCCTGCTTCTTTAACAGAAGTTATCAGAAAAGCATGATCTCTGTATTGGGGAAAGGGTGGGGTGGATAATCTGTGGGTTCAGTTATGCTCTGAGAAGCATGGTTTGGTCCACTTGGAAAATTTGGAGCAAAGGGCACCATGAATTAATACAAAGGCATTCTGATTCTGATCACTTTTCTTGTGTGATGGAATATTTCTATCAAGATACAAATGTTCGCTAACAGAATACTGATGGCCTCATCAGCAGGATACAAAAGGTCATTTGATAGTTTGGTGATTAAGACAAATGTCTAGATCATGTGTTTTAGTCTTTCAGACCATGAATCTTATTTTTACCAAGAAAGGTTTTGAACTAATAGACTGCTTTGCTTAATCATAGCCATAACAGGGCAAATGAGTCAAAATGTGTATGAAAAATTGTGTTCCATCTTTTTACAGGAGTTTTACAGATTTGTGGAAAGGACAGCTTGTACATCAATGGCTAAACTGGTACTCCATGTGCAAATACTGCAGAGTTCTGCTTCCCCAGATTAAAGTCCAAGTGTGTTGTCCTTTACATAGGTTTTTCTCTCTTTCTTGTCAAACTATTGTCAAATAGAAACCAACAAAAAAACAATTAGTCCTTATGTAACACTCAAAGAAAATGTTTCTGGAACTGGAAATCTGATATATAAGTGGGACTAATACCCTTAATGATTTAAAAAGTCATTAAAATAATCTGCTAATCAGTCATAAAGCCAATGCATGTCATGATCCTTGGGACTTTGGTTTTGTGTTTTGTTTTTTTTTTGTTTTAGTTCAAGTAAATGTATTTTTGTAGATGTTCCTATTTTATTTTGGTGGTCTGTCTTACCTTGTGTGTTGCATTCCATTTACTTCTTGTTCTCCTGCCAGTCCTCTTTCTCAGTTTTATTCTCACTTTTTAGTTTTGTGTTGAGTCATTCTTGTACCTGGTCATGCTCTATTTAGATATTATTTCCATGTGTTTCCCTGCTTCTCCCTCAGGTGCTGCCGGTTAAATAAAACTCCTCTATCTTCTGTGATTAACTCCAGCATTTAAGCCTCTCTGTTTAGTCACTACTTTGCCATATCCTCCTGTTTATGCTGCCAGTTATGCATCAGTCTTCTCTTGGGTTTGCTTTCTGTGTTTTTGTCATCCATATTCCTCTTTACTCCTATTGATGTTTTCTGCCATTTCTCTGTGCACGTTAGATTTCTTAATCTCCTGGGGTATTTGTGGTTGTAAATTTTGTACCTTTTTTAATGAAATTCACCTGTCACCATAATCCTAGCTGCCTCCTCCCTCCATGTGGGTTCCTTACAACCACTAAACATGACAATGCAGAGATTTGGCAGTATGTGCGTCAGCATTTGTGAATCAGCATAACATTGCAGTATTGTATTCTGCATGTGCCAAAAGCATGTATAAATTACTGCATGGATTGAGAGAGAGGCGTGTTAACTTAGGCAATGCTCTTCAGATGTTAAAATTTTATTTCTAATATGAAATACAAAAACCTACACTAGAAATAACTGTGACTCCAAGATTTTTAAAGTAATGCGAATAATACATTATATGTGTTTGAGATTTTAATGTAAGGTTTTTACTGTGAAGATCATTGTTCATTATTGAAAGTCAGGGGTTGTCCTGATTGACCTGATAGAACATTTTGTGCATTCCTTGATTTAATCTACAAAATAGAATTTGAATAGTGCATCAACTCTACTTGGGTTGTCAGTGTAAACCTGTGTGTCATCCCCATAATGTCATGTCTTCTGATGTTTCCCAATGGGACCATGGATGAATGATTGCATGTAGGACCTAAAATTGAGCCTTGTGGAATTCCATTTATCAGTTTATAATGTTTAAAAAGGTTACTGACAGAGATGCAGATCGTCATAAGTCTGTTAAGTAAAATGTTGTGATCAACATGAAACCTGAAGGCTGCACTTTCCTTCAATAATATCAGTTTTGATGGTTTGTGCAGAGTCATATTTCACCTGAGATCATTAACAATCTAAAGTAATACTGTATCTGTACTGCATTTCTTACCTCAAAGAAGCAAAAAGTCCCTGTGGTCAAAATTTTTTATGTCAGTTAAAATACCTGTTCTAAGGTTAGGGTGCAATTTAGTGTTAACAGACAATCTATATATTGCTTTCGTAAATCTCTTGGATATTCATGTCAATCAGTGCAATCTCCTCTGACGTGAAAGAAACTGCTTCTTTGTGTGTGATTGAGCAAATTCGGAGAGGGCAAAAAAGACAACCAAAAATCATGATAACAAGAAAGAACAAATATACACTCAGACATATACATAAAGAAAGGGGGAATGAGAAGTATAATCATCTCCAATCAAGATGTTTTTGATTTACTGCTTGATTTGTCTCTCCCATCAGCACCTGGCTCTTGTCACAGTGGGACACTGAGGCTCAGTGGCAGCAGACACAGACGTTGATGCATCATTATCTTTTCACCATCTACACACACACACACTACACACTCTCTTTTGAAGTATAGTACTGGTACAGAGACACAGTTTCTCTAAATGTTTCCTTGTCAATGGCACTAAAATCAAACAAACTGTTTCTGTTTTGTCCTGCTGTCTATTAATTCTACAGCTGCAATGGCAAAATAGAACTAGTAATCATTTTTAGGGCCATTTTAGTGTTTTCTTGATTTAAGGTAGATGTATAAAGGAAACCTTTTATTTTCAGTGTTTGAAAGCAGATTTTTGGGGTATTTAAATGCACTCTTAACTCAAAACCTTGAAATAAACTGATCCATACATCCATGCATTGATTGTCTTGTGCTTATCAGAGATCTGGACGCAAGACTAACAAGTCCTGGAGAAAATCCAGAGTTCTCTTTCCCCAGTGACTCTCGTGGCATGGTCTTATGGTTTCCGAAGGCATTCCCAGACCACAGGTAACATATAGTCCCTCCAGTGAGTTTGTCCATCTTCTCCAGGGTCTCCTCTCAGTGTTATGTGCCAGGAAAACATCCAAAGGGAAGCCCAAAAAGGCATCCTGATCATAAGCCGAAGAGAAGCAGCAGCTGAGCTCCACCTGAATGTTGGAGCTCCTCACCCTAACTCTAAGGCAGAGCTTGTATCTGGCTTGTATCTGGGTTCTTTTTGCAATTTTTCATTTCTCATGTATATAGGGTTTGAATGAAGATAGACTGGTAAAAATGAGAACTTTGCTCTTTGGCCCAGCTTTTTCATCTATAAGGCAGACTGAATTAGTGCTCAACTTATTAAGGACAAGGCCTGAAACTGTCAATACATCTCCCACTCCATTCTACCATCACTTATTAGCAAGACACAAAAATACCTGAACTCCTCCTCTTGAGTGAGAATCTGACCCCCCGACCTGGAGGGAGCAATCCACCAATTTCTGCTTGAGAATCACAATCTCAGACTTTAGATGCATTTTCACTTAAGGAACCCTTTCAGTTACCACGGTAGTTTTCTGGGGCTATTTTTTTACCCCCTATGTTTCCACTCCAGGAACTACAACTAAATCTGGTAGAACTCTGGGAAGATGCTAAGCAATTCTTACTAGTTGAATATCCCCAACATTCATTACCCAGTTTATACTCTTAAGTTCATATTTTCTGTTCATTTAAACAACATGACAGGAGTTCTGTATTTTTGTTTGCAAACACAGCATAAACCCAGCAACCCTTCATAGCTAAAGCTGATTTTAATTCCGTTCCAGAGCTAAAATACCATAAATTGTTATCAATTGTCTTTAGATCGCAGGTTATAATCCCAATAAGAGCTTTTCTTTTGTTTCTCTTTCTTCACAGTTTGGAGTTGCAGTCCATGGCTTGTAAGCTATAGACGCTATGCTACAATCTGAGATTGATGTTGTTTTGGTCTGTTTTCAATGTTTTTAATCACATTCTAGACTGGTGTTTCAATGAGCTGTGTAACAGTGGTCTGGTGTGAGCAGAGATCTGGGAACACAGTTCTCTGCTCACACCAGGCCACTGTTACACAGCTCTAAATCATCCATTCAGTACTGTCCCTCGTGCAGGGTTAGGACTCTGATCACTACCTGCTTCATCTTATACCAACTTACAGGCAGAAACTGACAACCTCTAAGCCTGTGATTTGGACCGTTAAGGAGTGGACTGATGAATCAAAACAGATGCAACAAAGGTGTGTTGATTGCACAGATTGGAATGTTTTTGAAGCTTATGCCTCTGATTTAAACCAACTAACTGATGTAGTGACTTCATACCTCAGCTTCTGAGAGGACATGTGTTTGCAGACCAAGGTCTTGAAAACCATGGTTTATTGTTTTTGCACTTCCAAAAACAATAAACCATAGTTTTCATAACATATGAGGTGGCTGCGTCAGACCAAAGATGAGGCTTACCACAGTGAAGACCAGGCCCTGTATAAGCAGGCAAGAAACAAATTGACAAAGGAGATCAAGCTAGCTAAAAGATCGGACAGTAAGAAAATAAAAAAAATCTTCTCAGTGAGTGACAGTACTTGTGTGGAGGAGTTTGCAGACTATTATCAACTATAGGAGCCCTACCCCACATGCTGAAATGACACCTCATCTGGCTGAGGATCTTAAGTGTTTCCTGTGTAGGTTTGGTTTCCAGCCTTTTACACCTCAGTCTCACACAAAGGGTGGACCTGCATCTCCCACCAATAACTCTTCAGCCCCCTGCTCTCCCCGCCTGCCTGGGGAGAAAGTTCCAGGTCCTGATGGTGTATCCCCCAACTCTCAGTGCTGGCCTCCACCTGTCGGTGGATCACCAGCTTTCCAGGTGAAGCTGGGAAGCATCTTCTTCCGCTCAAGAACCATCAGCACTGGCGCCCCCAGGGCTGTGTTCTCTCCCCACTCCTCTTCTCTCTTTGCACAAATGACTGCACCTCAGCAGACCCTGCTGTGAAACTCCTGAAGTTTGCAGATGATAACACTGGTACTGGTCTGGGCAAGGACAGTGATGAGTCTGCATACAGACAGGAGGTGGATCAGCTAGTCCACTGGTGTGCTCAGAACCACCTGCAGCTAAACCCGATAAAGACAGTGGAGATGACGGTGGCCTCCCCTCACCATCCTCAACAACACTGTGTCTACTGTGGATCACTTCCAGTTCCTAGGAACCACCATTTCTCCGGACCTGAGGTGGTCCTCACACATAGACACTGTTCGGAAGAAGGCCCAACAGAGATTGTAAATCCTTCAGCAGGTCAGGAAGTACAACCTTCCCCAGGAGCTGCTGGTTATCTTCTAGACTGCCATTATTCAGTCTGTTTAGTGCTCATCCATCTATCTTTGTGATTTGGCTCATCCACAAAGCAGGACAGGACCAAACTGCAACAAACAATTAGATCTGCTGAGAGAATCATCAGGGCTGACCTTCCCTCCATCCAGGACTTGGTCAGGTCTAAGGTCAAGAAAAGTGCAGCTAACATCTCTCCAGACTCCACACATCCTGGACACAAACTGTTTAGACTTTTACTTCCAGGTCTGTGCTACAGAGTACTAATGGCACAAACTAGCCGCCACAGAGACAATTTCTTCCCCCTGCACACACACACACTTGTACATACTGCTCCTTGTCCTTATTTATTTGTTTTTACATATTGTGGTTGTTGTTTAGACTGATGTTGATATATGATGTGAGAGATGGAAACCAAAATCAGATTCCTTGTTTGTGCACACAACCTTGATTCTCATTCTGAATAACAGCCCAGTTATTATTTTTACCACATCAAGGCATAAATTATTTCTTTCCTCAAGCATTGCTTCCAAAACAAAGAGAATGTAAAAAAAAATGTTACCTGAAATTTTAAAAAGGTCAGTCAGTCATTTTCTACCGCTTATTCCATAGTGGGTCGCGGGGGAGCTGGTGCCTATCGCCAGCAGTCTATGGGCAATTTAGATTGACCAATTAACCTAACAGGCATGTCTTTGGACTGTGGGAGGAAGCCAGAGTACCCGATGAGAACCCACGCATGCACGGGGAGAATATGCAAACTCCATGCAGAAAGACCCCCGGCTGGGAATCGAACCCAGGACCTTCTTGCAGCAAGGTAACAGTGCTACCAACTGCAACCAACTGCGCCACCGTGCACCGTGCTTTAAAAAGGTGAAAGTTTATTTGTATGTTAGGTGACATTTATTACATGATTGTTTTTTACTTAAGTAAAGGATGCAAGTTCCACCACAAAATAAATCATACATATTGTTTTAATAAAATATTTTATTACATTTGGCTGCAAAATTTATTTTTAATTACATTTTGACCAAATACTGTTGGTTTAAAAAGCTGGCAACTCACAAGGCCTGGTGACACAAACCAGCTGAAGGCATCAGGAGGGATTCCCTCAATGTGTGTGTGATCGTGTCTGTAGCCTTATGTTAATCAATGCCGTTAATGTAGCAATGAATTAGTAGTTTAGATGTCACGGGATGCTTAACACAGCTGATCCTTACCAGACATCCACACACACTCACTCAGCCCACAGGACCCCTGGGGACCACAGGCAGACATTGTATAGGAGGCTAATTATCCCAAATTGCTAAAGTAGTGAAGAGGGTGTGTGTGTGCGCATGAAATCACAGCTGCTCCCGGTGTCAACCCATTGATAGATGGGAGATAGAGAGAGTGTTCATTTACTGCTCCGGGACACACACACCCACACACACACGCACACCTGACTGCTCATTTATTGGTCTAACAGATTGGTCTTTTGTTGCACGGTCGCCGGCTCACACTAGCGGTTCTGCTGAAGTTTAGGATACAACGCTCTAGGGAAAACGCACCCTGTTGTCAAGCGTAAATGGAGTAAACACAACCGCCAGGACTCCTATAAAATTTGTGGTCATAATTAGAAAATAACAGTCATAATAAGACGGCGGTGTGACAATGAACAGACGCGGGGCAGAGTACAGGGAAGTGTGATGGATGGGACAATATGAGTGCCTTCAGCTCTGACAGCAAGAACTCCCTTTGCAATCACAGCAGCTCCGTGTTTATGGGGAAGTTTTCACGTTGTGCGCAAGTTTCTTTGAGTTACAACGACCAAACTTTTAATCCCTCTGTAGCGTTTAAAGGAGAACAATGGGAAAAGTCTATATACAATCTTCAAAGAATTTTGTCCTCAGAAGGTATGCAAAGGAAAATGATCAGTTTCCATGTTGCTGAGCAAAAAGTCAAAGGCTGGATGAATATAAAGTGTTTAGATAGATAATAGATCTGTCATATTCACAAAGAAATCTCTATTCTTTCATATCAAATTAGGGATCAGTTAGTTATTCCCATCCCTGTTTGAATTTGTTGAACAAATGCTAGATCCAGCTGAACTACAGCTAGAAGGCATCCAAATTAGTTTGACCACCTGGATGGTTTTGATGCTTGTTAATTATGGCTTGTGTGACTTCTTTCATGCAAGGCTTTGTGCTCATGACAATCTACTGTATAGATGGTGTTTATAGTTTTCAGACTCTGAGCTAAGGTGCAACAACCAGTTTCTGTGTTGCTAGTACATAATTCCTGCTTATCTAGTTAATGGACAACAACTAGACCTGGCAAGCTAAACAAGTTACAGCTGGGCAGAAGAGCTGAGTCTCACTCCCAGACTGCTGTGTGTGCTCTGTGATGACACTCCTTGTACAGTTTGAATAAACTAGAGAGGCATATTATTGACTCTAGATTTTGAGGTTCTTGGTAAATAATAACATTGTTGTTCCCCAAATGGATGGTGTGAATCAAAGGTATTCTTAATGTAAAACTTTGAAAATTGTTGGTTGTGTAATTGAGGTACTCATGACTATATGTAGAGTTGTATTTCTACTTGTGTGCGTAACAATTCAAGCCTCGGATCTTTTACTTCACCAAACCTAAAGGGAACACTTAAGTCTCACAACGCACACAAAATCTAATGCAAACTAAGTCTTGTAGAATAAGGGATCTGCATTATACTTGAGATCTTAACAACTGTGTTATTTTCAAATTAGCAATGTCCAATTTTAAGCCATTTTTAAATGATCGGTGTCAGAGTCTCTGAGAAAGCTTTTGATAGCTGCTGTTAGTGTTCTGCCTGTTATTTTAAGGTTGCACACCTGCAGTGAGCAATGCAGCCACGATTTGCTGAGCCAGAGTTTAAAATTCTGCATCTATATTTGCGTGTATAGCCTGCAAAACTTTATTACAAACTGCAAACATTATATTGATGTAATTCTTCAGGGTGTACCCAAACAATCTAGGTTTTTAACAACTTTTTGTAATGGTGTTTATAGTGAAAGAGAATGCATTGGCTGCTGCAGCTTCCTGTTTGTGTCATGTTGTGTCTGTGCGCTGTGCTCAAAGAGCTGTCAGTGTAGGTGAGAGCCCTGCGGAGCTGAAACACTTTAATGGGGTAAATGTCAAAGCATAGCGCGCAGGTTATGAAGCAAACCAAAACGACTTTTTGTTGAAGTTCAGTGAGTTATATTAGAACAGACTGAAAACATACTTGCATTAGCCTAGCACTGCAGGAAACTGCTCTGCATGAAAACAGTAAGGACTGTTGTTGTGTGTGGAGTCAGATTAATCTTTAGAAACTGTGGGACCAAAGATCTGGTTAGTAAGTGTAATGCTGATGAAATGTACTGTGTTATTTTACTGAACTGTGAAGAGTTTTCAAGCATATGCATGATATGGATTTTGATGTAGCATTGGACTGGGACTCATTACCAGGACAAGAAATTTCTTATCCCATTATCCCTACTTCAAATTCACTTCAGTTTAGTTAAATTCAATTAGCTTAAACCACAAACGTTGCCTTCCATAACAATGCATTTCTCTGCATTTTAAGAATTCAAACATTGAAGGACCATGTTCATAAGTAGGTGTTGCACAGAAATATGTGTGGGACCAGATCAGAAGTGTGAAAAAATGTATTAATTCTGCAAATTTCACTATAATTTCATAGCATATTCTATGTTACAAGTATAGTGACATTTTTAACTGGTCTGGGACCTCTGACTTTTCGAAACAAAATTCCAAATTCCAGATTGGTGGGTGGGTGGATGGATGGATGGATGGATGGATGGATGGATGGATGGATGGATGGATGGATAGATAGATAGATAGATAGATAGGAAGATAGATAAAAGATAGATAGATAGATAGATAGATAGATAGATAGATAGATAGATAGATAGATAGATAGATAGATAGATAGATAGATAGATAGATAGATAGATAGATAGATAGATAGATAGATAGATAGATAGATAGATAGGTAGATAGATAGATAGATAGATAGATAGATAGATAGATAGATAGATAGATAGATAGATAGATAGATCAGAGTCAGAACAACAGAGTTAGGGGTGATCTAATTACCAATCGTGGTAAGGAGGAGTGGTAAGGCGTATTCGTCACTTCCTGTTTTGCACTTGGTGGATTGTTTGGTGTGTGAAGGCTCTCTCGTTTGATCTGATTTCTCTCTACTGTGATATCTCTTACTTGTTATAATACATAAGCACGTTAAAACACATACTTTCTGTTGCTGTATTTAACGTTGGTGACTCTCCGTGTTTTTTCTGGTTTTTTTTTTAGTAGTGGTAAGGGGCCTAGCTTAGCGTTAGCTTTAGCTCCACCATGGCTACCCGTTTTTTGCTGTTTTTTCTCTCTGAGTCTCCTCCTCTCTCTTGCTCTCTGTGTCAAAAATTTTTTTTTTTCCTTACTCCTCTGCCTCCTTTTTTTTTAGTGGGGATAATGGTACCGTGTAATAAATGTAGCTTTTTTGTAGCTTTTGGAGGCGAGGGTGTCGGATTTGGAGGCCCCGGCTCCCCCGCTTTTAAAAAACCAGCAGATAGCCGAGGCCCCCTTAGCTAGCGCGGAGCCACCCAGGGTAGCCCCCCTAGCCCCTCCCCCGGGGCAGAGGCCCCCCGACCCCGGGTTTCCGGGCCGGGGCTGGGGGACATTACGTAGGAAGCATAGTCTTAGATCTCAGCCCACAGGTCACCACCAAAACCCGTCTGCGTTTTCTAATAGATTTTCCCCGCTCAGCGCCCACCCGCTGAGAAGCCAACCTCTGGAAATTGGCAGCTCCATAGTCAGAAAACGTGGCACTAGAGACACCAGCGACCATAGTCAAATGCCTGCCAAGGGGCCAGAAACAGGCGACATCAAATCCTACCTGAAAACTGCTGGCAAGGATAAGCGTAAATACAGTAAGATTGTTATTCACGGGGTAATGGACACCCGGTTATTTCAATCGGAGGTCACTAAAATTTTAGTGGTTGCCTTGGGGTGTGTAAGTTTTCCCAAAACAATGTCGGACTCCGTAATTTTTTCCTTCTGGCCCCCTCCCCGATCTGACCAGTGACGACATTTTTACCGCGTGCTGTCATTCAACCCGTGGCTGTTTTAGGTGGTGTCCAAAAAACGATGTGGGCTACATTGAAAATTTGGGCGAATTTTTTGGGGGAAAACCCTGGTCTGATCCGAGAGACGGCATCCATCCCACTTTGGATGGAGCAGCCTCTTTTTTGGGAAAATCTGGCCGAATTTATTATTTTTCTCCAAACCTCTGACACCCCGGGGTTTTCAGACCAGGAAAACAGGGCCGTAGTTTTAACACCCCTTCTTGCAGCTTCTGTACTGCTACCCCCCCCTTTTCCCCCCTATTAAGACAGTGGTCTCGCCCCCGGCCAAAATTGAATAGATTTAAAAAAAAAAATTCTAAAAAGAGGAAATCAGGAAAAATCTCATAAAAATAAACACAACTCAGACTAAAAATAAAAAATTTAAAAAACAATTAAATGTGGCTTACTGAAAACATAAGATCTCTCTCTTCAAAGACTTTGCTTTTTAGTGACCCTGATTTGTGACAATCAGATTGATTTTTTTTTTCCCCTCACAAGAAACCGGCTGCAGCAAAAAATTATGTTACTATAAATGAGTCAACTCCTACTAAATTTTTTTTAAATTTTCACATTCCTCGAAATACTGGGCGAGGAGGAGGAGTAGCAACCTTTTTCAGGTCCGATTTATTGACTTAGTCCCCGGACCCCCAAATTTAATAGCTAAAAACTATTTTTTTGAATATTTAATCCTTTTTTTTCCTCATCCAAATTGCAAAGCACTAAAAAACCCTTCTGTTTGTTGTTTTTTTTCCCGTCCCCCACCCCCTTACTCTCAATTTATAGATCAGTTTTTAAAACCTTTATCTGATTTTAGGGGTTTAAATACAAAAAATTTTATTATAGTGGGGGTTTTTTAACATTCATGTTTGACACTGAAAGTGATAGCTTAAATATAGCCTTTAAAATGGAAATTTTTAGACTCCATTGGCTTTACTCAAAACTTAAAAAAACCCTACCCCCCTTTGTCTTCATTCTCTGGACCTTGTGCTGCTTTATGGCATTGAGTGTACAGAACATAACAATTTTTCTCAAACCCCCTGTGCTGTCCTGACCCTTTTTTAAAAACCCTTTGAGTTTTAATTTAACCGAGTACTCCACACCTTTTTGAAAAAAAAAAAAAAAAAAATTTCCAATAGAGTAGAAAAAAAAAATCCATTATCAGCCCGATGCTGTAACACCATAAAAGAACCCCTGTTCCACTTTTAAATTTTGCTCATTATCACAGAAAAAACAGAGTGGAGGGGCAATAATTTTGTTACTTCCCCTTCACAAATTGATTCTCTTGTTAAAAGAGTTTTCCCTTTCATCATTGGTGGTGAATTAGACAATGCAGCCCCCTTGAAAAAGAAAAAATTTTATTAATATGAGGCAGGCTCCCTGGTTTAATTTTCAGAGCCCCGAAATTTTAAAAAGCACAATGTTTTAAAAAATTGGAGCAAAAGGGGCGCTTCTAAAAACACCTAGAGGATTCCTACTTAATCTTGGGAAAAATAGCCTACTGTTTGTTAAAAAGAAAATTTCCCCACCAAGCTAGAACAGCCTTATTTCTCATCCTTAATAGAAGAGAAAAAAAATAATCCTAGGTTTCTCTTTAGTACAGTTGCGTTTTTAAACTTACACAGAGTCATAGCTCTGTTGAGCCACCCATTCCCTTAGCTCTCAGCAGTCTAAATTTTAGGGATTCTTCCAAAAAAAAAATTTGATTTTTTTAAGAAAAAAATCTTTAAAATCTCCCAGAGATGATTACTTCATCCTCAACAAGTGAGACAACATTGGAAAAAAACTGTAGAACCTGATCTGTGTTTGGACTGTTTTTGATCCTGTGGAGCTTCCTGAGTTTTTATCAGAAATATTAGCTTTATCTAAACCTTCAACTTGTATGTTAGACCCAATCCCAACCAAATTATTTAAGGAAGTGTTCGCTTTTCTGATTACCATCCCCATTTTAGATATGATTAATCTATCCTTAGTAAAAAGGATATGTACCACAAGCTTTTAAGGTAGCTGTAATTAAAACCTTTGCTTAAGAAAAACCTTCGTTTGATCGAGATGACTTTTAAAAAATTAAAGACCGATATCCAATCTTCCGTTCTTATCTAAAATTTTTTGAGAAAAAAAGGGTTTGCTAACAAAATGTGTGATCAATTTACACAGCAATGACCTGTTTGAAGAGTTTCAGTCAGGTTTCAGAGCTCATCATAGCACTGAAACAGCTCTGCTGAAAGTCACTAATGATATTCTTAAATTTCCCTCAGAAAAATGGACTTGGTGTCTGTACTGGTTCTGTTAGATCTCAGTGCTGCATTTGATACAGTCGATCATAATATTCTCTTAGAAAGGCTGGAATATGCTGTAGGGGGTAGGGGAACAGCGCTAGGCTGGTTTAAATCTTATTTGTCTTGACAGTTCCCGTTTTTTTCATGTAAATGAAAAAATCATCTTTAAAAAAACCAGGGTTTAATTTTTGAAGTACCACAGGGTTTTAGTACTTTTGGGCCAATTCTCTTTTATATATATAAGCTTCCAATAGGTAAAATTTTTCAGGCAGCATAGAAAAAAATTTTCACTGTTTTCGCTGATGACACTCAGCTTTACTTACCAAAAAATCCTGATGAGCCCCAACCAGTTAGATAGACTAAAAGCAATGTCTTTTAAGACATAAAAAATTGGGGGTGACTTTAAATTTTTTTTTTTTTTTCTAAATTTAGACAAGACAGAAGTTGTCGTCTTTGGACCGGAGTCTTTAAAAAAAAAACTGCTTAGTCAATTCCCACTTAACCTCCCCCGGAGGGCATTAAATTACCTCCGGTAATAAAAGTAAAAAAAACCTTGGGGTTTTTTTTGACCAGACATGTCATTTAAAACCCTATTAAAACAGGGTTTTCCAGGAATTTTCCTTCTTTCATCTCCGGAAAAAAATGCCCCCCAAAATTAGAAATATCCTATCCAGGATTGATGCTGAAAAACTAGTCCAAAGCTTTTTTCCCTTCAAGGCTGGACTATTGTAATTCTTTACTATCAGGATGTCCCCCAAAATGCAGTTTAAAAGCCTTCAGCTGATTCAAAAAAAGCTGCAGCAAAAAGTTCTGATTAAAATTAAAAGAGAGATCATATTTCCCCCCACTTTAGCTTCCCTTCATTGGCTCCCTGTTAAATCCAGAATATAATTTAAAATTATCCTCCTCACATATAAAGCCCTAATGATCTAGCTCCATCATACATCAGAGATCTGATTGTTCCAGACAGCAGGTTTACTGGTGGTTCCTAAAGTCTCTAGAAGTAGAATGGGAGGCAGATCCTTTAGTTATCAGGCTCCTCTCCTGTGGAACCAGCTCCCAGTTTTTAATCCGTGAGGCGGACACCCTGTCTACTTTTAAGGCTAGGCAAAAAACTTTCCTTTTTGATAAAGCTTATAGTTAGAGGGCCTTAGGTTATCCTGAGCTATCTCTGTAGTATGCTGCTATAGGCTTAGGCTGGGAGGGGCATAATGACCACTTTCACCCTCTTCACTACTTTCCACACTCCTTTAATTTTGTATTATTTTTTGGGTTTTTTCACTTTTAAAATTTTTCTCTCTCTTTTCTCTTGCTAGAAGCTACACCTGGCCTGACTCTGTGTCTACCTGTGACAACTTTTGGAGAGGGGCATCGTCCGAGCTTCTGCTGGGAAAAAACTTAAAGCTCACCCTCTACCGATGATCCACATGGCCCTGTCTTTCAGTGTTTAACCCTTTTTTCTCCTAGACATAGCTACTGACGGAGCTTTTAATGTAAAAACTCTATGTGCTCTCTTCAGACTCTAACATTGAAAAAAGGCTCAGAGTTTTATCTGTTTTTTTCTTTTTAGGGGAAACGATTAAGGAGCTACATCCATTAACATTTATCCCTTTTCCTTCCCATAGAAAAAACTCCTGGATCAGTGCTTCTTTGTTTCTCTTTTGTGTTTGCTCTGTTTTTCTCTAACCCCATCAGTCGTGCAGGGTGGCCCCTCACACTGAGCCTGGTTCTGCTGGGGTTTCTTCCTGTTAAAAGGGAGTTTTTCCTCTCCACTGTCTGCTACATGCATGCTCAGTATGAGGGATTGCTGCAAAGTCAACGCCAGTGACTGTCCACTGTCTCTACATGCTCATCCGGGAGGAGTGAATGCTGCAAGTCACTGACTGGATGCAATCTGCTGGGTTTCCTTAGATAGACAAACTTTTTATCCAATTTGAATAAATAACAGAATCTGAATGCACTGTTCAATGATTTGGATTAATTGTAATGCATGTACCTGACTTTTGTGAAGTGCCTTGAGACGACATGTGTTGTGAATTGGCGCTATATAAATAAAATAAACTGAATAGATAGATAGATAGATAGATAGATAGATAGATAGATAGATAGATAGATAGATAGATAGATAGATAGATAGATAGATAGATAGATAGATAGATAGATAGATAGATAGATAGATAGATAGATAGATAGATAGATAGATAGATAGATAGATAGATAGATAGATAGATAGATAGATAGATAGATAGATAGATAGATAGATAGATAGATAGATAGATAGATAGATAGATCCCATCCATCCATACTCCTCATTCTAGCATCCCTTTATTTTTTGATATTGATGAAGTGACAGGGCCACAGCCTGAAAGGCACTAGCTCATCTGGTTTAAATTACCTCTGAACCACACACACACCTGCACCAGTTCCATGGCAGCTGTTTGTGTGGGCGGAAGCTGAGGTAGGGGTGAGGGCCTCTGGGATAAGAGTCGGGGGAACGCCCCTGACCCCGTCCGTACAGATAAATGCCACACACACACATAACAGCTACAGAGCGGTTGGGGTGTGAAATGAGCTGTAAGGCAGAGGGGATATTAAGCTGCCACATGTGTTCTGTTTACCATTCTCTAATTAACCCCCAGGCTGTCTTATAGACTCCACACTCATGCACAAAAACGCACACTGATATTATCTTGCCAGGAATAAACTGCGACTAGTGTCATACAGCCTGGACATCGTATTTCTATATATATATATATATATACTGTATATATATCCATGAGTGCATCAACGATGGGTGTAAACCTCCAGGTTTGACTTCTTTACCAGTCAGATGGTGCTCAGGTGAAATGCTTCACATTGATTACCACTTGCAATGATTCATACTGATTTTGGTAATCAATGAAGCACTCCACTGTCTTTCTATGCCCATACCTGGGATTTATTCTTGATGACTATCACCAATACTAAGAAGCTTTTCTGTTGTAGTGTAATCAATAATACACCTGGTTAACATGTGCAAAAAGCTTTGAAATTAATGTATCTTTTCTTACAGCAGATTAATGTAGAAATAAATGTAGAAAAATCCAACCTTTAAATTGAGTTAATTCAAGGGCGGAAAAAACTGCCACACTCCTTGGCACCCAAAAACTCCCTCAAATATTATTCAAACATTTTTCTTATAGTTTATGTTTTATTGTAGAATTCTTTTAGCCACTCTTCAAAATGGGAAAGACAATAGTTCAAGTAAGAAAGTGTCATGGCAATTCCATGAGTGTCAGTTTTCACCTCTAGATGTTGCCTGCAGGATGCTGCCTGTCGGTCATGCAAGCAACAAGCCTCAGCTCTGAGTAAACCTCCCTGGAACTGGTAAGGCTTCTCAGCAGCTCCTACAATCCTCTCCACCATTGATTGCCTGCTTGCCTGCCCTCCAATGTTCATCATGGACCTCATCAATTCTGTTCCTGGGTTCTGACGCACCAACACCACTGTCACCACCTCATTCTCCCCAAGTCATCAACTCATCTCCTCGCAGTAAGACATTTTCCTCTTCTTTGCATAATACTCATCTTTCTGTCCCTTAGATACTGCATACAGAGCACTCCTCTCCTCCTCGCAGAAGCTCCTGAAATGACAAAAGAAACCATCTACGATCATTGAATTCTATATTTGTAAAATAAACTTGTTGAACAGTCTCCTGAGCAGTTTGTCTGCAGGTGGTTTCAAACATTGCCAACCAAAGATCTAAAAACGGGCCATCACTGGGTCTTTCAGCAGAATCTTGATCTAAAACATATGGGCAAATAAATACAGAAATGGTTCAATAGACCCAGCATCAACTGTCCATGGCCATCTCGGTCTCCAGACCTAAGAAAAAGCAAGCTTAAGAGCAAACCACCTAAATCCCTGAAAAGGACAAAGCAGACATGAACAATAGTGAATGCATTTCCTGGTCAGTGTAACAATTATATCATGGATATTCTAACTGCGTATTTTAACAAGTTAGTGCACAAAATAAAAAAATCTGAATACAATAATTAGGAAAAAAATGTTGTATCAGCCTTTAGATGGGATGTGCTCAGTGTGTGTGTGTGTGTGTGTGTGTGTGTGTGTGTGTGTGTTAATACAATCAACTGCCAATAGTAGTGCACTGACCTTCTAACAGAGTGAGTAAATGAAGAGAAAAGAAGGCAGACGCTCACTGTGTTGTGTTTGGAAAATGCTTGTTAATAGAATTCACCATGGTGTGAGTTACTAAAGTGTTTCACACAAAACAACACACAGAGAGAGGCCTGGAAGAGAGCAAGTCTAATTAAAAAGAACCAAGCAGAGAGGAATCTGATAGCTGTGGTTTGGCCTGAAGGAGAGGATGAGGGAACAATGGAGGGAGGAAAGAAAACAAGAGACCATTCAGTGGGAACAGAGGTGAAATAGGCAGAAAATAAAAGAAACAAAGAACTTATATCACTGAGACAGATGTCAGGAGTTGATAGTAGAAGTTTTAGAGCCAATCTTATAGCCGAAATATTACATTCCCCAGATGAGTTTGAAAGGTCGGTTTTCAAAATTGTTAAAAACAATCCTCTTTGTAATGCCTGTATCTAAACTATGTGCAATACAGCTTGTTAAAATCTGTCAGTCAGTCAGTCATTTTCTAACGCTCCTTCCACAGTGAGCTCTGGGGATGCTGATGCCTATCTCCAGCAGTCTATGGGCGGGAGGCGGTACACCCTGGACAGGTCACCAGTCCATCGCAGGGCAACACAGAGACATACAGGACAAACAACCACGCACACACTCATTCACACCTAAGGGCAATTTAGAGAAACCAATTAACCTAACAGTCATGTTTTTGGACTGTGGGAAGAAGCCAGAGTACCCGGAGAGAAAAGAAGACGGGGAGAACATGCAAACTCCATGCAGAAAGACCCCTGGCCGGGAGTCAAACCCAGGACCTACTTGGTGCAAGGCAACAGTGCTACCATGCCGCCCAGATTGTTAAAGTCTGATTTTGCTATATTATTTTGTGGAATACAAACTATTAAATGCTTAATTAGCAAAGAGTTCCCCTAAATCTTAGATGTATAAAAGCTTTAATAAAGCATGATGTGTACATGTCTTAACCTCCAGTGAAATATGTGATGTCACCAGCAGCCTGTTCTTAGGAGGGTAGTTTAATTTTAATTAAAATTAATTACATTTTAATTAAATACAAAAGTACAACAAAATATCCAAACAAGTAGAACGACCATCCATGACACGAGGTTCTGTTGCTGACAGACTGTATCTAGTGAGTTCTACTGATTTTGGTCACTAGTAGCTTTAACAGCTGCTTTCAAAAAGAGTGTTTGCAGGTTGTTTCTCTGTTAGTTTTGTCAGTCTTTGCCAAGAACAAACTTAACCGTTATTTTCCAAACTCCAGAACCTTTCTTGCTCTATTTTTTTGTTAGGGCAGACCTTGCAGCAACTTTTTGTCAGCAATATCATAATAAAATAGGTAGCAGAAATGAGAGATAGTCCCCCTTTGTTTGGACCACACACAAGCATCATTAAATGGACTCTCAAAGTTTGGCCAGCAGCATAGTGTTGAAGAGTAATTTGTGTTACTGTGATAAGCAACAGTAAAGGACACAAAGTGAATTATATTATAAGCCCAACAAAGGCCAAGTACACACATTCACACCAGCTTGGTCTTTGTCTTGTTTCCACCGTCTTAACTCTCACATGTAATTAGCCTCACCCTCTCTGTCCGTCGCAGATACCGATAGCACACAGGAAGGGGTCAGTGTGTGTGTGTGTGTGTGCGTGGATATTGGTACGCATGTGTGTGTTTGTTGGGGGGTGTGGGGGGGTGTGGGGGGAGGGGGGGTGTCTCAAGGGACAGGTTATGACAAATAAGATTAATGTGTCGCCCATTTCCAGACTGGTGCACTGGCCTAATATACACACACACACACTCATGTCATATAAAACATGTACACGCCTCCCTGATAGCTTTTTCTCTCAGGAGAGGGTCCATATGGGGACTGGAGCAGGGTGGGAGGGTGTACGTGTTAATGTTTGTGCACCACACCAGGACGTCATCTCAGTGTCCTTCTCTTTGTTGTCGTCTCAACAGCTCTACATTTTAGGATGTAGATCAGAATCCTATTTCTGCATTAATGTGGCTTTCGAGAATTTAACTCTTTGCTGCCTTAATTTGCACTTTACTTCTTTAAACAAAAAAATTTCACCTTTAATCCATCACATGTGTAGACATAAACAGGCCAAGTAGAGGTCACATATCACCATTTTATCCATGACCTGGAATAATATTTAACAGCAACATAAGTGTCATTCAATAAAAAAGTTTGCTTTCTGATCTAGTATTATACACCAAAAAAGATTTTGATTTGACCGTTTTTCCCTTTAACTGTATTTAAAAATATTCCTCGAGTAACACTGGAAGCCAAGAATATGGAGGAGGCAACAAAGTGTGGCAGACCAGGTAAAGAAACCAACTGGTTTTTAAGCTAATGGGAAATTGGATGAGCTACAAATTTTGGTCACCTATAACACAGAAATGAAGACAGAAGGAATAAGACAGGACAAAAAAGGATCTTACTGACCAAAAGCTCAAGACTAACACTGAAATAGAAATATTAACCAAGACAAAGATAACATAAACTCAACACAAATGAATGAGTACAGAACACACTGTGGCACGATATTCAACATAAAAAGTAATCTGAATATCAAAACAAGTGAGAACCAAACACAAAGACCTATGGATCATGACAAAATCTTAAAAGAAATGATTTACTGTCAAACAACAATAATCTACAGCATAAGTTTTTTGGCTAGATTATTTATTTGAAAGCAAATTCACAGTAAAAGTGTAAAAGTTGAAAGAAATCTTGTCAAAAATTAGGTGAAATCAGTATGATTTGTGCATCAAATCACACTCAATACAAGACCTCCTCTTCATGTTGTGCTGCCGGGCAAATTGTCTCTGTCTGCTCTGACGCAATCTGCTGACATTTAAATGAGGCGCATTGCATATATTTAGAGGAATATGGTGCAGAGATAGAGTAAAATTTGGGCTAACACCCTTGCCCTCAGGTCAGGAACCAGCATATCACAGGTCTGAAATGGGGTGGGACTGAGGGAAACCCCCCATGTCAAAATCAAAAGTTTTACATCATGCAAATTGGAATGTATATTGAAAAAACTAACACTGCACAT
Organism: Crenichthys baileyi; assembly: GCA_036173005.1. NCBI lineage: Eukaryota > Metazoa > Chordata > Actinopteri > Cyprinodontiformes > Goodeidae > Crenichthys > Crenichthys baileyi. The sequence goes on along the minus strand of JAHHUM010000693.1, from coordinate 192,181 downwards.
CACCCTGAACACACTACTCCCATTGTAAAGCATGGTGATGAAAGTATCATGCTGAGAGAATTATGTTCTTCAGCATGGACAGGGAAGATGGTCAGAGTTAATAGGAAGATGGATGGAGAAAAATACAGAAAAATCCTGGAGAAAAACCTGATACAGCTACAAAAGACTGAGGAATCAGGTGGAGGTTCACCTTCCAGCACGATAGCAACCATAAACATACAGCTGGAGCTACAATAGAACGGTTTAGATTCAAATATACATTCACCAATTTAAGTTTGAGCTGTTTTGAGTGGACAAAAATATCAGCCTCTAGATATGCAAGTTGGTGGAAACACAGCCCAACTAATTTACAGCTTTTTACTGCAGCAAAAAGGTGCTTTAACAAAGTAGCTAATCTCCTTCATAATGCAATTTTTGAGCTGGACCAAGGTGAAGACTGAAACTCTGGAGCGGCATGATTGGTTTAAGGATGTTAATGAAAACAGAAGGCAAAAACCTACAGCGTGAGGTGAGATCAAGACTTGGCACATGGATTAAGAAAAACAGGCATGGAAATAAACATGAGACCGGACATGCAAACAGAACAATCCAGAGAGAATTATGTTCTTCAGCATGGACAGGGAAGATGGTCAGAGTTAATAGGAAGATGGATGGAGAAAAATACAGAAAAATCCTGGAGAAAAACCTGATACAGCTACAAAAGACTGAGGAATCAGGTGGAGGTTCACTTTCCAGCACGATAGCAACCATAAACATACAGCTGGAGCTACAATAGAACGGTTTAGATTCAAATATACATTCACCAATTTAAGTTTGAGCTGTTTTGAGTGGACAAAAATATCAGCCTCTAGATATGCAAAGTTGGTGGAAACACAGCCCAAATTTACAGCTTTAACTGCAGCAAAAGGTGCTTTAACAAAGTAGCTAATCTCCTTCATAATGCAATTTTTGAGCTGGACCAAGGTGAAGACTGAAACTCTGGAGCGGCATGATTGGTTTAAGGATGTTAATGAAAACAGAAGGCAAAAACCTACAGCGTGAGGTGAGATCAAGACTTGGCACTTGGATTAAGAAAAACAGGCATGGAAATAAACATGAGACCGGACATGCAAACAGAACAATCCAGGAGAGAGACAATGACCAACATGAGCTTAAGTAATGGAAGAAACAGGTGAGTGGCATGACTGGTAATGAGCAGACACAGGTGAACTGATTGAGCTGCTTTGCAGAGTGGCTGAAAGAAGTGGCATGAAAACACTTGGACATGAAGCGGGATCTAACAGAAATTACTAAAAATGTACAAAGAACATAACATGAACAATAAATGCAATAATGTAAATAAAACTGGACAAAGATAGAGCTGGAAATAATCTAAAATACATATAAATACAATATAAGAAGGAACAAATCATGGGGAAAAAAATCACTGATCTTAGAGCAATAAATCCAAAAGAAAAACAAACACCTACAGATCGTGACAGAATCACGGTGGTTGAATACAAACACAGATCAGAATCCAGATATTTGTGCATAATTTTGAAAACCAAGCATCATTTTTTCTCCCACCTCTCAAATATGTGTCTCAAATTGGTCTATTAGACAAAATCTCTGTAAAATATATTTTAAGTTTGCAGGCCACAAGATAGGTTGAAAGGGTATTCTCTTAAAGGTTGCAAGGAGAGCTCTGGACATTTCTGCTAAACTAAAACAATTAATACTGAATAAACATTACATGTAGAGGCACAGTTGAATCCAGAGATGGTGTGTTAAACTTTAAAACCCTTTTTCTTGCAGACACATTTAAATTGCCAGCCAGATGACTCTCTCTGCCTACAGACTGGTGGGGAATTATTTAAACTGCTGGCAGATGTAGATGTATGGGACGCCGGCAATGAGCCTCTTGGTTATTGAAACATTAGACTCAGCGTGAGGCTATACTGGTTGTGCTTTATTACGAAATTGCGGAGGAATTCTGAGGCTGAGGCTGCTGATTTTGTTTAAGCATTCTCCTTGCTGAAAAAATTGACTGTGTTATTCGGTGTGATCTGCTACAGTTTTTTCAGTGTTCCTTCACACAGAAACATGACTGCCTCCAGTGTGGACTGTTTCCTGTATTATGCAAAATATTCATAATTTTCAGATGCAGCTATTCAATAAAGATGAGAGCAATCATTCATCAGCACTGTGTTGGCAATATCTTTGATCCACATTCATCAAATGCTGCAATCTGGAGTTACAGTTTGAAGTGAAGAACTCGCATGCAACATTCTTTCTGTCTTTTTTGAAAGAAATAAGGATACTCTTGGGACCCTATTGACTGTAACCTTGATATGGATCATTCAAAAGTTTTTATATCCACAATCCAAAATTCGTCCAAGTGTGGTCATGTGTGTAGTTGGCACGCTTTGCCAATTGCTTACATTTTAAAATAGAATATCAAGGAGACATGTTGTCCAGGAAGGTCCATGTATTTTTCTTTGTTAGAAAACACAAGATAGAAAATAGCAGGGCTGTTTAATTACAAAAGGCACTGTCATGTAATCCCATTGCGTCGCTGGTCAGTGCCCTCGATTGCCTAAATCTATAAAGTAATACATGCATTATTAATATCAGCAATGGGGGAGTTCTTTTTCAAATAAAAGATTAGTTAAACTGTGAGTTTTCTTCGGTTCTTCAGGCATTAAAAGCAGAGGGGTAAAACATTTTCAATATGGAAGAACGTGTTGCATTTGGATCTCAATGCTGCTTTTGATATGGTCAATCATGCTATAGTTATTTCAAACATTGCAATGATATAAATCTTAATTTAGGGACAAAATATTTACTGTCAGAGTGGTTTATGCTTTATCTTCAAATGCTGGATTTGTTTGTGATATCCCCCAGGGATCAATTCTTGGATCTGTTCTTTTTGGCCTCCAAATGCTCCCTCTGGGTTCAAAGCACAAATGCAATTTTTGAGTGATGTTAAGGAGTAGATAGGCCCAAATCTGTTTAAATTAAAGACATAACCAGAGTGTTTTATTTTAAAATGTCAATCTCCAAGACTTTTGTCCTCTCAGAAATGTGGCTGTTATTATGGCCAACACTAAACTTTAACAAACAGATAAATCCGATCTATCTAAAATGAATTTAGTTTTAGGTTGTTTTTTTCAATATTTAAAATAAACAGTCTAAATCATTTTCAAGTGACTGTGATGTTGATTTTTAAGTTGCATAGGCCATCTAAACCTCTCTCAACAGAACTGTGTTTGATTTTTAAATCAGGTGGTGATTCAGTTTAGTTGGTCGTGTTTTCTGAATTAAAGCAGTTTCAGTACTTGCATGTGTGTGCATGCTTTTGTTTCTGTACCAGGCCCAGAGGTAAAATGTTTCCCCTCAATCACCTGCTGTGTATTTCTCTCCCCAAGATCTGAGCTGTTCCTCCAACTGGGACCATGACTTGTGTGTGTTGTGTCCTCCCAGCATGTGGATGCTGCAGAATCCCAGAGAGGCAAACCAAATGGGAGCTGTGAAATCCTCGTGCCTGAGGGGATCGAAGGGAGCAAAAAGAGGGGCAACAAGGCTGAAAAGCAGAAATCCATGTAACTTTATTTAGTATTAACATGTTACCAGTTTAAGTTTCGAGTGTTTTGTTGCAGATGCAAACTAGCTGGAATAGCAGAACAGGAAAAGGTTGTCGGCACCAGTGGTGCAAAAAATAACATAAAGACTAAAAATGACAGGGAAAAAGAAACATCGGGAGAAAACACATTTAGAGCTAAATGAAAATAATTCTGTGAGTTAATTGGTTTAGTAAGAAGCAAAATGAATGCTCTGTAATATGGAATATGTGCATTTGTGTGTGGATCTGCTGGACAACCTGATGCAAAGAATAAGCAGAGAGATTTGGAGGAACAGGGAAGGAAAGAAAGAGAAAGCCTCAGGGGAAGAAGATAAAATACATCCCTCTTCTATCCTAGTCTGAAAGTAATTGGTCCAGGATTAGAAGAGATTATAAATAAAAAACAAGAAAAAATAATATATAAAGGCCTTCACATATCTGGTTTCCATAGCAATATTGTGCTGTGCAACAGTGCAAAAGCAACAGGGAGAGAAAAATAAAACCAGTTGCTGCCATGATCAGGTCACAATAATGAAACAACCGCACACTCCTGGGGACGATGAAGCTCATTAGAGCCCTACAGGAAATTAACCTGTGGCATTCCTAGTTTTTGTTATAGCATGTTGACACCAGACAGCATAACCGTTGGACAGTTTTATGTAACAATATGAACAGAATCACTATACTGATGTTTTTTGGTAATGTTACACAATGTCCTGTAAAAGAAATACTAAGAAGTGCAAAACTGCATAGAATGTAAATAAATAACTCTTATTCATAAAACGTTTTGTGCAAAATGTACCAGTTGTGTATTAACCCCTGAGCAAAAGCTAAAGAAAATGCTGGCTGAAGCTGTTAAGAAATGTTATTAGCCCCAGTGAAAACGACTCTTGGGGCTGAAAGGCCACTCATTCATTCATCTCTCCAAAATAAACCTAAAAAGCCAGATTACGGTTTACTAATGCCCTTCAGGATAAAGACTGTAATTCTTGCAGACCTGTAATGTGTTCTGTTGAAACTAAAACCAAACCAGAAAAAAAAAAACATCCCAACTGTGAAGCATATGAGTGGCAGCACCATGTTGTGGTGAAGATTTGTTGAATGAGGGACTGGTGCACTTCACAGAATTAATGGCATCATGAGGAAAAAACATTATGTGGAAATATTAGAGCAACTTCTCAAAACATCAACCAGGAAGTTAAGGCTTTGGCTCAAATACTAAAAGAAATGTAAACATAAGAATTTCAAGAAAGTTAATCGAAATGATCTAAAAACCTGCATCCATTATTTTGTCATTCAGCAAATCAAAAGAATTCTGATAATTCTAACTAACATAAAACAAGATACAGTTAGCCTGATTTACTGTCAATTTATCTGGAAAAAAGATGGCGTCTTGTTCCACAGTGCGTGTATAAAATGCTGGTTTCAATTGTATGCTTACCTCTTTAGGTAAATCTTGCTAGTAGCCTTAACTCTTGATGGCATACATTCAACAAAATGAAAGAAACATTCCTCAGAGATTTCGGTTCATATTGACATGATAGCATCACACAGTTTCTGCAGACTTGTTTGGCTGCACATCCATGACGCAAATCTCCCGTTCCACCACATCTGTAAGGTGCTCCAATAGATTGAGATATGAGGACTTAAGATGATGTTGGAGTACCCTGAAACCATTCTCATGCTCAAAAAAACAGTTGGAAACGATGTTGTGGTGTTTAAACAAGGCTTTAGTGTTTTGAAGTGTGCCAAGGTAATGCCTTGCCCCCATTACACTACCAGCACCAGCCTGAATTATTAACACAAGCCAGGATTGTCCCAAGCTTCCATGTTGTTTACACCAAATTCTGACCCTACTATTTGAATTTTGCAGCTCTAATCTGTACTCATTCAATCAGGTATTGTTTTGTCCAATCTGTCACTAATTTTGGTGAGTCGGTACGAATAGCAGCCTCAGTTTTCTTCCCATAGCTGGCAGAAGTGGTACTCTGTGGGATCTTCTGTTGCTGTAGTGCATTTGCTTCAAGGTTCTATGTGTTCAGAGATGGTTTTCAGCACACCCCGGCTGTAGCAAGTGGTTATTTGACCTACTGCTTCCTTTCTTTCATCTCAAACCTGTCTGACCTCTGATATCAACAAGGCATTTTCATCTACTCAGCTGCTGCTCACTGGGTATGTTTTATTTTTCAGGGATTCTCAGTAAACGTGAGAGATGAATTTGTGGATCAATATTTTCTGAAATACTTAGATCAGCCTGTCTGGCATCAACAACTATGCCATGTGCACAGTCACTTAAATCCCCCTTTCTCCCCATTTTAATGCTAAGTTTAGATTTCAGCAAGTTATCTTTACCACCTCTAGATGCCCAAATACATTGAGTTGTTGTAATGTGATAAGCTGCATCGCTGTTTGTGTTAACAAGCAGTGAAACAGGCAAGAAAGATTATGACATAAAAGGTAACCAGAGCAGAAGAAACTGTTATTGCGCCTATATCAAGTTCAAATCCTTTATATGTTTTAGACATATATGAAAGAAAGTGAAAACTTTTCAAATGCCTTGAAGCGTTCAGAGGAAATGCTGCATTAAAATCAGATTTAATTGGTTTGCCTTAATTGCAGTCAGCAGTAGGAAGGTGAATGCACACAGCAGCAGACAGAAGTGTGTCTACATGACCTTGTTAGAAAAAGGAGACTGATTCGGATCAACATAAAACCCATCCGAGGCGTCACACTAGATGTAAAGTAGAAAAAAATTGTAAAGCCTCAATTATTTGCTGAGACATCTTCTTGTTTCAACATCTGCTGTTAATTAAAAACAGGTTTTCTTCTTATAAAAGCAGCTGATTCTCTGATCATAGTTGCAAACATGGTTAGCTTAAGGCTTCCCTTGTAGCTCGGCTTATACATTACAGTGCTTGTACAAAAGCTCTAACATGTCAGATGTATTTTTTTACTTTTTTCCTTCTGTGTCATTCAGCTGGTTTATCTTTGAACTGCGCTCGACTTTAATGCTTCAAGCCTTCCTCCCTGTCAGTCTTCCAGATTGATCAAACTGAGTTATCTCTATTTTTTCCCCCGTTCTGTATCTTGACAGCAAGCTTTAGATGTTTGAATTTTTTTTTTGCTTTTTGATAAGTAGATAGGTTTTGATAAGATAACCTTTTTTTCCCTCCAAATCAAAAGGAATCTTTGGTTTTTAGGTTGAGATATTACCCTATAATATTATATGATGCTCAGTTCAGCTCGCGAGGGATCACTTTCTGGTTTGAGGATCTTTTCTTGTGGCCCAACTGGTGGTAGCTTAATGGTTGCTGACCACTAATAGGCCTCGTGAGCAATGCTTTAATGAGTGAATCCCCATTTAAATTGGATGCATGCACCCACTCCAGAGGGCAATATGATGCATTCATCCCTGTGGTCACTTTCAACTCATTCGGATAATCGTCACACAGTGTTTTAACACCACACCAGCAACTCTAGCCTTGAAAAAGACAGAAGCCTATTATTAACACCGTTAATGTTTTTGTGGGTTCTAAAATGAAGTTTCTTTACACGTTAGTGCTATGATCCACAGCTGTTTGTGTTTGTCTAAGATCATTTCAGTGTTATTAGTGTCTCTATATATTAATTCCTATGTATTGACTTTCTTAGTTCTTTCTTGTCCAGTTCTGTGCATTTTGGTTTAGCCTGTTATGTTGGTAACAGTCGTAGCTTTGGTTAGTCAGATCCTCTCCAGATCCATTCAGTTTCTTCTATGCCCATTATTCATCCTTCCCTTAGTTCCCTGCTTAGATTCTCCCCAAGCTGCTCTGCTTTGCGTTGATTGTACTTACATGGTTTCCATGTTCTTAATCACACCACCGGAGTATTTTAGCTCCTTGGTTTCTATCTCTTACTGCTGGATTCTACTGTTGTTTTTGTCCTGGTTCCTGTGCTGATTCTCCTCTTGTTTTTGCAAGTTTCTAATGATAAAATCCATCTTTTTCTTACTCCATAATGAATCTGCTGATGTCCTGTTGCAATTTAGTTCCTCCTTAACTAAGAACTTCTGCTTTTAGAGTGATGCATAATTTGATTTATAATGGATCAATGATAATGGCATTTCAATGAAGGCTAAAACATTTAAGAACTACTTTTAAAAAAATGTTTTTCCACAAGCAGATTGTTATGCACATCCTTGAGATTTATTAAATCTCAAGGAGAAATATTTTCCACAAAACTTTAGTGACAACAATAAAATGCAGCTTACAGAGAAAACAATGGCTGATGCAATTCACAAAAGAACATCAAGTGCAGATTGGCTGTATCTATAAATAAAAAAATATTTTGAACAAAGTTCACACATTTCTAAAAAGACTGGGGTCGGAGCTCTCCAGAAGTTGTCATGATCCTTTTAACTTTGGTTTTGTGTTTGATTTATTTGTGGATTTGGTACTTTTGGCATTCCATATTCAGTTCATTCCTTAGTTTTAAGATGGCAACTGCTTGTGTTCTGTACTTAGAATAGAATAGAAATATCCTTTTATTGTCCCACAGTGGGGAAATTCAAGTGTACCAGCAGCAAAATGAAAGGCAAGTAGAAGCATGTAGATATAAACAAGAATAGGAGGCTGTAGCGCCAATTCACAACACTTGTCGTCTCAAGGCACTTCACAAAGGGTTTAGAATGGTGCGGGGTTGCTGGGGAGTTTAGATTAAACTACTGAATGTTAGAGTTTGGCCATTTTAGAATGGACTATGTGTAGGGGTACTAAGTAAAATGATAAACTGATAAAGTTTGTCCATCTACAGCCCACTGGTGGCCATTGTTATAATAAAAACCACAAAGATTGGGGGTACCTCTCTCTGTCAGACTATTATAACCATTGGACAAGAGAAGGAGTCGCACAGGTTGCAGAAATACCTTTATAGAAAGTACCTATATAGATTTTTCTGTAGAATATTCTTAATTGTCATGTTTGGTATTGTTGCAATTATAATAAACACACATTTGCATAAAAGCAAGTATCTTTGTCCACCCCAATGCTTAACCGAATATTATGAGCACAAAAAATATTCTGTTATTCTGTTTAAAAATCTGCGATTAATTTTTGATTATTCGTGAGTTAACTATGGACATTCATGCAATTAATTGCTACTAAATATTTTCATTGATTGACCTGGCTTAAGGCTTGGCCTTAATATGTAAAAGTTATTTTGGAAATAAAGAGAAATGCACTGAGAAATACTGCATTATTGTTCATTTCCGGGAAGGGATGTACCACAAAACATTTTCACATAGGGCTACTAAATGGCTAGCACGGCCCCTGGATGTTGGATCACTCTTTATGATTTACTGACAAAAACACTGTTTTTGAACAGTGCAGTTCCTCTGTTTACACCAGTATGACTGGTGTACTTATTTGCAAAACTTTAAGTTAAAGCTTTTAACATCTCTGATATTTTTACTGAACCACCGAAATGGTGACATTAACTCATCGTTAACACCTGGCAATGCAGCATTCTTTTCAGGTAATTCTGTTAAAGCAGTCTGCTACAGCTTTACATTACAAGAAAAGCAGAAAACACCTTGAAAACCATTCTGATAAAAAAAAAAACATTTTTTAGATTTGACTGATTTGATTTTTGTGTTTTCTGTATTTGACACACATGTACTGTAGGTGTTATGTGCAGTGTAATTCATTAATTGGTCTATCTATGTTATATTGTGATTACGTAACCAAAGAATGCTTGCTTCAGCTCAACGCAGATCCTTTTATTCTGAGTCACAGAGGCACACACACACACACACATCTGGTCTTTCTCCCCTTCATTCAGCCAGATGTTCATGCTAACATTTCAATGTAAAATCATAAGAGGGGAATGTTTTCCATTATCTTGCCACCTGGTCTGGGTTGTTGTAAACATACACAGACACTTACTTATTTACTTATCACTTATTTTCTTCTGCAAGTTAAGTTGAAGATAATATTTATTGGCTTTATTTTCTAAGTTCATAAGTCCAATTGTGTCACAATTAGCGTTATTACTCTGTGAAATTTATCAGAATCTAATGAGGAGAAACGGCCTACTTCACACTTAGATGCATCATTTTCAGGTAACAGATGTTGTCCTTTTTAATTAGAGACAGCAAATTAAGAAATTGTCCTCAGTAATGGAAAAGCAGGTCAAAGCTGCACAAACTCTTACACAGACAATCTTTTTCTGTTATCACCTGAAGGGGAATGTTGTAGCTTGTTTGGAAAGGCCATTCAGTATCAGATTTTATTAAAGGATTGCTGTGGTTTTTTAAAGGGTGTTTTCATTGTGCATCAAAGGTTTTGGTTCTCTCACTTTGAGCTTTTGAAATCACATGTTTGAATCAATTTCAGTCCCTTTAATTGTCATGAATGTTATATTAATTCGGGGCTTTTAATGATGCATATGAACCTTTATTTTCAGTGTAGGCAAATTATGCAACAAACAACTTGCGTTTATTAACAACACTTGGGTGCACAAGTTTGAAATAATCTGGATTTCCTCTAATCCATATATATATACATATATATATATATACATATATGTTAGGACTTGCAAGATATAGGAACCCAGTACGCAGACAAGCAGGCAGCATGACGGTAAGTAAAAAGGTTTAATAACAAAAAAACTCACTCACTGCAGGACGCAGGAACAAAACAGAAGCAGGCTGGCTTGACAGGCATGGCATGGTCCACAAAACAAGACATGAGTTGAGACAATGAATCCGCGATGTATAACTGAACAGGTGTGTATTTATGGAGCGTGACCAGGTGAAACAAGAAGACAGATTAATAGGTGCAGGTGATCCAAATAAACTTAATTGACAGAACAAAACGTGGCTGGAGCAAACAGACCCTCGAACACAAACTAACAGAAACTAGAAAAACATGAAGCCAAAGCATAACCAGATCCTAAAACATGAACAAGACCAAGAAGCAAAAGCACAACCAGATCCTAAAACTAAAACATGACCAGAAAAACAAACAGAAACATGATTCAACAATTTAACAAGAATAATAATAATAATCAGAACTATTCACAACCTAAACTCTGAAAAAAAAAAAAACAAAGAAAAAACCAGAAACCAAAAACCAAACAACCCCAAATCATAACACATATACATATATATAACCGCTGACATAATTCTGACTGGATGTTTGGCCAATCTAATCAGAAATTGTAGAGCTCATTTTAGCAAATTTGTTTCCTGCTTTTAAGCATAGACCATTTTCATTTGGGTTAAGGTAAAAGCTTTTTGGAAAGGGCAATCCTAAAGCTTTCAAAAGCTTCTAGAAATGTCTTTTAGAGAAAGTTTCATGAACAGAGGAGACAAAGACTGAGATGTCTGGCCACAATAAAAAGAAATATGTTTGTAGGAGTCAAAGTTAAGAACACTGTACTGTACAGTGGTGGTAGTAGAATGGTGGTGGTAGAATCATGGTGTGGGACTGTTTTGCTGAAAAAGGAATACCTCCAGTTAGATGGTTGAAGCTTGGAAGCAATTGGATGTTCCAACAGGACAATGATCCCAAATACACATCAATTTATTTTTTAAATAGTTACAAGCTAACGTAAGTTTCTGGAACGGCACTGGCCTGAAAACCTTTGAAACTTGATGCGCTAAAAAACTAGGTCTGTGGGAGAAATCCAACCAGCTAAAATAAGCTCTGCCATTCCTGATTAGAAGAGTGGGTAAATATCCAGAATTACAGTTAGAATTATAGCCGCTATAATCATTTGGATGAGCAAATATAAACATGTGTGGCTCTTCTTGTTTTTAAAATTTTATGAACTTTTATGTTGTATCACTCCACACCAAAAAACCTGTGACCAGCACTATTTATACATGACACAACAAGGACCGACGTGTTCTTCCATCATGTCATTCATAGTACAATAGTTCCTTTTATGTTGATTTGTCCATCTTTAATAATTAAACCTTAATACTGTAGTTCAAATACTTTTAAGATAAATAATAATTCAAATAATTCAACATAAAAAGCAATAAAGATTCATTTGTACTTTTAAACCCTTGCCTTTGAAAAAAAACTCCTTGGTTCAAGATTGGCAATTTAATCTCTTGTTTTTCCAAAATGATTTGCTTGCCTTAATGTGACGTGTAAAGAAATGAGGAAGATAACAAGGTTAGAAGATACTAATGCCCTTTTGCAACTTGAAACTTTAGCAAGGCAAAGACAAAAGACGAGAAAGAGACAGAGCAGAGGAAATAGGATAAAAGAAGGAAAGATAACAAGAAAGGGGAAAGTTAATCATTGGACGGGGACATTGTTTACACTGGCTGCAGCATACAGGGAATATCATCTAGTCTTGTAACCAGTAAATATTGCAGTGCCTGAAGAATGGAGCTGTGAGCTGGGAAACTGTTATTGCTGCAAGATTTGCCCCAAAAGTTAGGCGGGCCTAATATTTCTGTCTATCAAAGGGCAGAGGGAGTCAGCAGATTCCAGCTTAGAGAAAATGAATCAGTGTGAACTTCACCAGGTTTATAGCAGATGCCTTCTGGAGAAAGGAAAACTAAAACAACGGAGACTGACAGTAAACTTTTAATGGAAAAAGATGCTTGAACCGAAGTTCGGCTTTATCTACATACCATTATGGAACAAATTAGGTCTGCGTTGCATTTGTTTTCTTAGTTGTTCATAAATTATTAAAAGTTCTCAACTATTTAAAGTGGCTTTTGTATGTAGCACCTTTCAAGCAGTGATTCATTTCAAAGAGCTTTACAAGACATCAGCAAAATTCAAAAGGATGCAGGTGATAAAACCAGAATAAGAGATTAAAAGCATGTCATCTTCTAGAATCAATTTGAAAATATGAATAAAACAATGATGAAAAATGTAATAAAACAGAGCAGAAGAAACGTTTACATAAAAAATACATAAGAATATAATAGAACTATCAGTGCATGAATTGTCATTTAGCCAAACATAACCTCTGTAAGAAAGTAGTAACAATCACAGATAAGACTGTCAACATTTAGCATTTTTTCATATGGTTCTACATAAGTAAAGCCTTTTAACCAAAGACTGACAAAGAAATTCACTGGAAACCCACTGAAATTATTTCTCAATAACCTTACGCTGAAAATACAAAATGGCTGTCGCACACCTTAAAAAGTGTCGATTGCTGTGGCAATGACCTGTTAATTTAAACTTTTCTGACCGTTTGTATCTTATTACAACAGTCAAACACAAAACTGTACAAATGCTTTTTATGTTGTTTGATCTTTAAAATGCAGCACATTTTTTCCATTATTATTGCCTTGCTGAGCCCAACTTTTAGGAAGTCCTACTGGCTTTCCAATTAAGACCTGGAAAATGATCGAGCTGGGTGTCACAACTTTTCCAGATCCAAGTTTCCACTTCAAAGGTAAATGAAGGCCAGGATTGTCTGCAGCAAAAAGTAATCAAACTGTCTGTTTGGAGAACCAGGGAGGATTTCTTATGAAGGACTGAAGCAAATGACCAGTTAAAATAGGGCCCGTTCCAGGGTGGATTTTAACTCATCTACGGTGCCTTGCAAAAGGATTCAATGTGTTCGTTGGGATTTTATGTGGTAGATGGACTAAGGAACACAGCAGACAGGCCAGGAAAACATTTGTAGAGGGTTGTTAAAGCAGGGTTGGGTTGTAAAAAATGCCATGAAGCACAAATTAATCAGAGAAGCTGCCAAGGGGTGTTAACTCTGGGAGAGCTGCAAAGATCCACAGCTCAGGTGGGAGATTTTGATTGCAGGATAATTATGAGTCGTGAACTCCACAAATCTGGCTTGTATGGAAGGGCAACAAGAAGAAAGCCATTGTTATAAAGAAAGTCCCAAGCAGTCTTGTACAAGGTTTTCCATAAGCCACATAGGGGACCCAGCAAACATGTAGTAGAAGGTGAAACAGTCAGATGGAACCAAAACTGTTTGACCTACATGAAAGCATATTATGTGGTGGAAAATATTGCACATCACCTTCAATACGAGATCCCCATGTTTACACATGGTAGTGGCAGCATCATACTATGAGGATGCTTTTCTTCATTAGGGATGAGGAAGCTGGTCAGAGTTGATGGGTAGATGATTGGAGCAGAATACAGGGCAAGAACAACTACTTGAGGCTCCAGAAGACTAAAGACTTGAGGCGGAAGTTTACTTTCCAGCAGGACAACAACCCTAAATGTACAGCCAGATCAAAAATTAAATGGTTGAGACTAAAGCACATTGATTCATGGCCTAGTCAAAGTCTAGACATAAATTCAAGTTAGAATCTGCAGCAAGTCTTGACTCTCCAACTCTTGTTACCACATGTACCACAGAGAGCAAAACATAGTTACTCCTCAGTGTGATATGCATAAAATCTGTGTCATGTGGGTTGAAGTGACGAGGCTTTAAAGATTACATTGCAGCATAACCTTAAACTCCTATTAGATTTTTGAAGAACACACTGGTTTAGCCTTCAATTTCACTTAGCTTCGCTCCTTTATGGGAGCTTTTGCCTGACTCTCTGAACTAAAAGACATAATCACTAATAACTAGCCCTGAAAACACTGCTTTAAAAAAATCTAAACTAAGATCAAGATTCTAAGAAAAGATTTGAAAATCAGCAGCTAATGCTAGCCAGTTTTCCCAAATGCAAACCAAAGAAAGCACTTGATTTAGGGAAGTTTGAAACCCAGTTGCTGAAATTGACAATACTCGATGGCATTAGATTTTTTATTTACCTGAAACAAATCCCGTCTTTTTCTGTTGACAATAAAGAGGGCTCAGGGAGCAGATTTTTATTATAAAATCTTCACCCTGTAAAATGACTCAGACTCTCACTGCTGCCAGAACTCACACACTGTTTATGTCAATAAACATTCAATCAGGAATGAAGCAGATTTAATGAGTTTTATATTCCCCATTCACACAGTCTTTCTTCTTCCTTTGGTTGTGCTTCAAGAAATAAAGACTAGTTCTGATTATAGATAACACTGTATCAAGGTTTATCACACTGAGACCCTTACCAGCCTCTAAAGAATAATAATCAAGTAAAAGAGAAGTTTTTCACTTTGATATGCTGCTCAGGTCATGTTTAACCCAGAGGACTGAAAATTATCGTTACGAAACAAAATCCTCTGTCAAGCCAAAGATTTTCTCCCAGATATTCAACCAGCGCCTTCTGAGGCAGCTCCTTTGCCTTTTCAGTGGTAAAAGGCTAATGACTGGCTATTGGGCTGCTCATTTCTTCTTGTCTGAGGCTGAGCTGAAAGTCGACATAATGAGGCAAACCACAGTGCCGTCATTTGTAGCTAACGCTGACCCGGTTCTTTTAGAGGTTTTCTTTGAGTGTTTAAAACTTATTTTGAATTGAAGTTTGCTTATTTAAATGGATATTTTTAAAAAGGCAGTTCAATCTTGTTCTTAATTTTTTAAGCAGAACATTTAACACACCTTTAGTCATCCGGTGTCAAAAGTTCTTGAAAGTTCAGAGAATATTTAAACTATTTGCCAAAAAACTAATTCATTTCTTTTTTTCTGTTATTTGTACATATATACAACTCAGGTTTGCTAGTCCCAAGAGATGAAAGTTGTGCTGATTTCAGTCAGACTTTGACTGGGCCATTACAATATTCTTTTAGTTCAGCCATTCTGTTGTAAATTTGCTGCTGTGTTTAGGTTTCTTGTCCTGTGGACTGATCCAGTTTGGTCCAAGCTTCAGCTGCCAAACAGATAAAGTAATTTATGACTTTAGAAGACGTTGGTATAAAGAGGACTTTATAGTTCACCCAGTGACTGCTAGATGCCTAAGTTGTGTGGCTCCTAAAACTAGCCCCTCACCCCTCCACTACCATGCTTGACAGGTGGTATAAAGTGCTTGGGTTGATATGTTGTTTGGCTTTTGCCAAACATCTGTATTTTGTTCCCATCTGTCAAATAGATGTTGTAGAAATCCTGTGGAACATTCATTTCCAACTTTGCAAACCTAAGTTGCCTTGCCATTATTTTTGTGAGAAGAGGGCTTCTCCTGTGAATTCTTCCAGCCAAGTCATACTTGTTCTGTCTTTTTTCTAATTGTTCTGTCATGAATATTCAACATGCCAACTATGGTCTGTAGAGATTAAGCTCTTTAGGTTTTAGCAATTTCTTTGGGCCATCCACTGGCTTGAAGGTTGTCGTCTTGAACATTCAGGCCGTGTCCCAATACTTCCACCCTTGTGTCCCTCAATTGCACATTCCCGTTGATGGATTCGAGTCTTTCTCACTGTAGAGTGATTGACTTTAATTAATTGGAAATGTACCTTTAACTACTCCCAGACCAACAGACACCAACAGTTGCTTTTATGAGGTCAGTGCTGATGTCTTTCCGCCCCAGCATTGTGTTGACTCACATTTATGTGCTCCAAACTAGCAAATTACCACAAGTCCAAGTGCAAGTAATGCCAATGTTGGTGCTGTGGTCGGTCTCTGTTCTCAACTATAATAAACACTATCATGTGCTGATGTCAGCTACAGGAGAGAAACACGTCTTTCAATGCATTTAAATACCTTTAGCTGCATTAAAACATCAATAATGTTTTGATGTTCCATAAAGTATAATTGATAGTTATTTATTGCAATAACCATCATTTCTGATTCACTGTTATTCAGCATGTATTTTCTTCTTTGTTCGTTCCCGTCTTTTTCCTTTCCTGTCCCTTTTATCCATCTGTTGTTTCATTGTTCCCCTCCCCTCTTCGGCCTGCCGCCACTTCTCTTTGTCTGTCTCTCATTTCTCAGTTCGCTGATTTAAATATTGGAAAACCAAGCCTATCAGGCCATGACATGATTATTATTTTTAAATCCTTCCTTCTCTTTCTCTCACTCCATCTCTCAGTCTGAATTTCTCATTACTATTCCTCCGCTTCCTCCATTTCTCCTTTACTCCCTTTTATTCAGTCTTCTTTTCTTCTCCCAGTCTAAAGAATTTCAGCACCATGAAATTTAAGAAATCATTAACATTTGACCAAAATAGGTGTGTTTTTTCATCTCGCAGTAAGGTATTGGTGTTTAAATATCGGAACAGATTTCACTTCACTTACAAATGTTTACATCGTAAAATCTCAACAAGTATTGTGTCGTTACATCTAACCCTGTATTTTTAATGAGTAGACATATATATATATATATATATATTATATATAAGGGGGATGTTTTGTTAATTATTTTGGCCCTGGAGACCCTGAAGCTTAAAGCTTCACTGTGTTTAAATCTTGTATGTTTGTAATTTTACCATTTCAGTATTGTAAAAATAAATTGAATCTTCACTCACTAACATCAGCTGCTTAAGGGGTTTTCCTTGTTTTATGTTACACCCAGTGCCATGACCTAACTTACTTAAGAGGGTTGTAACACAGACATATAACCATTCTGTCTTAAAATAAACTCCTACTCCTACTGTCTTAAAATGAACATAAAAAAGATTTTTGGAATGGACTATCATCCTAATCATGCTGCCAAATTAGAACATTTCTGGACACAGCTATTCAGGTGTGTGTTTGAGGAAGGCAGCCTACAAACCTGACTCAGTTGTTCTGTCAGGAGAAATGGCCCAAAATTCATGCAAACTATTCTGAGAAGCTTGTGAAAGGGTACTCAAAAGATTTGACCCAAGTAAAATTGTGTTCAACCAAATAGAAATGTATTAACACTTCTGTCTTTAAAGAAAGTTGCTTACTGGAAAAGTAAGGATTTGGATCCCATAGGATAGTAGTTTTCAACCTGTCCTGTATTTTCAGGACACTCACAATTAAGTGGTATAAGTAACCTTTAATTAGCGTAGGAATAAATTGTGCCCTCATTAAGAATATAATTAACTCAATCGATGACCGTTAAAGACCACCGAAATACCAATTAAACTCCAAATGCTCAGTATGAACAGGAACATAATGGGTTATGTGTGAGTGTGGGTTTAAATGTCCATAAGACAAACACACAGTTGCAATAGGTAATTAATAAATGTTTGAGTAAGGACAGATTGAAAAAAACATCACTGATAGTGAAACTATCTAGAAATGCACCTTCCTAGATTTACCCTATAAGAAAATGCTTAAAACTCACCAAGGTTAACAAACTAACATCAACATGTCTGGAAAAAGCAATTAACTTTTTATAATAATAGCTTGAACACAAACTACAGTCATAACTCCCCAAGGTTAGCATGAATATCAGCTTTGTTGTTATTTAAACATCCAGTTTAACAAATACATGGTTTTATAATGAAATTTAATTACTTTAGAAGAAGTACTGATAATAAAAAGTCTAAAATCTAAAATTAACAGACCTAGTAAAGCTATTGTAACTGAACATTTTTTTCTTGTTTTTTAAGTTTTTGTTAAACCTTTTGACCTTTGTGCAATGAAAAGGCATGTTTTGACTTTAAATAAACCTATCATGCCTCAAAAACACAAGCGTAGAAACACAGTGCAAAGAAATGAATAGCATACAGTGTAACAGATAGCAACAAATTATTGTTCTTGGTCCCTATGTGGGTTTCCTGTGGGCAAAATATTTGGCCCACAGATGGCTGCGCCAAGGGGGATGTACAACTGCTGCAAAATTGGGGGTACGTGGTGGGTCTAATATTACAGTGGTTACAGTGGGGCCCAAACTGACTTGCCAAATAAGTGGGCTGAGTTTCGACTGCCCTCCAGTGAGGCCAGTGGTGGGCCGGCAGTTACAACGGTTTATAGGCTAACATTTTGAAATATGCTGTCCAACAGTTGCTTTTAATGGCTATATTCTTCCTGAACCAGAATAGATTTTTTTGCTTATATTTTTTCTTTGATGAGTAAAACCTGTCATTTTTGGTGTTTATGTGCAAGTAAATCACTATCTTTTCCAGAGATAAATACATAAATATAAAGCTTACACATATTTGAAGATTGCCCTTACTTTGTATCATGACTGTTTCTGGAGTGTGACTAGTTGTCATCCCGGCTGTTTTTATTACTGTGAGAAGTCGATATTCCTGTGAGATTATATTACTTCAACAATGCATCAACATTTCATGTAAAAAATAACCAAGGTTAACTGACATGGCATAGAAAAAGTGGAGAATCTCCCACTCACGAAACATTCTTACTGCTTTTACCTTGTTGCTTCCTAATGTTGTCGTTCCTTGGGAAGGATGTGCAGCGTCGTGGGAAATTGTCTTGGGAGATTACAGAGATGTGTGTGTATTGGTGTGTGTGGATTAGCTAATCTTTGTGTTTATTTCCAGGACTCCAGAAGAGAGAGCTCTGTTTGACTTTTGCACAACAGGAGGCCTGTCTTCAATCACATGCCCCCTTTGTGTGTGTGTGTGTGTGTGTGTCTGTGTGTTCATGTACTACCCAGGTCTTGGTCAGATTTGTCCTCTTCCGACATGTGCATACGTAACAACTTGCCATGTTGTTTTTTAAGCAGGTTTGTGCATATATTTACGTTAGTATGTTTGTGTGTGGGTGGCTGTGTGCTTGCAAGATTTACATACCAGTGTGTGTGCAGGCCTGTGTGTGGGTGTGAGTGTGTTGTCCAGGGAACGTGTAACTGGATTAGCCTTCATGCTTTTATTTCTGTAATGGAAACATCAGCATCGCTGAGAAAGTAGGGCTGAAACCAGGCAGAGCGAGTGTCTGAAGAAGATGAGGACAGGGGGATGTGGTAATCACTGAAAGAAAACGTTTGAACCAAATAAGCATGTTAGGTATTAGTTAAATAGGTTAAATATTTGTTTGTTGAGATACAGCTAAGTCTTCATGATGTCTGCGAGACTTTTTAGACCCTTTGTCTTAAAGATTTACGTTTGTTTTGTTCAGTTTTTTTTTTGAGTAGTTAATCTTTTGTCAGTTGAAGCAAACAAATACGCATACACGACAGCAATATATCTGCTGTATGTTAACTCTTCACACCCTGGATATAAAACTGCATAACATGTTTCGGTTTAATGATTTGTATTTGCTACTTTTTCCCTCTTTTCTTTTGTTTGTCACACTTAAATGTTGCAGAGCACCAAACTAAGTTTAATAACATCAATCGGTCCGGAGAGGGTTACAAAGACATTTCTAAGGCATTGGTACTCCAGTGAACCACAATAAGAGTAAAGAAGAAAACAAGGAGCAATGGTGAACCTTCACAGACGTTGCTGAACAAATTTACTCCAAGAGTGCAAATCATCTAGGAGGTCACAAAAAAACCCAGCACAACATCTAAGGCACTGCAGGCCTAACCTGCCTAAGTTAAGGTCAGAGTTCATGATGTACCAATAAGAAAATATGGTAACCTTGGGAAAACCAATGCTGACCAAAAACAACTCAAATTAACCTTTTGACTAGTAATTCTGTCAAATTATAAGACAAAAGTGCAACTTTTTTAGAAGCTGTGCGCCCCCATTACATTCGTCATAAAACCAACACAGCATTTTAGAAAAAGAACATCAGACTGACAGTTAAACATGGTGGCAGAACGATGGTGGTCTTGGGCAGCTTCAGGACCTGGATGATTTGCTGTAATTGGTGGAAACATGAATTCCGCTCTTTATCAGAGATTCTTGAGGAAAAACATCCTGCCATCAGTTTGTGTTCAAGCGCATTATATGATCCAAAGCACATTTGCGAATTCACCTCTGAATGGTTAATAAAAAAACAAAATTAACGTTTTGAGGTGTCCTAGTCAAAGTCTGGACTTAAATCGGATTGAGGTGCTGTGGCTGGACCTTAAGAACATTGGTCATGTTTGGACCCCTCCAATGGGGCTTAATTTAAAAAATGTGATAAAATGTCTTCACAGTATAAAAGGCTCACTGACAGTTATTGGAAAGTCTTATGGCAGTTATTAGGTTTATTACTTTGTCACATATTTACAGGTTGGTTTGATTAAATTTTTTTCCTTAATAAATATAATCATTTTTTGAATATTTTATTTTGTTTTTCCTCAGGTTTTCTGTGTCTGATGTCAAAAAGTGTTTGCTTATCTGCAACATGTAAGTGTGACAAAAAGGGAAAACACAAAAGAAATCTGTAAAACAACTATGTCTGCGTGTTCTTATCCTGGTGTGTATATGTTTTAGATTTTTTTTATGCATTTCTTACAAATGCAATTTTTTTATTGTACACTTAATACAAAAAGCAACAAAGTAAAGTGAAAATTGATTTTCGTATGTATTTTGAGAAAGAAATCATTGTATTTAGAAATAAAGAGCTATTTTATTATGCAACATTATATTTGTATGATCCCTTTAATTAAATTAGGTTTGAGAGGAATAGAACTACAAACCACAATGAAAGTTGCATTAATTTCTATCTGTATTTTCAGGAATGTCTTTTCAGTGTGGAAAGTTCAGGACTGACCAGTATATTTTAGTATTTTAGATTTTGATTCTTATACCCATTTCCACTCTGTTGCAACCTATTTGTAAGTTTAGCATGCTCTCAGTTCATATTTTAAAGTTTTTGGAGGTCTAAAATTCAGGTAAAAATTATTAATGTTCATGTTTAGCCTGAGTTCGTCACTGCCTGCCGGCTTGAATTCATTTGAGACCTTTATCAACCACCATTCATGACAGCTGTCTTTGGTGTCATCTAACTTAAGCAGACATACAGTTGAATGAAATATACTGTCTGAAGAGCCCGTGCAAAAGCAAGTTCTAGAAATGCAAAAAAAAAAAAAAAAAAAAAACAGCAATAATTGCTTGAAAAGGCATTTAAAATGACAAAATTACATAGAAAAGAAAAAACACACTGAATCGCTCAAAATATTGGTTAATTAATTCACAACAAATACCTTAAAAGATATTCAAATACAAATTTCACATTTGCACTTCTAAAAGCTGAATTTGCTTCCAAACAAAAGGTCCAGAAATTGTTTCTGGAAAAAGGCAGTCTTATTGCCAATTAAATAAAATTTTATATACCACCAACCTGCCAGGGACTGCAGATGAAAAAGAGCCTCTATGGCTAAATCTGCCACATTTACATGGCTGGCTGAAGCAATATTGTTAATTCATGTACATTGTCCTTTCTAGATAAATAAATGAAAATAAATAATTGTGTTTAACCTCTTAACCTCTTACTGCCATGATTTATTTGCAATTACAAAAAAAAACAAATTTATATCGCAAATGTATAGTTTTTGCTGGAAGGCAGATTCTAAATTGAAAACTGAAAATAACATTAAAAAAAGGTGAATAGCTTGGGGATGATAATAATTAAACAAATTTCCCAGAAGTATCTAGAAAAGTTTATTGATGCTGCAGTTGCTAAACATGACTTTAATTACTACATATGTTTCTGGACAATCTTTTATGGTCCAGTATTTTATATCCATTGTCTATACAGGTGCATCTGAATGAATTAAAATATTTTTTTTAATTGATTAATTTATTTCAGTAACTCCATCACAAAGTGAAACACATGTTGATTAATTACACAGGTTTTCCAGTCTTTACTTCTGTTGATTATGATGATTTTTCCACCTATAACTAATGAAAACACAACATTTTATTTCTTACAAGATAAGGATATTATCAGACCAAAAAAAATATTTTTGATACAGAAATGTGGGCTTAATGAAAAGTATGTTTAATACCTGCTTAAAGATTATTTTCAAAAGCTACTTATCTTCTGACAATCAAGCCTCATCAGAAAGCATATTCTAATTTATTGAGATGTACCTGTACCTGCAACTTCTTCCTGGGGTGGCTAGTGCCTATCTCTAGCGGTCATTGGACAACAGGCACGGTGCACCCCGGACAGGTCGCCAGTCCATTACATGGCTACATGGCGACACAAAAGCTACATGGCGACACAAAGAACAAACAACCATGAAAGCACACAATTACTCTTAAGGACAATTAAGATAGATCAATTACCCTAACAATAATATTTTTGGACTGTGGGAGACTGCGGGAGTACCCAGAGGGAACCCACCCATGGTCAGGGAGGGCATGCAAACTCCATCCAGGCCGGGATCCCAGGATCTTCTTGCTGGAAGGCAACAGTGCTAAACACGGCACTGCCTCTTTTTCAAATACAGCTTGAGACTTTAAAATTTCACTTTGAAGTTGTTTCACACTGACCAGTAGATGGTAGCCCAACACTCCCAAATACAATCCTTGGTATGTGTCAAATATGCAGCAACAGTCACCTAAGCTGCATTAACACAGAAGAAGTTGGAGGTGATATCTCTCATGTGAGGTGATTTCACACAACTGGAAGAGATTAATATATTGCTTTTTTTCATAATTATTTTGTTTATTTATTTTCACAAACATAGTTTTTTTTCTTGTACTTTTTAAATTTCGCTACTTCATCTGTTTTATTTCATCATTTTGATCCCTATCAAAAAAGCCAAAATAAATGAATGATTGTTACTGTTATGTTTTTATTGTTTCTGTGTGTGTGTGTGTGTGTGTGTGTGTGTGTGTGTGTTTGCGTGTGTGTTGCTGTCCATTCATGGGTTTAATTTATTATAAAATGAATCAACTTGATAACTCTCCCTGCAGAATGTGTGAGTCACATTTAGTTGAACAGTAACAGGATGAATCTGCCCCTTTTTACATCCAAAACTGCGCTTTTCGACAGTCCCTTGTTTTATGCCTCACTGCCACCGTACATTGACTTTTCTTTTCTGTAAAAAGAGATGTAAACATTGTTAAAATGTGATTGCGTCCAATCCTTTATAATATGACATAAGCTACAATTAAGCCCAAAATTATTCATACCCCTGGAGGATTTACATCAAAAATTATTTTCCTTCAACCAAAAATAATTTTTCTGACAGGAAATGAGACAGGCATCCCTCAAAAGATAATAAAATAGTGTAGTAGTTTAGTAAAATAGTGTAGTAAATAAAGTAGTATCAATTTAATTTCTTATAAAATGTGACATGTGACATCAAACCCTTGTTAAAATTATTGTCCAGCTTTTTGCATGTTTCTGCTGGTATTTTAAAGATTTATCTTTGTTAAGCTTTAAGTCTTTGGGGCCGGAAGGCCTCCTTGCCATCCCCCTAATCTTTAGCTCCCTCCACAGAGTCTCTATTAGATTTAAGTCAGGACTCTGGCCGGGTCACTCCAAACCTTTAATTACGTTCATTCAGAAGGAACCTGTTGGTAGACTTAAAAGACTACTAAACACCTAAATCTACCAGCGGTGTGAATACCTTTGAGCTTAACTGAATATACGAGATGAATTAGGATTATCAGTCATAGTCTAATGACCAATGACAACTCAAGCAAGAAAACCAGTTTTGTTACAATTCAGTGTCCAGCGGAAAAATCTTGCCACCTGCCAAAACCTTTGACCTGAAACAGACCTCAGAAATCTGGGAGGAGCTCGGAGTAGAGCCGCTGCTCCTCAACAGCGAGAGGAGCCAGTTGAGGTGGCTCTGACATCTATACCGGATCCCTCCTGGGCGCCTCCCTCGGGAGGTGTTCCAGGCACATCCCACACGGAGGAGGCCCACGGGATGGCCCAGGACACACTGGAGGGACTATGTCCCTCGGCTAGCCTGGGAAAGCCTTGGGCTCCCCCTGGAGGAGCTGGAGGGGGTGTCTGGGGAGAGGAAAGTCTGGGTGTCTCTACTGAGTCTGCTGCCCCCGCGACCCGGTCCCAGATAAAGAGTAAGACAATGAGTACGAGTACGAGTACAGACCTCAGAAAATCTAGCCATTTTCCCCCATTGATACAAAATGATTCTAATACAATACTTTAAACGTTTTATTCCTAAAAACACTTCACAAAATGTTGTGCATTCCAAGTACCTCCATTATACCAGTAGCACAAGCTTACTTTCTTTAGTTAAGCACAGTTCAGACATAAAACATTATCTGTTTTTGATTGCTGTCGGTCTCTGGTGCATTTCCATAGAGCTGTGGCATCCAGATAAGCAACTAAACCCAGTAAAATGAGTTGATCAGCATCCTGACAAAAGAAATTCTCAGTCGGAGTTTAAATCTTGAAAGTCTTGTGCATTATTGGGTGTGGGGAACCAGGAAACAGCGTGGTGTGCTGAATAACTTTGTCCCTTTCCCTCATGGTGGCTCTCCTTACAGCAAAGCCTCATTAACAATGCTGTTTTATTGCATCACACAAAGGAATAAAACAATAAGGAATAAAACACACATTTACCCTGGGGATTTCCTGCTTCATTCTCCATGTCACGTCTTTAGCATAGAACTGACTAAAAGAAAGTAAAGCAAACCCATTTTGGAAGAAGAAAAGAAAAGAGTAGTTGCCTCGGCTTTGACAAATCTGGATTGGGCACCATTTGTTGCTTTTTGGAAGTTCTCTGCCTCTTGACTGCTACCCATATGCCTGCTCTGGGGTTGACTGGTCTCCCTTACCAGACTTGTAAGATGGTGTAATGGGTTGTAGCTGTTTGGATCTCACCATGGTGTTTAAACAGGGCAAACAACATCCTTTAAAATGCTGAGTAAGGTTTTTCTCATCATGAACACCTGATGTTGTTCTTTCCCAGACCCATTCAATAAATTAGTTGTTGAAAGTACATTTATTTCAGTAACTCAGTTCACCACATGAAACACATTATATAGATTAATTACACACAGACTGATGTTTTCAAGCCTTTATTTATGCCAATTATAATGATTTCCCGCTTACACCTGATGGATACATGACATTTAACAAAAGATTATTATATCAAACCAATAAAAAGATTTAATACGAAAATGATAAATTATGATTAATACAGACTTTTACATCAGACCATTAATTTATTTTCAAAAAGAACTTTTAATCTGGCAACATGAGCCTCATCAGAACCCGTATTCTAATTTATTACAAGTAACTGTAGATTACTTGAATTTTTAAGAATTGTTGAACCTGACATATCCATATGTCCAAATACTGTATGTTAGTGAAACGCATAAGTTGTTGCATGGTGGCTTATTTTTTTCTTTTCCCAGCTTTTCAGCTCGCCACAACAGCTTATATATGTCCCCTGAATAATGTAATATGACAAATTGCTTTGATGCTAGTGTAACTATTCCCTGGGTTTAAAAGCTCTGTAACATCTGATCATTTCAGGACATCCTCTTTACTGTCACCGCTTGCTCCGGAGGAGAGATTGTAAATGACTTAATGCAATCATGTGGGCTTTCATAGATAGGCATTTTTTACCAACTCGCATTAATGGTGAACTGAAATTGATTGCACTGCACTGTAATTAGGATTGAACTGGATTGTATGTATTCAGATCTTTCTGATTTTATAAAAAGAGCATGGGGTTTTGATGTTTTGAATGACAATTTTTAACAAAAACAAAATCAGTTAATCCTTTCCTATGCAATGACGTTCCTCCAAAATATTACTTTATGTTCTCAAAACATGTTTCCTGTAAAATCTTGAGAACGTATTGGATTTTATGTGATATTATAAAGAGCAGCTGCGCCATCTTGTGATCAATACAGTAACACGCACAAAGCGAGCATTATAACTTAAGGGATTGTAACGTTTTGTATGTTCATTTTGTCAGTGACACAAGTTTGTGTGCTCGC
Source organism: Crenichthys baileyi (assembly GCA_036173005.1). Classification (NCBI taxonomy): domain Eukaryota; kingdom Metazoa; phylum Chordata; class Actinopteri; order Cyprinodontiformes; family Goodeidae; genus Crenichthys; species Crenichthys baileyi. Next base: position 166,040 of record JAHHUM010000693.1, on the reverse strand, counting down.
TGTTCCAGAGTTATCACTCTTACTCTGATTGTTTCTCACTCATTAGATAAGATGTGAAGAACGTTTTTTTCAGCAGATATCATTGATTTCTGGGGACAAACTGCAAGTCCCATCATTTTATTGAGGTCATATGCAAAAGCATTTACTACAGCACACACACAATGTGATTACACACTAAGATAAGTCCTGGGACTACAATCATTTATGTGGACAGAAAGAAAAGTTAGTGTGCTTTAAAAACAAAAATCGTATTTATTGCACTGGTAGACCCCTGCTGTGGTCAGAAACTTTATGTGGATTTTTACTGAGGTTGTTGAGAACGAAATAAAACCATGTTTCAGTAATATAAGTGGACACTTGCTAAAGAAGCCAGAACAATGTTTAAATTGTTATCAAAAGGAAAAAGGCATCTTGTATTCCTCATCTTTAGTATGGCTTGAATTAATAAATCACCACGATGTGAGGAAATAAAATTAATTATTCAAGTACAGTATTGTCAGAAGTTAGTTTACACTGATCTTAAGGATGAATATACTTAGCTTTAGCTTTTAGTGAGCCTTTTTTTCCAAGCTGGCAAGATTATACAACTTTATTGATTCTTAAAATAATTGGGGGTAAAATGTTTTGGGATTACTTTGTCTAATCCACACATGGTCAAAATTATACACACAACCATAAACATCATGTAAAGTCAAGCTGAGGTTTTTTTCTACTGCACATTTAAAACAGCAAGCCGTGACCAAAGTACCGTAAGTAGCTTAAACAGTTAAATATGTAGTAAAATAAAACTAAGGAAAAATAAAAACAACCAGGTAAAATAAGTAATAAAGTAAATAAAATGACATAAGCACAAAAAGCTAAAAGATTCTGCTCAACTGGAACTAAATTCCACAGACATTGATTGTGTTTTTAAAACCTTTAAATAAAAGTAATAATAATAATAATGCATATATCCAAACTAACTTTTGGTTAAATTTCCTTTTGCAGATTCCACCCTTAGCCACATGCTTTTGTAGCCCCCCAAAACCTTCTGGCCTGATTCCAGCTGGATATTTGACAACTCATACTGGGTAAACTGGTAGAGTTTATGTAATTTTGCTGGTTTTCTGGCACAGACTCAGCTTACATCTGGGCTTTATCTATTTTTCCACTATTTTTGATAAGTATTTAGGATAAATGTTCTAGTGGAATACCCAACTCTGTCCATGTTTTACCATCAAGCTGTCGATTTGAGGTGAAGTTGAAGAATTTGAAAGTAGTCCTCTGTGTTTGCTATCCCATCCCCTTTGAGCAATGCATCACCCTAGCAGCAAAACAGCCCAAAAGCATGATTCTACCACCACCATGCTTGACAGTTGGTGCTGTGAGATCCTCATCTTGACTTAATCAACCTTTCCTCTTGTCATCGTGGCCAAACAGCTCAAATCTGTCTCATTTGACCATAAACCTTATCTGTACTCGGTATTTCGCTTGTCCTTTCAAGTTTCAGTAAAGCTTGACGGTGTTGATTTTGGAGCAGAGGGTTCTGTGTTGGTTGGCACCCTCCAAGTCCAGATTGATGTTAAACTCCCTTCACTGTGGACAGTAACAATAGTGATCCAGCAGTTTCCAGATTCTGATGGAATGGTTCCAAGGTGGTTCCTGATGATCAGTTTTCTTTTCTCTACAGGTGACAATTTGAGTCTTCTTTCACACCTTGACAAGGTAGTGACACATCTGAATAGCTTGTCCTTAGAAGAGTTATTTGAACTGATGATCGTGGAACTTGCAGTTGTTGAAGCACAATGTCTCCAAAAGACGATGTTCTGGAATCTATTGGTCTCCTTAGATCTTCAATGGATTCCTTGGACTCATGTTGTTCTGGGTTGATGCCAATCCACTGACAAATAAACAACTCCTTTTTAATGCTGGCACAGAGAAACTACCAGTTGTAATTTATTATAATCACCAACCAGAAATTAATATACTTTTAAGTAAATTTAACTTGACTTATTGAAAGATATAGGCTAAACTCAGACCAGTTGTCATTTTTAAAAAGCATTGCAGGTGTATGTATGTCTTGTAATACTGACCGTGGGACAGACCCTTAGCACCTAAGGGCAATTTAGAGAGACCAATTAACCTAACAGGCATGTCTTTGGACTGTGGGAGGAACCCGGAGTACCCGGTGAGAACCCAGCATGCACGGGGAGAACATGCAAACTCCATGTAGAAAGACCCCTGGGCGGGCGTCGAACCCAGGACCTTCTTGGTGCAAGGCAACAGTGCTTGGTTTTTGTTGTATTATTCTTATTTTAAATGTCATGTTTTCATTATTTGTAAGTAAAAAATTATAACTAACAGAGGGTTTGGAAACAAAAATAATTATTTATATGATGTTGTTCCCTACGTGAATTTAGTTACTGAAATAAATTAACTTTTCAAGAATATTCTAGTATATTGAATGGGTCTGTAGTATTTATTAGCTTAACAATGTAAGGCTAGTCTAAATAAGCATAAATATACTCAGTGTGTAAAAAGACCTTGCATTATGTTCTTTCGTTATATCCAGCTAATGGGAAATCATTAAATAATATAAATTTGTATTATCATATTGCTAATGAAGCCCTGGATATGATCCAATCCAGCCCTGAGTTTACTTGGCACTACAAGGTTGGGTTAAGGGTTTGACCCAGCATCCTGGTTTTGGTTTTCAACATTAAAGATACCAAACAGTGGATAAAAAAAATTAATCTATAACGTGGATTACTTAAAAAGGAATATTTGGTTTAAAATACACAATTTGCAATGCACACACTTACACCCAAGCGTAATTTCAAATGGTAAATTAAACTGTTTTCCAAACCTTCCTAAAATAGAACATGTGTGACAACATGAATGAGGTTAAAAGGTCTCAAAACAACATTTCACACAAAGATCTCATGAGCAGATAATAAGAAAAATGTCATTAACATGGACCAGCCTGGTTAGGGTTACAACAGAGGCATTTCTGCTATAGGTTCTAAAATATTTTTTTCTAGCACGTAACTTCCCAGAACCTTCTCATCTTCTGCGTTGTTTTTTTTTGTATCTTTCAACTAGGGGTCTGAAACCTGGGTTGTTAAAGTAGATTAAGTCCCCTGAAGCAGGTCCTCCTTCAGCCAGAGTGCTGCTGCAATCTGGAGACACAAATCACCGCCCAATGTAAAAGCAGATTCCAGAATGCAATTGTCTACTTCCTGAAGAGGTTTCTCCAGTAAAAAATGCACCAAACATCTTTTCAAATGCTTTGGGACTCCGGTCAACCACAATGAGAGACATTATCCACAAATGAAGAAGACATGGAACAGATTGGAACCTTTCAAGTGGCCAGTCAACCAAATTTACTCCAAGGGCAAATCAATGACTCATCCAAGAAGTCCCAAAAGTGCTCATGATGCAACGATAAGACAGGAAAAAACATGCATCAATGGGTGAGTTCCAAGGGCAAAATTCTGTTCTACACACAAAATCCTGAAGGAGCATGTCCAACCATCAACTTGTGACCTTAAGCGTGAGGGAACCTGAGTTTATGCAGCAGGACAATCATCCAAAGCATACCAGCAAGTGTACCCCTTAACATATCTATTTGGTCTAGTCAAAACCTGGATTTAAATCCAGTTGGGATGCTGTGTAGCATGACTTTAAAACAAGCCATTCATCCTTGAAAAAAAAAAAAACAGCTCTGCAAAGAATGGCCTAAACACCTCATCAGTGGGACTCCATGAATGCCACCTACAGGCAAGCAACTCCTACACATACAGGGGTTGGACAATGAAACTGAAACACCTGTCATTTTAGTGTGGGAGGTTTCATGGCTAAATTGGACCAGCCTGGTAGCCAGTCTTCATTGATTGCACATTGCACCAGTAAGAGCAGAGTGTGAAGGTTCAATTAGCAGGGTAAGAGCACAGTTTTGCTCAAAATATTGAAATGCACACAACATTATGGGTGACATACCAGAGTTCAAAAGAGGATAAATTGTTGGTGCACGTCTTGCTGGCGCATCTGTGACCAAGACAGCAAGTCTTTGTGATGTATCAAGAGCTACGGTATCCAGGGTAATGTCAGCATACCACCAAGAAGGACGAACCACATCCAACAGGATTAACTGTGGACGCAAGAGGAAGCTGTCTGAAAGGGATGTTTGGGTGTTAACCCGGATTGTGTCCAAAAAACATTAAACCACGGCTGCCCAAATCACAGCAGAATTAAATGTGCACCTCAACTCTCCTGTTTCCACCAGAACTGTCCGTCGGTAGCTCCACAGGGTCAATATACACGGCCGGGCTGCTATAGCCAAACCTTTGGTCACTCATGCCAATGCCAAACGTCGGTTTCAATGGTGCAAGGAGAGCAAATCTTGGGCTGTGGACAATGTGAAACATGTATTGTTCTCTGATGAGTCCACCTTTACTGTTTTTCCCCCACATCCGGGAAAGTTACAGTGTGGAGAAGCCCCAAGAAAACGTACCACCCAGACTGTTGCATGCCCAGAGTGAAGCATGGGGGTGGATCAGTGATGGTTTGGGCTGCCATATAGGCTTCCCTTGGCACATATGGCATTCCCTTGCCAATACTTGTGCTAGATGGGCGCGTCACTTCCAGGACTACCGAACCATTCTTGAGGACCATGTGCATCCAATGGTTCAAACATTGTATCCTGAAGGCGGTGGTGCCGTGTATCAGGATGACATTGTTTATCAGGGACACACATGCACCAACACACACAGCAAGACTGGTGAAAGATTGGTTTGATGAACATGAAAGTGAAGTTGAACATCTCCCATGGCCTGCACAGTCACCAGATCTAAATATTATTCAGCCACTTTGGGGTGTTTTGGAGGAGCGAGTCAGGAAACGTTTTTCTCCACCAGTATCACGTAGTGACCTGCCGCCCACTATCCTGATCCTGCAAGAAGAATGGCTTAAAATCCCTCTGACCACTGTGCAGGACTTGTATAGGTCATTCCCAAGACGAATTGACGCTGTATTGGCTGCAAAAGGAGGCCCTACACCATACTAATAAATTATTGTGGTCTAAAACCAGGTGTTTCAGTTTCATTGTCCAACCCCTGTAGCTAAACATAACACTAAAGCACTCTTGCTAATGGCAGAGAAAATGTAACAGGTTAATCCAACCCCACCGGGTAAACTCATGTGTTGGCAGCAAAACGAGTGTAACTACAAAACACAGGCAGGCACCAAATAAGCAATGCAAAACTTATTCAGGGAACAACTGAGAGATAATAAGGCTCCTGCTGGAGCGCCCTCCTTCTGTTGCCACCCTGGGCAATGTTGCCTAAATCAAAAACCAACACTGACAGCAACTGAAAGTAGTTCATTGCCAGTTATCACAAAAGTTAGTTGGCAGCAGCTGCCTCCAGAGACCTCACGAACATTCTTTTAGGATTAGGTACCAAATACTTTTTCGCATAGGTAAAAGTCATCGTTTTCCATTCGAAAAGTGTGAAAACTGCCCATTATATTCACTAAAGCTATATAACCTCTCCTTATGAAAGGTTATTCTATACGGTTGAGCAATCATTTCATTATCACTGAATTTGTTCCATTAATATATATATTTTTTTATTATTATTCCAAACAGGCACAGCTGAAACAAGGGTGTCGTTAGGCTGCTGTAGAGACCTTCTCTGGCCTGCAGCCTGCAGGTATTTTATGCAGTAGATACATTAAACTCCGACCCACGTCTCAGCCAATCACAATCCAGCGTCCAGATCCGGTGTGACTATGGAGGTTTTTCAGGAGTATATCAGTGAGTGGAGGCTCCACAAGCCTCAATGTGTCCCTAAAGCAGCAACTTTAACTTATATCCATCCTGGCTGAAAAAAGTTTTAAGATGAAGTTCTTCATCCTGATGCTCATTTCCCTCTCCTGCAGTCCTGGTTTGGTTGGTTCCGTTTCGGCTGTGGAGGACGCGTACAGCGCGGTGGTCAGCGTCGTGTCTCCGGGACAGCGCTTTCTGACCGGGGAGTCCCTTCGCTCCCTCTTTAATACCCTGCAGAAGCGTGTGCAGTGCGGCGAGGTGCCGTGTGAAAAGGTAAGTTTTATTAGGCCAAACCAGGCTGCCAGGTTAGACAGAGCCAGGAACCGAAGTGCGGCTCAGGTGGAGAGAGGTCGAGGTCCAAGAGCTGTTAATCAGCTGCACCTGGCGCCTGCGGAAAAACTCAGTTTTGTAATTATATACAAGAATATTTGTCGTAATTTGTTAATTTAGTAATGTATCTTCAAGATTAAATGCTAAAAAGAATTTAAAGCGAGGATGACCTGATTAAATCCAAAGCAAAACTCTTAAAACTGGCATTTTTTTTTTTTTTGCTTTATAAAAATGTATTTACAGTTAAAAAATACACAAATACTGATACTGAAAGTTCAGGTTGTCTTGTTTTTTTTTTTTTGTGGCAATTTTACTATGGTTGTCAAAGGGTTAAAATTATTATACAGATGAAATATATACAGCTGGTAAATGCATAGTGCATTTATTTATTTATATATGTATTCAATATATTATTATATAATATATATTATCATATATTATTTTATTGAATATATATATAATTTTTGGATTGAATATATATTTTTTATGTACCACCTATTGCAACTCTACAAAAAGGGCATTTAAACATTACTAGATTTAAGTGTAACTATAAAGACAAAAAGAACAAATTTAATTAAGCCAATAGTAAAAACTAACTATACCATATTTTAAAATATAATAAGGAATACTATGTTTGAATCAGAATGTCTTTGACTGCTTTTTAAATGAGTCCAGACTCTCATTACAATAAAAAAAAAATAAAAATAATAATTAAAGAAATGAAATACCTCTACTGCCAAATAATAATTAAGAGAATAAGCAGGAGCTTCCAAGTCAGTGGTTCCTAAACTTTTGAGCTTCAGACAAATAAAATGACAGTGGAAGAGTCCCCGACTGTTGCATAACCACTAAGCCGGGAGATTGTAACCTGCAGCTCCGGTGACAAGCGTGGTTCTTTAGGCCATATTGTTAAATATTAAGGTAATAAAAAAAGCTCGTTTTAGTGTTTTTCTGTGTTTTCACACACCATCGACATGATTTTCACAAAAGAATAACAGTGATGTAATGTATTTTATTTTTCTGTTTCGTCATTCAGTGTTTCTTTTTAATCTCCCTTTATTTTCAATAAATATGAAAAATTGTGTTTGGTCTCGTTGGTGGAAATTAGATGTTTTTTGTTGTAAAACAAAAATAATCTAAAGATATTAATAATTCTTTAAAAAATGATTTAATTAATCATTTTGTAGTAGGTATTCATGAAACTTGGCAAGCAATACTTCTTTTCTAAGGGTCATGGAGGTTTTACGGATCTAGACAAATTTTATTTAGTCGGAGCGAGGGCAAGAAAGGCTTGTAAAGGTTGCTGAAATCTTAAAAATGGGCATAATGACATGAAAACCAGCATTGACAGCAAATATATTTATTTTATTTAGCTCTTCTTATATTTATATCATCATTACCATTATTATTTGTATTATTTAGTTTCATTTCTGAAGAGCATCTCAAAGACCCACACATTTGTGATCACCACTGGGGTCCCGACCCCATCTTTGGGAACCTCTGTTCTGAATAAACACACTGATTAGTAAAAGTTATTTTATAAAAGATTTAAATAATCTTTTATCTGTAAGCGGGGAAATTCACAGTATATCAGGAGAAAAGTGATAAGCAAATAACACAGCAAAAAGAAAAACAGTAATAACAAAAGAGTAAAATAGACAAGGAAAAAATAAATGCAGTTGCACAAAACAGTATTTTCCACTAAATGTAATCGCATAAATCTTGAAAAATTGTTTTTCATCATGAAGAGGAAAGAACTCAGTAACTCCATTTGTAAAACTGTAGCGACCCATCCATCTAAAAAAGTTGGAAGGTCATCTCCAAACAATCTAAATATAAAATGGTGATTATTTACAAGTTGAAAACATTTAAGACAGTTGTCTCATCTCTCCAATAGGGTCATCCTAAGGTCAGAACGTGTAATTTTCTGGCCTCAGTAGTCAATTAAATAAAGACTGAACAAGTATAGGTTGTTAAAAAGGATTAACAGCACCAAACCTTTTCTCTAAATAGCAAAAGAAGTGGCTGCATCACTTTACGCTGTACAGGACCTGCTGCTCTCTACCCTTTTTTCTGGTTCATACTATTCTTCACTAACCAGAGATTAGTTAGGTTACAGCACTAATTTAATTTCTGAACCCTACAACACTTTAGAAACTAGGCTGTTCTGCTTGACCTATTTTTGGGAAACTGAATACAAGGCAGTCTACTCGGATGTATCCCTCTTTATCACAATCATTGTGTATCTTTATTAGACATTGTTTTGACCTGAAATTATAAGTGCAGCTATTTCTCAAAGCCAAGATACCTCTGCTTATGTTAACTATCAAGCACGGTGGTGAAGGGGTTATGATTTGGGGCTTGTTATGCAACCATAGTATCTGGGTGTCTTAAAGTCATGCAGTGTTATGTACACCAAAGCATTCATGTGCCTGTGTATAACAAAGGCTGTTTATTCTTTGTTAGAAAAATTTTGAGCAGAAATTATTGGTGTCTCTACTTGTCAAAGCCAATATACAACATTTTATATTAACGATCAAGCATGGTGGTGGAGGGGTCGTAATTTGGGCTTGTTTTATAGCCCCAGGACCTAGGTATCTTAAGGCTCTTAAGATATCTTAAGGTATCTTAAGATTCTCAGAGTCATCAGAAAGCACCTATCTTAGCCTAAAAATTCTTGGCAAGGACTCCTAGCTTAAGAGTGATTCTGATTGCTGCTGAGAGCGACTCTGAGAGAGAAGATGATTGAAATTCCTATCTTAGTGAGGAGGTGTGTTTGACCCCAGAGATACTGATAAGCTCACCCAGAAGGCTGTTATTTCAAGTTATTACTGCTTAAGTTGGAGTTCCAGGCTGCTGAATCATGCAAATTTAGGTTTTTACACTCTGCTTTCAAATTTTGCTTTACACAGTAACATGTGTCTTAAACCTAATGAATGCTCCCGGGAAAGCTATCTTATTATTACTAATGCATTCATTTGACCCTGAAGGTTGAACATTTGTACTTTTTAGGTTTTTTATTTATTCATCCAAGTGTTGAATCTCTCAAACATTTGCAACAATCTAATTAAAGCAAGTAATGTAAAAAGTATGGAAAAATTTAACAAAATGCCAGTATGTAGGCCATACAGGACTTTTAAGCCCCTGTCTCTGAACTTCCTTAAGACTAAATAATAAAAATTAATGTAGGACGTTTGTATTTTTAAAATGTAGTTTTGCAAAAGCTATTATTTACTGTTATTTAAACATATATTTTATCTCAGCGCTTATAAATTACACAATAAACTATTCATAGGAAATTGTTGATCAAGTTTACAGATGAATAATCAACTTTTTTGTTTCTTTATTCCTTTTTAGAGGTTGATAACTTTCCTTTTCCCATATTTAAGTAAAGTATTTCCCCTATTTCAATTTCTGATTCAGATAAAACTACTTTATCAGTAGAAACAGAGCCCTGAACTTTTACGCAGCCTCCACTTTCCTTCTTGATGTCTTTTAGTAACTGAAAAATTGCTAGTGGGTTAATTAAATTAATTAATGTTCAGTCATTATCGTCATTTTAAAGGATCGGATCACCTAAATCGTAGGCTGCAATGAATGTTACTCGTCTCATCGTCTACTGCTGTTACGTAACGAGAGCAGTGTGAAATTCAGTTTCTGCTGCTTGAACTTTGCTTCTTTCTCATCAGAATAGATCCATAGACATTCATAGTGACCTTAGAAATCTAGGGAATGGTAACACAATTAAAAGCAATGCTATCAAAAAGGCAAAGAGACATATCTTTAAAACATATATCAAGGTAAACCAAATTACAAAAGATCCTTATAAAGGTCTGTTTGAGATTAAGGAAATACAATCAGTGGAATACAACTATATTTTACTAGAACTACGTATTTATTTAGCAAAATAAACTTTAACTAAAAAAAAAACCCTGTCCTACTTATTTTCCCCTCCCATCCAATTCTGGGTCAGAATACAGGGTTGTCAGCATTTTACGGTGATCTTCATCTATATTGCCAGCTATGTTTTCTGCTTCTTATCTGATAACTGCATTTCAAAGGCAATAATGATGCTTTTAGTAATGAGATCACAGTGCCTTTCCAAAGTGACACAATGTGAAAATGCCTTTCACATTACGTCACAAACTTCAATGCGTTCTGCTAGGATTTTATGAAATATGCCAACATAAATTAGTGTATAATTGTGAAGTGGAATGAAAATGTTAAATGGTACATTTTGTTTCTAAAACGACAGTATGAAAAGTGTCATGTACTTGTATTCAGCGCCTTTTACCCTGTCATGTGATTTGTAAGTAGGAAACAGCTGTGTTTACTTTGATCTTGATATAAATGCAGATGTTCTGTGAAGGCCTCAAAGGTTTGTTCAAGAACATCAGTGAACCAACAGCATCATGAAGAAGAACGAACACATAAGAAACGTTGTGGAGAGGTTTAAAGCAGGTTTAAGCTGAAAAACATTATCCCCAACATTGAAATTCTCAGAGAGTCCTGTTTGATCCATCGTCTAAAAACGGAAAGAGAATGGCTCAACTGAAAACCTACAAACACAACTAAGCTAACAAGCCAAGCAAGAAGAGCATTATTCAAAGAAGCATCCAAGAGGTTCAGTATAACTCTGGAGGAGCTGCAGAGATCTATAGCTCAGGAAGAGTGGGAAGAGGAGAGCTACTGTCAAATGAAAGTCATTAGAAGTCCTGTTTTGCAGTTTTCTGAAAGCGATGTAGGAGACACAGCAAGCATGTAGACGAAGGTGTTCTGGTCAGATGAGACCCAAATCGAGCTTTTTAACCCACTTGCAGAACTCGGAGTGGAAAACTAACACTGCACATAACCCTGAACACACCATCCCTGTGTGAAATATGGTCGTGGCAGCATCATGCTGGGGGGATGCTTTTTTTAGTAGGAGAAGCTGTTCAGAGTTGATTGAAAGGTGGATGGAGCTAAATACAGGGAAGTCCTGAAGGAAAACTGTTTGAGAACGTGAAAGACTTCAGACTGGAGCATAAGTTCATCTTCTAGTAGGACAATGACCATAAACATACAGCCAGACCTGATATGAAATTGTTTAGATCAACGCATTTTCATGTTTTGAAATGGCCCGTCAAAGTTCAGATATAAATCCTATCAAAAATTGATATTTACCTAGGCTTTCGATCCAATATGACTGAGCTAGCAAAGAGGTAGGTGGAGAAACTTCAGTCTCTAGCTGTGCAATGATGATAGGGACATAAACCAAATGGCTGGCCACTGTAATCACAGCAAAAGGTGGGTCGATAAGTATCAACTCTGGCTGAATATTTGCACGTCTCACTTTTCAAATTTAAAAAAAAAAGAATTGTGAGAATCTTTCCTTCTACTTCACAGTTATGCCCTTCTGTGTGTCACAGAAATCACATAAAATCCCAATTTTAATACATAAAACATTGACACTAGTTTTTAATGCAACAAAATCTTAATAGAGTTTAAGGCAAATGAAAAAGGCACTGTAGTTTGCTTTTTAGTCTAAGCAAACAACATTTGCTGAACTCTGTCTAGCTCCTGCAAATTAGTTAAACTGATTTGTCTCTTCTGTTTCTTTTTTTCTGTCTGTTTTAATCTTTGCTGTGTGAATACTCAGTGTGATTTGGTAGGTGCTGTTCATCAGCTCATCGGGAATCACTCCATCTACGGGAAAGAGGAAAACAGAAAAGTCGAGGGAAACGTAACCGTCAGCGTGTCTCAGTTCCCGCCTCTTGCTGCAGGCAGCGTCCTGTACCTCTCCTCACCTGGCTTGGTCTGTACTGTAATAGGACAGGGGAGGTGGGCAGAGGAGACAGACCATTTTCTACACAAATACACACATTCTGACCACCGCGAACACTCACACAATGACATGGATGTACTTGGATTAGAGGGTGTGATTCAGGAGCTGCACAACCACTATGAGCCCTCAGATAATAAGGTAAGACTGTTAGATAATTGGTTTATGCTGCTTGGATATTGGTTCCCAAAGTGTTCATGGTCTTAAATTTAGACACTGCCTGAGGTTTCAAGAGCTTGAATAGAAGAGAGTCACTTTATTTATTAATAATTGCTTAGAAGTTTGATTTGAAGTAAAAAAAAAAAAAAAACAAACTAATAGCGGGCTGCACGGTGGCGCAGTTGGTAGCACTGTTGCCTTGCAGCAAGAAGGTCCTGGGTTCGATTCCTGGCCAGGGGTCTTTCTGCATGGAGTTTGCATGTTCTCCCCGTGCATGCGTGGGTTCTCACCGGGTACTCCGGCTTCCTCCCACAGTCCAAAAACATGCCTGTTAGGTTAATTGGTCACGCTAAATTGCCCTTAGGTGTATGAATGAGTGTGTGCATGGTTGCTTGTGTGTTGCCCTGCGATGGACTGGCAACCCGTCCAGGGTGTACCCTGCCTCTCGCCCATAGACTGCTGGAGATAGGCACCAGCTCCCCCGTGACCCACTATGGAATAAGCGGTAGAAAATGACTGACTGACTAATAGCCATTTAACAAGCTTGCATAACAGTCTTTATGACTGGATAGTTAACGTTTTTCTCATGAGGAGGTCAGCTTTTATCTGAGGTATCAATAAAAGAATGTTAAATATGTCATTTAAGAGTTACTTTATTAGCTAACAGCATCAGCTGATGAGGTAAAGTTTTGCACAGCATGTTCGCACCATCTACACGCCACAAAGTCTCCACACTATTTTAAACTGCCTGGACATTGGTCAGATCCCAGCTTAGCTCTTGTTGCCAGAACCACATACCCGCATCAATCATACAAATATAACGGGCTGTTTTGATGCCAGTTTCATTATGGATTACAAGTACAGCTCTAAAAATAAGAAGGCCATGAAAACGTTCAAGATTTTTGGTCACTTATTTCAGACAGTGAATGACTTTCACAGCACTGCACGTTTCTTAAGTACCTTAAATATCTTTTTGCAATAGTTCATGCATGTTTTTGCTGCAGAATGCCAAACTATTAAAAGTGTTTAACACAGCCACACATCACCTACAGCCTTACAGACATTTTTAGATAGTTCAGAAACAGGAAAATCTGGTTTGATTGGTCAACTGTAAGATATTATTCCTAAAGTTGCTTTAATTTGATGCAAAACAGAGGCCAGGAGATTTCCCAGCAGTAACATTAATTACAGTTAGTGAAAAGAAAAACACACTCCCTACTCACATTGAAGGTCAAAACCATAAAGAGAGAACATCATTTTCTAAACTGTCCAAACTGACAACTGGGATCTTGCAGAAGAACCTTTAGATTATTGAGGTTTCTTATCTTTCTAACTTCAGAGCTGTGTAACTGCCAGCGGCATCATGATGGAGGTTGACCCATCGTCAGTAGATCAGAAACAGGAAGTGGGCGCCGTTTTGGGGCGTGTCCTGTACCATGCCCTGCTTGGTCACTGCTTCAGTGGTCAGACTCTGCCTGATGAGAGCTTCTTCCTGGATTACGTCTTGACTCGACTTGGTTCAGAAAATTTCACTGTTCATGGTAAATAATCACAGGCTCATCAGTCCATGCAGAAACCAGCTAAAAAGAAATCATCCACTTTTACAAATTAAAGCTAGTTTGTGCTCAAGTTTGCTTTGTGTTCTGCAGATTTAGAAGTTCTCATGAGGAGCCTGAACATTGGACCAGAGGAAGACCACGACCACGAACATGACCATGACCATTACCATAACGAAGATGATGATTATCGAAGGAAGCAGAGTGGACATGAGCGCCATGTAGGCCATACAAGTAGCAACACCTGGGAGCATGTATGTATCAGCAGAAAATACATATTAAAAGTCCAAACTAGGATAACGCAACCTAACCTGCTGTGAGGATTTATTTAAAAAAAGAAAAAGTATTTAACCCGTACAGATGGCTTGTTTTTGCTTTTTTTTATCACAGTTAAATTTTTCAGATTATCAAGGAAATTTTTAATTAGACCAAGTTAACTTTAGCAAATGCAAAATGATGATTTTATTACGTGAGGAAACTTTCCAAACCAGCCACACTGGAAGATTTTTAAACACAAACAGCCTGTTTTAAGGCCATTTCACAGTAGCTAAGTCAGATTAAATGACTCGGAAACTGATTTCTGTCTTATATTAAAACTTTGTTGATGATCTGAAACATTTCAGTGTGACAAAAAGCAAAAACAGACTAAATTATTTAGGGGACAAACACTTTTCCTACTAATTATAAGTCCAATTCCAAATCATTTTCAGAGTAATGTTATTTTTGTCATGCAGCAATTGAACTCAGAGTGGTTCAAATCATCCACTTTTCTCATTTTTAAGTACACGCTGCATAATTAAGCTATCATTGTCAGGTAGAAAACTGTACTGTACTCTAAAGAATGTAAAAAAAAAAAACCACATGTAAACTGTTTTCTTCTGTTTGTCGTTCTTTTCAGCACTGTTTCACAGCTGAAGAACTGGTCCGGATCTACAATCTTTCTGAGGAAAGCTCTGGCATGGGTCGAACCGGCGTTGCAACGCTCAGTCCTGCACTGGTCCAGCAGATCCTGAGTGGATCATGCTCAAACATGACGGAACCAGAGACTCCCAATGGGCTCTCCAAGTCTGACAGTGAGTCTGATGTTGAGTTAAAAGTTAAATAACTAGCAGAATACAAAGAGCGTCAATGGAAGTCACTGCTGCTTTGATTGTGTTATGCACTTCCAGCTACTTTCAACATGTAATCTCAAGAGAATTGCAATTTCATTATGAAATTTAGATAGATATTTGTTTTATTTATTTTTGCAAACCTAAACTATTTTGTCTACTGCTCTCCCCCCTGCAGAATACCTCTATGCAACACTTGCCAATGTAATCATAACATTCATGGCCATGTTTGGCATCGTGGTGCTGCTGTGTACCTCGTGTACCAATGTTTTCCAGATGTGTATCCAGTTCTGCATCAGCATGGCTGTAGGTTCACTGACGGGAGACGCCCTGCTGCACCTTGTGCCAATGGTGGGTGATTTTAACACTTCCGAAGTTGCAACAAAAGTAATTATATGAAGTAAATTATGGCTGATGATGTTCAGTAATTGTTAATCTTATTGGATCCAGTTTTCCTTCTCCATCAGTAACCTCTGTCTTTTGTAAAAGTGTAGCTTGAAAATATTTTTTCCATGATATGAGTTACATTAACGTGTTTAAATTGTACCTTTTTCTTGTGTTCTTCTAGATTCTGGGTATACACATTCACACAGAGGACAGCAGCAGCTCTCAGCAGCATTCAGACCACGAACACGTAGAAACCCCAGACTACACATATAAAATGCTGGCGATGATTGGTGGGATCTATGTATTTTACCTGATGGAAACCATCTTCTCATTGATCACAAATGAAAGTGATCATCATCATCATCATCATCATGAGGTAGGAGACACTGAACCTGAAAACCAGTAAAGTTATAAAACATGTTATTATTGAAAGATATTTTACTATCTTCAGATCTTTATCTTCAGGTCTTTCCAGTGGTAAATCTGACAATTCAATAATAAATAAATGTAGTTTAAACCAGATATTTACGTTCACATAATCAGTTTTTTCTCACTGGATTACATTAAATCAGGCTAAACCTTCCTAGTTTTAGATCAGTTAGAATTATGTAAATTATTCCTATTTTTTTAAATTCCACAAAAATTTATAATTTTTTGCAAGTATTTTAATCACATTTGTAACTCCGAAGTTCACATACATTAAGACCACTTAGTCTTTAAACTAATTGGGAAACCCCAGGTTTAAGCTTGATGCCAGTTTAATTTAAACTTGCAAGCGTGAAAACACCATCCCAACTGTGAAGTACGGGAATGGCAGCGTCATGTTGTGGAGAGGTTTTACAGGAGGATGAAGTGGTGCACTTCACAAAACTGATGGCATCATGCATTAAGAACATTATGGGGAAAAATGTAAGAAACTTCATAAGTCATCATCCAGGATGTTAAAGTTCTGGCACATATGGGTCTTCCTAAAGGGGACAATGCCTTTAATCGTACCACCAGATTAGTTTAAAAAAGTAAGTTTAGGACAAAAAAGTCTATGTTTTTGGAGAGACCATGACAAAGCCCTGATCTCAATCCCATAGAATATTTGTGAGCAGAGCTGAAAAGGTGTGTGCAACCAAGGCAAACCAGACCAATTATGTCAGTAGGAATGGGCCCGAATTCCAGCAAACTAGGAAAGAGGCTTTTGTGTCTTTTTTGTGCAGTCGATATAAAAATCTGTTTTCACTATATTTATAATCAACTTTGGCTTTTAGAAATTCTGTTTGTCCTTTCTTTAGATTTGCCATCGAATCGATCCTTGTCTCAATCTTCATTTTTGAAAACCTTTGCACCTCTTGCAGGAAGAATCAAACCCTCATCACTGTGACCACGTTGGGGTTTTAGAGATGTATCAACAGGAAAAGAAACAGAAAGAGAAGTCACAGTCTTCATCAAAAGCAGATCTGGTGAGAAGCACACTATAAAATTTGAACTAAATAACCTGCACAAAAAGATCATACATCTCAGTGAAGTATTTTTGTACACAAATACTGGCAAGGAAGTGCAGGAGCACCCATTTTCAAAATCACAGATATGATTCAGGATTTGATCACCTTTAAAACTTAGAAGTGTTATAATGAATGTCTTCTTTTCCAGATCAAGTAGAAATAAACAAAGGAACCTTGTTGTTTTACTTCTAGGATAACCTGCTTGAGTGTGTTGTCTGAATTTACATTAAAAGTAATGCATGCATTTCAGGTTGATAATGAAGACGGAGAAGAAAAAATTAATTTAGAGCTGAAAAAGCAGAGAAGAGGTAAGTGAAATAACTCCCAATGCAAAAAATTCATTAAATTGGGAGGATCGCTGTGTTTATTGCACAAGCTATAATCTTCTCTCTTACAGAAAAGCGCCTTCTGCCTTATATGATAACTATTGGTGACGGGATACACAACTTTGCAGACGGATTAGCAATAGGCGCGGCTTTCTCTATGTCATTGAAGTCCGGTCTGGCCACATCACTGGCTGTGCTCTGCCACGAACTCCCTCATGAACTCGGTGAGCTATTTCACACTAAATGTCTGATTTGATCTGTTTTTTAGGTAAAGACTTAACATCACTGTGTTATTTCTGCAGGGGATTTTGCCATTCTGCTCCACTGCGGCTTGTCTGTCCGAAAGGCAATGCTTTTAAACGTGTGCAGCGCCCTGACCTCTTTTATTGGGCTGTATATCTCTCTGTCTGTAGCCACTGACCTTGCAACCCAGCAGTGGATAGGTGCAATAGCTGCAGGGCTCTTTCTGTATGTTGGGCTGGCTGATATGGTGAGTGCTATTTTTCACTTTCCTATGAACCACACAAATCCTGCAGAAACAGATTAAAAACTCTTTCCTCTTTGTTGTTTCCAGCTCCCCACATTGGTCCATGTCAGCAGCAAGAAGCCGTGGCAAACGTTTTTGCTGCAGAATGCCGGCATTCTAACCGGCTGGATTATGCTGCTGATGCTGTCACTTTATGAAGACAAAATCAGATTTTAACTGTTTTAATTGTAATAAATCAGCATTTTCTTATGTTTTCATCTTGTTACTAGAAACATTGTACAGCCTTTGGGGGAAAAAAAAATCCAAATTAATGTACATTTTTTTGACTGACTATATCCTCAATGTGGTCACAAGGTGACTAGAAGAACAGAGATATTGACTGATGTAAATAAAAGCAGCCACAATCTCCATGCATCCTATCCACTCATTCATACTGCAGACCCAGAGGGTGGAGACTGGGGTTACATCCTGGACAGGTCGCCATTCCATCAGTGGGCCCCCTTGTGTCCCCTGTCAGCTTATTTTGCACCCTTCACACCAGATCAAGACCACACCACAACATTAAAAATCAACTAGGTCTTGGATTGTCTGCAGGGTCTTAGAGAGGTCCAATTGGGTGCATCAAGAGCACAGTATGCTCCCTATTATGCATGATAGAGCATGAGAGTGTTTTCAGCATTCACAAAACGTCCATAGTAGCTCATTATCATAGTGACAGTATATCTGTTCCAGGTTGCTGTGTTGAGGCCTGATAGTAGCGATGGTAATTCTTCCATGTTGCATGGTCTGCACATCTGTGCAGCTTGGACGTCAAATAATTTAAATCTGGACTTGCCATGCTGGCCACGCACCAGTTTAGCTACATCAGCATACAGTAGTTCCTAAGTGCCTTATTGTAATCCATTTGATACCATGGATATTGTGTGAATCTTGGCTGCAAGAAAAGGGATCTCACCAAATAGGTGAAACAAACAATATATACACACAGACAAAATCAACAACATGCTCAGGTTCTTTGCACATTACTATCAGTACATCCTGTAACAGTTCCCAGTCAGAGAAGCACACACATCTCCAATTTGTGCATATAGGCTGAATGTTGCAACATTTAGGAAGTCTTCCCAGTTTTTCAGGGTGTAGTTAAAATTTAAAATGTATTTACCACCCCGTCAAAGAGAAGCCATGGTATTTAACAATGATGTTAGAGGAGGAAAAAGTGTAGACAGCAGCTCATAGGGTTTATGATATAACTGTGCAATAGCTGGAACAAAACTCATAAACAAATTCAGGCTTCAGAGCCTCTGAGTAATCAACCTGGAGGGATAAGTGAAAAACAGATTTTGGATTCTTAGAGCATCGTTCCTTCTGACTGCACCTTCCGAGATATGCTCACAGAATTACTGTTACCGTGCAAAAAGGCAGGCTCAACAGTGCGCAGCGCTCTGTATAGAAACCTCCCTCACAAGCATCCTCATGCTGCTGGCAATCTGATTAAAATACTGATCCAAGTTTGTTTGACACAGAAACCTCCCACATTTACAGGGGAATTCAACAGATTGTAGGGAAACAAATTATTGCAGCCATGATACATGATGGTAGTGGTAGATTGGCAAGGAAAGCAGAGGGGAAAAACCAGTGTATCGAGTATAAAGGGTTGTGTTTGACCTGAAATGAGGGTTTCCAAATTTGCCACAATCCTGCAGCATTCAAGTTACCATAGAAATCCTGGAGCCTATAGGGCAGTCCTAATCTGGTGTAAATAGGGCCTTAAGTATATTGTGGCATTTGGTAGATTTAAACTTAAATCCACCAAATGAAAGTTTGTAAGACCATGTGTACACTACAATAATACTACCAGTAACTTAGTGGAGATTTTGAAGATGGTCTTTCTGGGCTTTTATGAAATTCCTTGATTAACTGTATCAAATTGAAGCACTTTCCTGAATAAATTTAGATAAAAACACTGAATTTGTTTTGGTTTGTCTGTTTTGAAACAATTACATTTTTGTAGCAATAGTATTTTGAATAAATTGATAGTTTTTATGAATGAATTATAAATACATAAAATATTTGTTAAATGTGTAAATGAAAAATGTGTGCCTTTATATATCTTGAGAGCACCTGTTTACTTTTTCTGTAATGGGCTCCATATCACAAGTACCACTGGAGCTTTATGAACAAACTGAACCAAGCTCACGTGTGCCTTCACCACAGAGGCAGCGTATTTGTATCAGGCTGCAGTACTCCGCAAAATGCACTGAAGTCTACAGATGAAGCAAAACTATTCCAACTAAAATGATCAAAACCCAGTCAATCATTAACCATGTTTAAAAAAAGAAAACTCCTTCCAAGCATGTTTCTATGATACTGAGTATTGTGCTGAAAAAAACTTAGGTTCTTATCAGTGCACATTAGACAAACGGCAAAATGATAGCGATATGTTTGTGATAAGCAGACATATCAGGCGACAGACTGTCGTGGTCATCTTATCAGAAAACACCCTGTTGGAATCCCTCAGCTTAGAGCAAAGTATTTCCTTTTGTTCATGTTAATAAATCAGTCAGCTATTGCCACAGTTTCTTTACTATTTCTCATGATGCCAGAAAAGGTGTATTAATTTATGTATTTTGCATAAAAATACACACAACCACCAAGTTGGCTTTTCAATAAAGATAGATTGACATGATAAAACATAAATGATGTTGTGACACCTACCTTTGCTGCGATTGATTCTCTTTTTGCATAGGCTTAAGCCCCTTACACAAGGTTAATGTGTTTTTAAACCTATTAGGTTTTTCCCATAAAATCTAAGTTAACTGTTACTAGCAAATAATAATTCTGTTTATTCCCCTTTGCCCTTTTTAGATGGCATATGGTCATTTAAAAGGTGTTGAAAACCACATCACTTTGCTTCTAATTCATAATTACCCCTACTATTTAGTGCTGTGAAAAAAGTATTTGTCCCTTTAAAGATTTGTTCAGTTATTGCTTTTTTGTACCACTGACATGTTTCACATCGACAAGTGAATTTTAAGATTAGAAAAAGATATCCTGAGTAAACACAAAAAAACAGTTTTCAAACAAAAAGTTTATTTAAAAGGCGGAAAAAAGCCATAAAAAACAATCTGGCATTGTGTGAAAAAGTAATTGCCTTGTTGGTTGGAAAGCAGAGTTCAGTTTCACTAGCCACACCCAGACCTGATAGCTGCCAGACCTGTTGAATCAATAAGTCACTTTAATACAGCCTGTCTGACAGCATGAAGTAGGCTAAAAATTTTATAAAAGGAACACATCAAAATTCAGGAACTTTGACAACTTGCAGTGAGGAAATGTTTTACAAAGACATTTCTAACTACAGTGAGGGCTGTTATCCACAAATAGGAAACCTTTCTATGGGTGGACGGCCTACCAGAATTACTCCAAGAGCACATCAACAACTCTTCCAGGAGGTCACAAAAGAACCCGATAACATCTAAACCTCTACAGGCCTCACTTGCCTCATTTAAGGGAAGTGTTCATTAGTCAACAATAATAAAAAGACTTGGCAAAAAATTGCCTCCATGGGAGAGCGCCAAAACCACTGCTGACAAAAAAGCACTCAAAGGCCGTCTCACATTTGCCAAAAAATATCTTGATGATCCCCAACACTTTTGGGAAAATATTTTTTAGACGGTGTGCGTTTAGTTACATTTGACATAAAGCAAACACAGCGTAACAGGGAAAAGAAAACCTTACTGACAGTCAAACATGGTGGTAGTGTGGTGGTCTGGAGCTACTTTGCTGCTTCAGGACCTAGATGTCTTGCTGTAATTGATGAAACCATGAATTCTGCTAGAGAATGTCCAGCAATCAGTTTGTGACCTTAAGCTCAACCGCATTTGGGTTATGCTGCAGGAAAATGGTCCAAAGCACACCAGTAAGTCAAACAAAAGGAAACTTTTGAAATAGACTAGTCAAAGTTTGGAATTAAAGCCATCGGAAATGACCCGAAACATGCTTGAAGCACCTCCAAAGTGGCTGAAATAAAAAAGTATTCAAAAAGTGGGCAATAATTACTCTACACTGAAGTAAAAGACTCATTGCCAATTAGCACAAATGCTAGATAGCAGGTATTTCCACCCAGGGTGGCACAACCCGTTATTAGATTTAGGGGGCAATTACCTTTTCACACAGTTGGTTTGTAAAGCTTTTATCCCTTGATATGTTAAACTGACCTTTGAATACCGCATTTTTATGGTTAACTTGTGTGTGTAAATAAGACACACTACCACGGAAACACTCCTGATTTCATTCAACCCAACATGCCAGGTTTGGGACTGTTAACGAAAACCAGAAGAAATCTGAAATGCCCGTTTTAAAAAAAGTGTTGAGTCAGTAATTTTGGTCTTAGTTCTGCACTTTAAAAATGTTGTTGTGATTTTTCTCTTTAAATGTGAGCAGTGCAGATGAAAAAGAATGAATGATTTTTGTGTGACTTGATCCAGACGTGCTGTGCAAAGTAAAAGTTATCTTGACTAATCTGCCACATTTACAAGTCACATGAACATCTTTACTTGGGACGGAGTCCGGTAACAACTCACTGCATGCGCAGGCAGGAAGATGTTTATCACTCCCAGCAAGATTACGTGTTCATATAACTAGTATGTGCTGCACGCATGACATCAGGGATGACCAGTGTCTGAGTTTAATTGAAGCAAAGTAGCCTTTTAAATCTGAACAACCAGGCTGTGCACCGCTTAAATTATACGCATACAGTGCTGACTAAGGCAAACCAAATCTTACTGAAGTCAGCTTTTAAATCTGGTATGCCTTATTACCCTTTATCATGCTTTATGGTTTAAGGCAGCCTTCTGACCTATTGTAGTAGTAAAACAATAAAAGGATTAGCCTCTAGAGCTGGACCTTTGAGCTTTTCAAACATTTGTGTATGGAAAAAAAAGGGTATACAAAGTAGCGCATAATTGGGAAATTAAGAAAAATTATACATAATTTCTCAAATTCTTCAAGTAAGACTGAAAGTACTGAAGGGAACTGTATTCAGTCCCTGTTAATTTGACACCCCCTAAATAAAACGTGCTGCAACCACTTGCCTCCAGAGGTTACATGCTAAATAGAGTCCACTTGTTCTAATTTAATCTCAGTATCAGACCTCATAGCTTTGTTCAACAAGTGAACTAATAGGATCAAGGTCAGGGATAAAGCTAAACACCACGAACCCTGAACATACAATTCCCACAGTGAAGGTGGTTTCCATCATGCTGTGGGAATGCTTTACGCCAGCTGTAACAGGGAAGCTGGTCAGAGTTGATGGATGGGCTAAATAGAGGGCAGTCTTTGCCCAAGGATTTTGCAAACTAAAGTGCTGCTTAGAGCCTCCAAACCATCAGGGGGCTCTCATAAATGCTTGTATTTTAGCACAGGGCATGGATCTGAAATTTTATATTTGTTTATTGAGAATTAGAATAGATTTGAAGGTTTCAGTCTAGGGCTGCACAGTGGTCATTTGGCAGCACTGTTGCCTTGCAGCGAGAAGGTCCCGGGTGCGACTCCCAGCCTGGGGTCTTTCTGCAGGAGTTTGCATGTTGTCCTGTAGACCGCTATAGATAGGCACCAGCTCTACTGTGACCTTGCACAGAAGAAGCGGTATAGAAAATGGATGGATGGTTTCTGTATAGATAAATAAGATGTTTAAAATTTCAGATTGTAAAGAATTGGCAAGTTAAGTTTGTAAAAGAGCAAAGAATAATCTTCATTGTTTGATTGTAGTTACAATCTGATGCAACGAATTTAATCTTTCCTTTGTATTTGAGCTTGGATTGCTCACAAACACATCTCACCAAATAATAACCAATTATCCGATTCCTGATTGAGATTTTAATAAACTATTTTCTGTTGTTTGCCAGCTTTTATCAAAAAATATTCCTGAGGTTGCTTGGCAGTTACTAGCAACCATTAGCAAAAGTTTATCTGGCAATTAGTCTTTTACTCTCAGCATCACAAGGATTTCCTATGCAAACACTGGCTTTCATTGTGCCTGATTCCAGGACCGATGAGCTCTTTGTTCTGGATAAATGACATTTAAAGAACTCCATCAGATTTCAATCAGTCTATTGATTTATCATATTTTATTCAAAGATTTACTTTTAGTGATACTATGGAAATGTAATCTTAAAACTGTTACTTTCTCTTCGAACTAAAACTGAATATACAGTCGAACTCTGCTGTCATGCTTTACTTTCAGTCTGGTTATAAATTAAGCTCATCACAACAAAGAGATCATTTATTCAGCTCTACAATGTTAACTTGAGCCTATTCTTTAACGGAAACCTTTCTGGTGGCATTCCTTCCCAGAAGGAAGTGGCTTCTCTTGCTCAAACAAAGCAGTCACATTAAAGAAAGATCAAACAGTTGTAGATGATTAACTTATTGGGCAGTTAGGACGTCTTTCTCATTCCATAACTAACTTTTGCTTTAACAAAATGCAAAACGAAAGATAGAATGTTGTGACCCATTTTGCTTGTAATCCACAAGGCATCTTTGTATCCAATTAAGTTATCGATATACTGTCAGTATTTGAGCTCTCAAATTCATATATTTAGATGTAAGTCGGAGAAATCACAGCCTGTTATTATTCTATCATAAATCCTGGGAATATATTCTAAAGTGGGTCACAGCCTTTCTGTCAGAGGTGAAAGACATTAGTTACGACAAATGTAGGGATTGTTTTTTGTTTGTTTTTTGTCCACGTGGCTCTTAAGAATATCTAGGAGAGGTCATCATGTTTTGATTCTCAGATTAAACATTAGACACCCTGTAAATATATGTCACTGAAAGAATTCACTACAAAAATAGAACGTTTTATTTAATAACAATTGACACAAAAAAGAAGAGATACAAAACAATTATAAATTTCACATTATAGGTACACACAAAATGAGTAAATAAAGATCTGAAAAAAATATCTGAAAAAACTCCAGCTACAGGTGAGGACAGTTACTTGAAGTGAATAATCTCCTGGGTGGCCAGCCTGATGAGTTGGTTGAAGTCAAAGCGGATGTATTTCCTCCAATAACGTCGATCTTTGCCATATATTTGAGCCGGATAACAAGGACTGCCTGCAACACAAGTTGTCTCTCTTGAGTAACTACACTTTTGTATCTAACTGGATCTTCTCAAAAGTGTTTGGAAAGTGTTGACCATGAGATCTTACTGAACAGGTTACAAAACCAGTTTGGCCTTTCTTGTCAGACAGTATTAAATCTTAAAATCCTTAACCTCTTAAGCCCAACCCCCAGAACTGGGGAAAGACTTTAACTCTTGTTTTATTCTACTTTCTTTACTGCAAGTTCCAATTAGTTAAACATTAACATATGCAGTACCTACAGAAAAGTAAAATCTTGGCTAAAAGCTAATATAAACAATTTCTACAAACACCATAAACTTAAAACTAAAGGCAGTTGAATCAGAAAATAAACTCCACAAAATGATGTAACCACAAAACTCAGTCTCAGCTGTTCACCACACGGCTTTTACACACACATCCAGCCGGTCTACTGTAAGCAGAGAGCTCACAGATTCCAAAAAATACATTGTCGCAATCCAACCAGGTTTTACTCAACCAGCAGCCAGAATTATCACTCCCATTTGAAAAACATAATTATTAACATAATGATTGTTTAGATAGAGTATGTCAATTCTCAGAAAAAGTTCGTTAGATTTGCATGTGTTATTTTGAGCTCAAACTTCACAAACCCCCCCTGGGTTTAAGAGGTTAAACTAACTGATAGTTTATTGTGTCAGACAACTACATCACAGGGCATTTTTTTCCTATTATAGAGGTCCCTCAAGGCTCGCTACTTGGTCCGCTACATTTTTAACGTATGTTTCGTTAGTATGCAGATGATATGGGAATATATATATATAATATATCTCTAGATTTTTCCGGATCTGTTAGGTCTTGGCCTAATGGCATAGAAAATATAAACACATGGATGTGTGAAAATGTCTTGCATTTAAAGCAAATTTAAAACTGGTCTTTTGTTATTGGAAATGAACTGCAGAAGGATTGCATACTTGCTGGAATACCAGGGAAATCTACCTTTAAAAACACAATAACACTGCTGCCTGAATATCTAACCTGGGTAACTTGATTACAAGGCACATTGCACCTATACCGCTAAGGTTATCCAATGGTAATCTACTGGTAAAACCTAAGACTCAATGAGGAGGAAAGAGGCTGCTTTTAGTCATTATAGCTCGAAGCTCTAGGACTTCCACCCAGAAAGCTGTAGACTCTTTTATTCACCTTTAAAATGGGTGTTTAAACTAACAGGGTTTTTATTTTTCTGCTTACATCTTCTTTTTTATGTATTTTGCCTGTAAATCAACTATCTGTTAACAATTGCAGTTATGTTATAAAACTTTTACAGATGAAGTTAATTTGAGTTTACTTTTCTTTTCTAATAATAATTTATAAGTCTTTAAGTTTGCTAAATGAAAACAAAATTGCATTAAAATGTTTTGTTTACCAATTTAACAAAGAGACTGAAAGAAAACTTGCTAAACATTAAAGGCACATTTTTTTCAAACAAAACTAATCTCTTTAGACCAAATTAAATGCTAATTGACCAGGGGGTTGCGGTACTGTGCCACCGTGAGGAACTAAAACTATACAGAAAAGATAGAGAGGACCAGAGATGAATTTTCATGGTGGATCAGCTAAAGCTGGGGTTAAATAATTATGATATTGCAGGCAGACTGACATGATTTTCTACTGTGTTGATTATGGCTGTTAGTTGAGCCTCAATCATAGTGGAAACCGACCTCTTTAAAAAAAAAACAAAAAAAAAAAACATTTGTGCTGTGCATCTCGGATGACCTCTAGTGGTCTAAAGGTTCAACTCTTTTTTTGGTGGCTGACATTCTGAATATGCAGAGAGAATAGCTAAAATATACAGTTTATATGAACCTAAGCACTTTTACAGCTGAACTACGAGTGATAGAACAGATTCTACATCTGAGTCTTGCAAATATTATGTTTTTTACAGCTGCAAACGTTCACATAAAAACAAAAATGCGATGCATAATAGAAGATTCAGATAATTGCGTCAGCTGTGATCAGATTGCAATGCTGGTTTATTGTGGACAATCATGCTGAGATGTGTATGTGTATACTCACCTATGCCATGCAAGATTCTTGCAACAGCTCTCCCAGAAAACTTCTCATCACTTCTGTTGGCAAGAAAACCTCTGATGTCGGCTCGGATCTGACTCTCCCAGTCCAACAGCTACAAAACACACACACCTCTAAGCAGGAAAATTCTCAGAATAAAGCGAAGTATAATTTTCCGGAAAGACTGTTTAACCTTGTATTTGTCGAGCTCTTCGAGATCCACTGGTTGCAGTGTGTGCTCTCGGTCTCGCCGCTTGTCAAAGTACTCAGAGAGAAGGTTTTTCAGCTGCAAACTGCTACTCCCATCCAAGTCATCCACACAGGACTTCGCACATTGGAAGGCAACACTGGAACAGACAATAACCAGACAAGTGAAGAACAAAAGCAGGAGAAGACAGATGCATGCATGCTAACCAATCAGTGCTCGAAGAAAAATCATTAGAGGGACAGTAGCAGTGCTGAATCAATAGGAATTTGCTCAGCATTGTTTTTTTTTTTTACATATTTCTACTTAAAATAGGGACAAATGCCAGATAATCATCTAAGCCTCTAAAAGATCTAACAAAATATAACAACATATATTCATGGACAGTAATTTAAAGTCATCTTTAAAACGTTAAAGTAAAAAGAAATCTGATCACAATTTTTAGTGGTGTTCCTCAGTGCTCAGTCTTAGGCCCATTTCTGTTTATTATTCATCTTCAACCTTTAGGTTCCCTTTTTAAGAAATATAACATTCATTTTCCTTATTATGCTACATATCTACCTTTAATCTACTTAATCTTAATCTTAATCTAATCTTCTTACGTTCAAGCCCCTCCCACACCTTACACTTAAATTTTTGTACCTGCTCGTCTGATTACCAGGAATTTCACAGGTTTTGGTTGAGAAGTTTCTCCTGCATAAAATTGGCAATTAATGAGCTCTGAAAACATCTTTTAAACCTTTGTATTTAATTTATTTATTTCTTGCATTATTTTGACTTTCAAATTGTTGGTGCTTGTAATTGCCTTTTTCCATATACGGTGATTTGATATTTTAATTGCTGACTGATGAGGGTCTTTAACGGTGCCTATGAATAAAATTTATAGCAATAATAATAATGATCGGCATACCTCTTGAAGGCCTTAAAGCAGGCTGTGAGCTGGTACAGTTGCGTTCTCTCTTGGTCCTGCACTCGATTATAGAGGAACTGACAAACTCTGTCCATCTCCTCGTCGCTCAGGTCCCCATAAGATCGGAAGTAAAAAGACGGGGAAGAGAATTCAACTAGGATGCCGCTTCGTCCACCACCTGAAAGATGAACAAAAACCTACTTCAAAGACTTTACAGAAAGAAAAGAAACTAACTGGAGGAGGAGCAACAAGAAACAAAGTGATATTGTCCCTGTGCATGAAAACCCACCAACCTGGGATGAAACAGCATCTTACGGCACAAAATCATAAATAAAAGAGGAAAATACATCAGCGCCAACAAACCTCTTTCAGTGCTCCATTGGAGCTGTCTGAGTCCTCTCTTCACCATGGGAAGCTGCCATCCCATAGTGTCCGCCACCTCGACAACATCAAACTCCACTTCATCGAGCCTCTCCACCCGCTCGCCTGCCATTCTCCTCCTGGCCAAGACCACGGCAACCGGAGGGCAACTGTGGGTTAAAATACTCGATTAAAACTTGTGCTTTATTGTTAAAAAATGTAATGTTTAAATCACAATTATTTACCAGGACTGCACTTAAAAAGCACAATTTTATTTTCTTCAAATTCTATATTTTCTGTTTTGCTCTAAATTCCTTGCGTAACAGAAGCTTTTTAATGTAAAAATCATGAGAAGCGTTGGCACCCAATACAGTCTCTCCACACCTGCATCTCTTTGTAAACATCACTGGAAAGGTTGTAAAAACCTAAGGGAAACCCTAATTTTGTTATACCACATCCACATAATAAAAGAAAATTAGTGTGAATCTGAGCGTTAGAGCAGATTCCTCCTGCAGATTACAATAAATGTTTGGAGCCAAAATTGAAATCGAGACCAAAATTTGATTAATTGTACAGTCCTGACTAAAATATCAGACCAAACCAAACACACATGCATCGCTTACATTTTGGTGACTTTTTGGAGCTGTCTGGGTCCATCGTAGCACCTGACTTTACACACAGACAGAGTTGGGTGGAGAAGCTCGACAAATCGCCGTGGATGCAGCTCCAGGTAGCAGAGGAGTGTTTCAACACCTAAAAGCATGAAATCATTCCAGTTTTTGTATCTTTATAGAAACATTTATATGAGCTTGTTTGCTGGATAATTTCTGGTTTATTCTAAACTCAGTAAGACACAAAATAACCTGCATCCACCTCTAGACAGTTGGGCCATGCTTTATTTCTCAGGGTAACAGCTTGAGCTTGTGTTTCCACCGACCTTCCTCTGTGATGTCCAGAGCCTCGACAGTTTCCTGGATGGGAATCGCTCTTTCATGGGTATGACACACCCGCTCCTCAGGCCAATCACAGCTCTCCCCTTTCTGCCCACTCTGCCAATCTGTGCCCTTGTCTTCCCCTTCTTTCTTCTTTTCTATCTGCTCTTTCTGTTCTTTTCCTTCCCCGCTGTGATCTTGGAGGGATCGCTCAGCTAAATTGAGGTGCGACACCTTAAAGCAAAAAATAAGGAAGAGTATCTTATAAGACTTCATTTACAGAACGTCATTAACGATGACACAGTTTTCAGATCACTTCAACTAGAAATTTAGGGCAGATGCTTACACATACACTGAAGATTGACAGACAGATAGATAATAAACAACAGAATCGAGTATTTCTTTAATACTTATCCAGGCCCCTGAAATACTTGAATAAAATGTCTAACTCTTCCAGGCTGTGTAGTAACTCTGTGCTGACTGAGGTTAATGTACCACAGGGTTCCTACAGAGCCAACGTTTGAAAAAAATCCAAGGATTGCAGTATAGATAGCATGCTACCTCGTACATTTGACTTTTTAAAAAAATTAAGGTAATTTCCCTTAAATCACCTCTAAGGCAGTGGTGTCCTGCTTTTCTTCAAGTTTATTGTCAAGGATATTGAGATCGTCGGTTCCCTGATCACAGGCATCCATCATCTCCAGCAGATCAGTGTCGTCAACATCCTGCTCACACAAGCAGATTATTTTACATGAAGCTCTAAAAGGCATGCAGACTGCAGATACAACCAGAAAGAAGGTCACCTTCCAGAGGTCCTGCCATTTTTGGTGTATCTTTTTACATTTACATGCAGGGAAAACTCTCTGCACCAGTTTTTTGATTATATAGTAGTCCACAGTGTCTGCGTAGATGTGGCGACGGAGCTCATGGAGGTCCAAACCCTGAAATCCCACACAAATTCAGATGGTACATAAATTATATCGTGTCAGTTGAAATCTTTTACGCCCTTAGAATAATATGACTGACAAATTATAGCAATGTATCGATCCAGGAGGTGGACTTGAGGTATCTCAACATACAAATTCCTAACGGTGAGGTAAACAGCTATTTCTGAGATCATTTTTGCAGATCTAAACCATTTAAAAAAAGTTATGAATTGTAATCCAACCTTTGCTGTAAGATTGGTCTTCAGAGTGCAGATGTTGCAATCAGCATAAGGTAAACATGTCAGAATGGTATTAAAGACTAACAGATGATGGAGCTTCAGGAAAAAAAACTAAATCACAAAGCAAAATAAAGCATAAAAAGAAGGAAGGGTGCACTTGTTTTTCTATGGCTGCCATTTCATGATTCCTTCTAATTACAGATTTCCTCCAGAAATGTAAGGATAATGTGGAAAAATGTAAGTAACCAACATTTGTCGTGTTGTGTCAAGACAGGTGTAAGTCCGTTTCTGGTATGAAGGTATATTATCAAAGTTTTAAGCCGTTACATTTAAAAAAAAAAATCTAAAATTTTAAAACCTTTGGTTTAAAATCTTTTCAATGAGAAACCAGAGAAAGTGACCCCCTTCCTTACCTGCTAAAGCGCATTGCTGGTCAGCTGCTACACTTTTCCCCTCACTAACAGCAAAAACAAAATTAACTGTTTGGAAAGATTCCTGGTCTCAAAACCTCGGATGGCGTCAATCATTCTGGAGCAGATAGTCTGAATAGTTAACCCACTAATATCATCTCATGTATATATAGCATCTAAAACCAATTTTCTTAAGGCTCTGCCTTGGAGATAAGGTGGGAGGTTTGGCTATCTGGGAGAGATTCGGAGTAGAGCCGCTGCTCCTCTGCACGAGGAGCCAGTTGGTGTGGCACGGCCATCTGGTAAGGATGCCCTCTGGACGCCTCCCTAGAGAGGTGTTTCAGGCATGTCCAACTGGGAGGAGACCCCGAGGAAGATCCAGGACACACTGGAGAGACTATGTCTCTCAGCTGGCCTGGGAACAACCAGAGGTTCTCCCAGAAGTGTTAGCTGTGTAAAGAGATGTTTGAGCTTCCTTACTCCTGCTGCCCCCGCGGTCCGACCCCAGAACAAGCGGAAGATAATAAGTAGGTGGATGGAAACTTGCTCCTAATTTCGAGAAACTATAACAACTAGATTAGATTACGGTCTTCTTATATAGACAGATAAGGTTTTACCTCAGGGTCCAGGAAGAGGTGGCAGTGAGCTGGTTCTCCATCTCTCCCGGCCCTCCCAATTTCCTGAACGTAGCTCTCAAAGCTCTGAAAAATCATGTTAAAAAGAAGGAACATTATGAATAAATATGTTTTTATGTTGAAATCTTCAGCATGAGAGACATGCTGCTACATGAGAGGTCGCGTCCCACCTTTGGCATGTTATAGTGGATGATACCACGAACGTCGGATTTGTCCAGTCCCATCCCGAACGCCACAGTGGCCACTACGATTCTGAGCTCCCCACACATGAAGTTGTTCTGGACGCGACGGCGCTCCGACCCAGACAGGCCAGCATGGTACGCCTCAGCCTGCCATTTCAGGGGTTTACGGATCTTCTTCCGAGCTGAATGTTAAAAGAAAAAATTTTACAAAATTTAAGAAAAAGACAAAAGCTGAATCTCTGAGACATTAGATAGTCAACGTTTTGTTTCTGAACACCATTATGGCTGCTCTTCTTACCCAGTTCTTTCTTTTTCTGTCCAACTGGATTGTTCTGTGTATGACCTTTGCTGCTGAATTGGGTGTTTTCTTTCAACACCACCCCCTGCAGGCAGGTCCTCAGCAGTGCAGCCACTCGAACAGTCTCCTCTCGTCTAGTGCAGTAGACTATGATGGAGTCCAAACAGCCAAAACGATCTCCTTTCAACAAAGAAACTAAAGCCTGAAAAACATATTTTTTTTAAATTAACATAAATAAAGAAAGTTAAACTACTGCACATGTTTCAGATAAGAAGACCAAATTCACACTTTGAACGGAGAAGGGTCAGCGCCCCGTCAGACCTGGTCTTTTTCCTTATCCATGGACACTGACAGGTTCAGGTTCGGAGGCACGGCTGCAGATCTCACAGCTATTCCGTCTTTATCTCTGATCTCCAAATGTTGAGCGATGTCCAGTGCAGTGGACAAAGTGGCTGTAGCTGTGAGTCCCAGCAAACACTTCACTCCGAGGCGCTCCCGGAGTACCTACAAGCAAACGTGTTAATCTAAAATAATTCATCACTTTATGCTTTAAGGTTTTTTTGTGGTTTTGAGAGCTGCACAACATATCAAACATTTAGTTCTAAATGTTTAAGTAGTGAATTTTGAACAAGAATTAATTAATTTTAATCCCTCTGAACTGAATTTAAAACCATTTATTTTTAGGGGTGAACTGGCACAAATCTGCAGATATCTTCAGCAGAAATAACACAATTTATTGCTTTCCTATTTTTTTTCCCAGCCCTATTTTATCACACCACATAAAACCAGAAAGATAGCAACTTCTTGTAAGAATGATGAGATTCAGAATACAGCTGGGCTGTATTCTGAATCTGTATTCTGGCTGTTCCTAATTGATCAATCTGTTGACTATTTTTTCAATTAATCGATTAATAGTTGGATAGGACATGCAGGCCTCTACATTATTATATACATTCTCAAAGTGAATTTAAATATAATCTTGTGACACGGGACATGGACAAAAATTGTATTTCCTTGATCAGGTTCAATTCAACATCGAAAGGCTAAACTGTTTTGTGGAAATGTGTTAAATTTTTAAACAAGATAAAGACGATTTCAGTGGATTATTTAGAAAGTAGATCCATTTAGATCTGGTCAAGCTTAGAAGCTGAAAAAGAGTGGAGTTCACCTTAGTTTTTTACCCTGCAAAGGCAACCTTTGTGTTGTCATGAATGAAAGATCTCAGAAACCATAAAACCTGATTTAGGAAATATCTTTTTTTTTTTATGTGGAATAATTGAGTCCAGTTTTGACCAGTTTAAGTGTTTTTTCGATTTTGAAATAAAGCTAACTAAAGGCAGTCCAGAGTCATTAAAAACTGTGAACTTGCCCTTCACTCTAGTGGCGAATCAAATGGCATCTCCAACTCTGTTTTATCAATTTAACTGCTGCTCCTTACATGTTAGCAAACAAGAGAAAACCACATCGACCTTGTTTGATGCATGTCAAAAACTCAGTTTTATCATACTATCATAACCCACCTTACAAAGCCTCAAGTAGCAGGGTCTGAAGTTGTGTGACCACTCAGACACACAGTGAGCCTCGTCTATACAGGCGAAAGCCACAGGAGGGAGCTCCTGAGCAGAGGGCAGACATCCTGAACCTGAACCTCCTCCACCGACCAAAGCCTCTGGAGAGAGAAGCAGCACACAAACCTGGCCAGACTTCACCTGGAGAGAAAAACTAAATCAATGTCACTAGACATTCGCTTTTGCTAATTTAATATACCAATAGACCTATCACAGAGTTCTTAATAATATAGAGAAAGCGACTCCTAGTGTGTGTCAGTCTGTTTTTCATGTCTGTGTATGTTACCTTTTCTATAGCAGCTTCTCTCTGCTTCATCGTCATGTTGGAGTGGATGCAGGCAGCCTTTAGCTTGGTAGGCAGGCCTGACAGCTAAACACACACGCGCACACACACACACAAACACATATTTACAACTGCACGGGCATTTGAGACTGTACGTTTAATTTTTACCCACACAAGGATCAACGTTTTTACCTGATCATCCATTAAAGAAACTAGAGGTGAAATGACCAGAGTGATGCATTTTGATCGCTGTGCGTATAGGTAAGCTGGCAGCTGATAGCACAGTGATTTACCCATTCCAGTGGATAGCACCACCAGGGTGGAGAGTCCTGAGGATACAGATGCAAACATGTAGAGAACGCTCATGAAGAGTGTGCAGGAGTTTAAAGGCTGTGGCTACCTGTCAGGATCCTCATGATGGCCTTCTCCTGCCCGGGTCTAAACGACTGATAGCCAAGCTCTCTCAGAGCTGCAGACACTTCAGCAGGGGTTTCTGAACACAAGCATTACAAGACAGACATTCATGTGCATTTACATTAAAATTGACTTTTTTTCTATTTCCTGAATGCTGTTTGCAGTGCTTACCCTGGATTTTTCCGTCCTCTGCGAGGGGATAAAGAGGTTCAATCGGTGGTGGAGGAGCGGGTCGCTCATAGTCGGGTCGGATTACGTTTAACAACATCTCGTCTGTTTGCCCGCTGTCCGCTCCTCTTTCCTGTTGATCTGGTCCCGCGCTGACACGAGGAGATGCTGTTGGAACATGTGCAACAACGTTTTCCAGTGTGCTAGAGTTACAATAACAGAAACCTGCATGAAAACTGAAAGGCTTTAATAAAAAAAGCAATGGATGGATGGATGGACAAAGAAATGAAAGAACAGATGAACCAACGACCAAACGAAGACCACATGGACGGAAAGAGGGATGGACAGATGGACCACTGGCTTTTATTCTGAAAGACATCTCGAAAATGCTGCTATTTTAGCACCTTATTTGCGTAGAAATTTTGATATTTATTATGTTGAAAACAGAACAAGAAATAATGCTTGGAAATAAAAACATTTTATACTCTTCTGCCCGGATACAAAACAGAAAGATGGGTTTAATAAACGCACCCAATGGCTGAGGTTGCAGCGTTCCAGTTGCCCTGGCAACGTCTTCAAGGGTGGGCAGTTCAAACGGTTCCTCTTCCGCAGGCTGATCCTTAGAAACAGGTGGTGGAGGGGCTACGAAATAAAGGCAGGAAAAAAACGATGCTGGACTGTACTTAGATCTCAGGTATCAGCACCAGACTCTGACACTAACTACCATAGATGTAGAAAAAGAGACGTAGGGTTAGTTTCGATGTCTCACTATGAGAAGCACCCTATCTGCTTATTTCATGGTGAGACGTCTCACTCAAGCTACTCTTAGAACCAGGGTTATGCAAGTAACCTGAAGTATCTACAACCTTTCCATGTAAAATTCCAGACTCAACTTTCCACAGTTCTAAGTCCTGTGTTTATTGTCAAATATAAAGTTAACCATGAATTTATGGCAGATAGTTCTGGCAAGGAAAGAAGGAAGGAAGGATAGGGTTAGGGTTAAGAAGGGTATCAGGTAAGAAGAAAGGACACATGGGAGGAAAGAAAGAGGGGCACAAGCAGGTAGGAAGTAAGGTCATATAGGATTAGGGGAAGCAGAACAGAAGGAAGGACAGAAAAGAAAAAGAAGAGGAGGAAAGAAGGACACAACACAAGGAAGCAAGGAAGGATTGACACAAGGAAGGATAGAGAAAATGAAGAAAAGACAGAAAGGACAGAGGAGAAAGACAATAGGACATAAGTATGATCAAAAGGAAAGGAGATGGGGACAAGGAAGTGAGGAAGGAAAGAAAAAAATTATACTGGGAAGGAAGAATTGACAAAAGGAACAATGGAAGAACACAAGTAAGTATATGAGGAAGGAAACAAAAAAGGACTCAAGGAATGATAGAGAATAATGTCTGGAAATATAGATATTTTTCCATACTAATGTTTTTGTTTTCCATACTTTTCCAGACTGAGCAGGAACTATCTATAAAATGTATCTTCTTAATAGTGAAAAGAAATAATTATTTTATGGAAAAACAACCACATAAATCTGCACCTTCTACCCCTAACCTGTTCTGGATGATTCGAAGTGGTCATTAAAAATAGAGCCGCTATCCTATTTGTAATGCAGGACACATCATCCTTCCTAACAAGCAAATACATCAACGTATATATTATTTCTCCTGTGTCACCTCGTCCTTTGCACTCCACGGCCCAGTGTCCGGTCCCTCCACACTTGTAACAGGTGTCACCCTGCCGACTCAGCCCCCCTCTGAAGCCACCCCTCCGTCCTCTGCCAAAGTATCCACCGCCTCCACCGAAACGCTCCCCTTTCAGCTGAAACTTCTGCATGTACAGCTGCAACACACACACAGGGAGGATTTGTGAGATGAACATATCTGGCTTTTTGGTAAATCCCGTTGAAATGGCTGATGTGTCAGGTGAGCCGCTTCTGTATTCACTGAGCCATTTGTTTTAGATCATTATCCTCCTGAAAGACCCAACGATAACTGTTTTTCTCTTTCAACATATTTTTTTTTAAATAAATTTCCTTGTTTTTTTGTTTTTTTTAGGTTTTGATGCAATGCATCCTAACAAGGTTCCCAGGGCCTTTAAAAAAGAAACCGACCCACAACATCAAAGATCCTCCACAAAACCCAACAGGAGTGTTAAACTGGACCTTAATCTCATCTGACGGAACAACCAAGGTCCCAGTAGGATTTAGTAAACCCCGAATGTTTACTTTTTTAATGGTGAGATAGAAAATAGTTTGGTTTTTTTTTTGCCATGCCACCTGAACTACCAGTTGGCATTAGAAAATAACAGTCTGGTGGTTGTTATGGAGACCTTTTGACCCCAAGATGCTATTCTTTGCTGCAGATTTGGAGAGTATTAATTTCCTGCTTTACCACACCTGCCTCACTTGGATGGTCATGTTCTCAAGTCTTTCCCATTTTGAAGAACTGCTAAGAGAAATGGGCAACATTTACACTCTCAGAGGGAAGAAAAATAAAGTGTGAAATAAAAAACAAAGCTTCAGTTAGGTTTGTTTTAAGGAAGTGATGGTCTGCAGTTAAACCTGGAACCAGTGATTTTATTAAACAAAAATATTTCTTAACACTAGAATTTTTTCTTAATTGAATAAAAAAAAAAAATACAAAAATTAAATAGTGAATTTTCTAAATTTGAGATTTCAACATAACCTTACAGCAATAAAAGCTTAATATCCTTTAAAGCTTCACCAGGGGAGCCAGGAAGTCTGGAGCTCGATGGGTAAATGCCATTAACTGTTTTACAGTTTCTGTTGAACTAACCTTAACATCAGTGTGCAATAATATTTCTCAATACACACATAACGACAAACACAGTTACTAACAGGGAAATCATACCTGTTTGCGCAAAGCAAGTCCCCTTAAAGCATATCCTTTCACATGAGATTTCTTCTTCAGGTTTATCTTCACAAAGTTCCCCTCTGCACCTTTAGTTCCTCTTTTAAAATATCAAAGACAATTAAGCAAAGCTGTAAGCAGTGATCAAATGCCTTAACAAAAGCGCTCACACCACATTAGGTTTCTGACGTTTGTCAGATTACAATCATGGACTTCAACTTCTTGTTTATTTCGAATTAATTATGTGATAGACCAGTGCAAAAGGGCTGCAAAACTGCAAACTGAAAGAAAAATGTTGCACTTTTTTGGGGGTGTTTTAATCAATAAAAAGCTGAAAAGTGTGGCATGCACTTCTACTCAGCACCCTTTACTCTAATTCCCCTAAATAATATCTGCTGCAAATATCCACAGTTCGGGTGAGAGTATCTGTCGACGAGACAACTGTTAGTCCTGTACTCCACAAATCTGACCTTTATAGAGGAGCAACAAGAAGAAAACCATTGCTGAAAGGAGGACGGATGGAGATGATGACATAAAGAGGTTTATTTGTCATTGTATTGCTACAGCAATATTTTGGTGACATGCAACTATAGGTAAATGTAGGGCAACCCCTGGTAAGAGGCTGCGGTAAGGTTCAGCTTCCAGCAGACCGACAAGTCTGAACATATAGCAGACCTAAGAAGAAAAGGTTAGAACCAGAGGTCAGGAAGCTTTTCCTCTCAAAAAGCCATTTTTACCCCCGTTGCTACAGAATAACATTTGTCTAGAGCTGCGATATACCACACGTTTATCATTGGTGTAATTCTGTTGTAGATATTCTATGCAGATATTACATAAAATTCCTTATAATTAAACACATTTCTCATTTCGTGGTGAGGATAGGGAAACTCACATCTGCCCCACTGACCCTCAACACCGGCACACCACAGGGTTGTGTTCTCAGCCCTACCCTCTTCACACATGGCTGCTCGGCCATCCACAACACAAACATGATCATAAAGTTTGGCGACGATACTACCATGGTGGGTCTCGTATCAAACAATGATGAGACTCATTACGGGGGAGAGGTTCACAACCTGGCACAGTGGTACACCAGGAATAACCTCATCCTAAACGCAGGGAGAGGCACAGGAGAGGAAAGATTTAGAAGAGGTGGTAAAGACAGCACAGGGGATTGTGGGTTGCCGTCTGCCAGACCTGGACTCGGTTAATGTCACACGAGTCCAGAAGAAGGCCAGACGCATTGCCGCAGATCCCACCCACCCAGGCTATGAGCTGTTCGTCCCACTACCATCAGGAAGGTGGTTCAGATGCATTAAATCCAGAACAAACAGATATAAGTAGTTTCTTTCATGACCAATGACTGTTCATAGGATGCTCTATGTAAATGCATCATGCTACATCCCCATGTACATATTTCATACTTCTCTTTAGGGATGTTTTTCAGTACTCCAGTTTTCCTCCTGGTCTGCCTTATAATTTTTATCTCTTAATCTCTGTGTTTTTAATTTTGTCTGTGTTCTATAGATGCACATTCTGAACAGAAATGTAATTATGGCTCCATAATGACAATAAAGATTCTTGATTTTTGATGTGACCCAGGAACACCAGGTTACAGAACTCTGGTTTAGACAGACACTCTCCATCCACTCTGACCAAAACCTTGGAACAACCATCCCTTTCCTCCTACTTCACATTTATGTGCTCTTCTTTTTGGTCTATCACATAAAATCACAATACAATCCAGGGAATTTTGTGATTCCAAGGTGGAAAAACATGAAAAACTTTAATGGGTGTAAATACTTTGGCAAGACTATATTTAAATCATCCTCAGGGTAAGGCTGCGTCTGGGTACCCACCTGACTTTGACAGGCGGCGTCCTATAAACCCGATTAGCTCTGAACTCCTCCTGAATTTCTCCTAAAAGGTTCTCCAGAGGAGCCTAAACAGAGATTACAACACATTAAATTATCAACATGGCGTGGTCTATGAATCAAATTTAACTGTACCTTTTTGGCTGCCTTGCTTGCTTCCTTCTCATCCTCCTCGGCAAGATCTTTTCTTTTGGTTTTCTTTTTCTTCCCTTCTCCTCCATCCACTGAATTAGGGCTTAAAGCCGAGCTCTCTGCTTTGTTTTTATTATTCCTTCGCCTCTTTTTTGCTCCGTCTTTTTCTGTGACACATCCCACCGTGTCTTCCCCCTCCCTTCGCCTCTTTCGCCCCCTCTTCTTTGTACCTTCTGATTTCAGAGTATCTTCATTGTTATCATCTGGTGGAAAGAGCTGTGATTGTCCTCTTTCTATTTCCCCAGCTTCCTCTCTTTTGCTTTTTCCAGTATCTTGCTCAGCATCATTTGTTGCAGCAACAATATTAACCCTCAAAGGATTTGCCAACTTTTCTTCGTGTCCAAAGTCTACCGACTGTCTTTTTTCACCGTCCAAATCCGTTTCAGCTCTTCCTTCAGTAACTTCCTTCTCCTGTCGTTTTTTCACTTGTATTTCCTGGTTCCCTCCTCCAGGGATCTCCTCAGCTTCCAGCTCTCCGAACACCTGACACCTCTCCAACCAATTCCTGTCGACGAAGCTCAGTCTGTTGGCAACAGAGGGCCGTTTAACTAAACTTCCTTGTGATCCACCAAGAAAAGGCGGGCTCCGTTGGAAAACAACTGAAGCGCCACGGTCAACACTCCTAATTGGACTTTCTGAGTGAGAATCTTCTTCTTTATCTCCTGCACCTTCGTTTTCCTTTCCTGTGCTTTCAGGGTTACGTTGTGGGGATAAAGACGATAACAGAAGGGGGGATCTAGTTGCAGAAGAAGTTTCAGAGATCTGAAACTGAGAACTAATACCGTTACTATGACTATCATTAACAGAATAATTATTGCCGCAACTGTTGACAGCATCTCTGAGGTCAGGTTCAGGTTTAAATGGTTCAAAGTGCTCTTCAGGCTCCACTGCATGGAGACTTTTAGAGGCCAATGACCTGAAAGGGGGCTTCATCACACTGGAAGAAGTTTAAAAAAAGGTTTAAAGCAAACAGTTAATATGTGATTACTGTAGGGTGCTATAAATCCTAAAATTGATTGATTGATTGATTGATTGATTGATTGATTGATTGATTGATTGATTGATTGATTGATTGATTGATTGATTGATTGATTGATTGATTGATTGATTGATTGGATGGATGGATGGATGGATGGATGGATGGACATTAGTTTGGGGTACCTTTGGGAGAGGAGCTCCTGTTCTTGATCTCCAGCGGAGGTCTTGGCAGCAACAGCAGATAAACTGAGGCTGTTCTTCTGTACTGGCTGATCATCTTTTAAAGAGTTCAGAGGAACTCGACCCGGACGATGAGATTTCTTCAGTGAAAATGGTTTATCCTACAGACATGAGAGAAGAAAAAAAAACACAGGAATAATATATCTTCTCTTTTATTAACAACTGAGCTTAAGCCTGTTTTTGTGATTCATACCTTACTGAGAGTAGAAAGGTTGTTTTTAAGCTTCAGACCATAATATTGTGATGAAGCCATGAGACCATCTTTTTCCTGGGACGTCAGTGTTGGAGCAGACGCCGGCATTGCTTTGCGATTCAGATGGGCGCCCCAACAATCCAATTCCTGACGCAAAATAAAGGCAGAAAATATATAATCAAACTGATTTAGAAGCTGTGAATTATAGCAAACTTTGTATACCACAAAAACGGACTAAAAATAAGGAAGAAGCTATGCTGAACAGTCTAAAGAGCCTTGCAAAAGTATTCATGCTCCTTTGTACAGGACAAATGTTAGTTGTGCACTGCTCAAATCCAGCCTTTAAGGGAGATTGGCATGAATAGAAAATGTTGAAAGAAATAAGACGCTTCGTTCAAAGCTTGCCCAAAGACATGCAGAGGACATGGCAAATATGATGAAGGTCGGCAGTGGTCAGATGAGATCAAAACTAAGCTTTTTGACCTAAATGGACAACATTTTGGAGGAAAACTAACACTATACCTCCATAGTAAAACATGGTGGTGGCAGCATTATGCTGTGGGAGTGCGGTCCTTTCTTTTTGTGGGCATACCTTTCTATGCGTTACATTTCTGTGTATTTATGCACCACCTTGCATTGGTCTCTCATATAAAATATCTCAATAATTTCTCTTGTGGTTTAGAGATATGAATACTTTTTCAAGGCACTGCCACTAGAAGCAGACCTCCCTCTGATGATGACATCGAAGCTGTAGAGGTAGGTATATATTTACTGTAACATGCCTTATGAGTCGGGTTGATCTCTGCTGAGGCTGCAGCCCGTCTATGGCCGCTGGATGAATCATTGCAGTTTACTGTAGCCTGTTTTAAACTCCTGTACTCCTTATACAGCCCTGCAAAGACACACATACGGATATTTTTTCTAAATATGTTTTTTGCTTCAATGAGATGAGTCACACCCACCTTTAGTCTCTTCTGGAGCCTGATCAATGTCCTCCTAGAAAATGACAAAGTTCTGCTCAATCTTTATGAAAAGAACAAACTGATTTTGAAACAGTCGTTGTAGTGAAAGAAAACATCGTGTCTTTATGCGGTTGTGTTCGTTTTAAATCACCTTATTGGGTTTCCTCTGGTGCTGCTGGACAAATCCCTGTTCCCAGCTTTTCAGCAGCTGTTTCACCTCGTTGTAGCGATCCATGTTGACCACAGGCGGGACCAGCAAGTCACTTCATGATCGTGATGGTTTCCAGGATTTATTTCAGGCTAAAGCTAGCAACCTGGCGCGCCGTTACTGGCCTGGTTACTGGCTTGGTTACTTGCCATCGATTTCTAGTTACAACAGATTCCGGCGGGCTGCTATTTTATTTTTAATCAAACGTCTTTACTGCTTGACAGATTGTTCTGGTTAAAGCGGAAGCGCTGTTTGTTGTTCAGGTTTTCCCGCGCTTGTGTTGCCAGGTTTGTTCCTGAATCCCCCGATCCTAGTAAACCTACAACCAATTTAAGATTTTCCCACTGATTAGTTTCAAAATAAAAGCAGCTTTCAGTGAACATGGGGTGCATGCACATAATACTGACAAAAAACAATCATTTTGAATGGAACTGAGACGTTGTTAAAGGTTTTACAAGGTGGGAATTTCAAAATAAAAGCGAGACCTTTATTGTGAAGCGCATTCTTGTGAAAGGGTCTATTATGATCATTTAATCGACATTTAAAAATTAGGACAATGTTGATCGAATCTCTAACAAAATTATGCTATGCTATATTCAAGGTTATGCTACAACATCTCAAATGGATTTCAGTATAGACTTTGACTAGGCCAATCAAAAACCCTCATTTTGTTTTGTTTTTTTGTCAGTATTTTTGTGTCTGTGTGCTGATGTCCTTTGGATCTCTCCACAAAATCGGATAAATATTTTTCAAGTCCTACAGAAAAGTTTAATTGATAATAAAAATCTACAGATTAACGTAGAATGTTAAATGTTAAGGAATGATCTAGTTAGAAGGTCCATGTTATTGTATTTATTTATAGATATATTATTTAGATATTTATAAAAATTGTAAATACATATACATCAAATTTAAGAAAGCACCACTTTTGGCAGTGGAAGAGTGATGATATGGGCTTGTTTTGTACCCACAGAACTTGGGCACCTTGAAGTGATTGAGTTTACACTGAACACCGCTGTTGCTTTGCACTGTAGAGTCAAATGTGAAGCGGAAATCTAAAGGGTGGCCCCAATAAAACTTATGCAAACAATGAAACAATATTGTATAAAAAGATTTTAATTACTGCTGCTAAATGAGGTACTTCGAGCAGTTGAATTGTGGAATGAGCTTAATTTTTCACAAACTACATTTCAATTTCAGCTGTTTTTGTTTAAAAAAATGACAATGGTGAAGAATCTGCTGTGTTTATAGATGACAGTACCTTCTTTTTTCCAGACCGATAAGAGATTTAAAGGGTTTTTATTTACATAATTTGGAGGCTTTTCATGGTAAACTCCATTTGTTTTGTTTTATCCATGTATTTACTTTTAATAAGCATAAAAGGAAACAGAGCAGATGCACAAATTAGCATGATTGTACGTGGAATTAAATTAGCCCTGCTGTCCAAACTAACCTGCTTACAGTTCTGCAGATCTGAAGTGTACAGTCTCACAAGAAGTAATGTTTATAATGTAAAAAACACATTTATAAATAGCCACTATTATATGCACCCATATACTGCAAATTCGTAGGTTACAAAGACAATAATCCATTCCCCCACATAGGATGGCAAATTAAAGTCCACAGCAACTGAAATAATCTCCAGTTATTGTATAATCAGACATAAAAAATTACAACATTTTCATAACAACCAACAGAAAATGTTAGAAAATCAGAACTAGTTTTGTAAGCTCATCAACAATACCTTAAATACATCTGAAAGATTCAGCTTTAAATTAAACAGGGGAACACAGAGTAAGAAAGGAGAAACCCGTTTATTGTCAGAAGTCTTCAGAAAGCACTTTTATTTATAAAGTAAAAACTGTACTAAAAAGATTGTGCCACAGAGTGAGGATGGATGTTTTTTAGGACTTGATCAGTTCATTCTAGCTGTGAAACTTCATGGAAGTAGGCACCCAGCATCTTGGTTCCTTGGATGTAGTTTGATCTGAAGAA
Organism: Crenichthys baileyi; assembly: GCA_036173005.1. Classification (NCBI taxonomy): domain Eukaryota; kingdom Metazoa; phylum Chordata; class Actinopteri; order Cyprinodontiformes; family Goodeidae; genus Crenichthys; species Crenichthys baileyi. The sequence continues at coordinate 122,346 of JAHHUM010000693.1, read as the reverse complement.
TAACAAGATGGTCCAAATTATCATGATGATAAAACATTTTTTCTATTTACTTTACCTTTTACTTCTTACATTTCTTGGGATTATACTTGTTTCTTTAAACGAAAGAAGAGACAGACCTGTTGATTTTTTCATTTTGGGAGTGAGCTCCATCATCCGAGGATCCAACTGGAAGCAGCATGACGTTCCGGCCCGTTGCCTCCTGGAAGGTCAGAGTGACCGGAATGCTGCCGCCCTCACGCGTCAGGTCCGGTTCCACCCCGAAGACTAGACCACATCAAGAAGGGAGAGAAAGACAACAGTCCATATGAACACAGAAGTAAAATATTCCACTACCTGCATTATTTTTTATATACCATGTGACCACCAGAGCTGAATTTCACATTTCACACAAAATACCCACAGTGGGTAAAGCTGTAATCACTTCTAGGGCTTGATATGTTTAGGAACCTGAGTGGATATAAAGCTTTGAACAGACCTGTCTTCATGGCCTTTCGACCAGCCATGTAGTGAGGATGGTTGAAGTCAGACACCCAGGCTTTGGCACCGTGACCCATCGTTATTTTTAGTTTGTTGGGACTTCCCAGATCAGCAAACTTCTTCTGCACATAGTCGACCACCTTAACAATAATACAAATAGTAAACAGAAACTTTTCATTGATTGATTGACACCAATCTTGTTTGATTTGAAGAAGTTGGGGGGTCTGATTGACCTTTGGTGACCCTGGAAGCTTGCCCCCCCACCCCCCCACCCCACCTCACTCAGCTAGAAAAGCAAGACTGGACAGAAGAAAGGAAGATAGGAAGGAAATAAGGAAAAGGGAAAACATAAAAAAGGCAAAGAAGGCAAGAAGAAAAGAAAGAAGGGAGGAAGAAGGAAATTAAGGGAGGAAATACGAAAAGAGGAAGCAACAGAAGAAAAAGAGAAAGGAAAAACTAAGCAGGCAGGTAGAAAGGGATGAAGAAAGGAAGGAAAGCAGGTGAGAAGGTAAGAAGGTAGGGAAGGAAAGGAAGACAAGAAGAAACAATTAAAAGAAGTAAAAAATGAAAGATGGCAAACAGAAGGTAAAATTGAAAGGGATGTGATTTATCTTTAAATTTTACTTTTGCCTCTCTTCTTAGCAATTTTCTAAAAATCAATCACAGCATATTATTAAAAACAATGCATTATGATATCCATGTTCTTATTAGCATTTACCTGCTTCTCCACAACTTTGGGGTCCATGTCAGGGACGAGGCGGATGGAGAACTTGCCAATGACCTTGCGGGGGATGACAGTCTTGGCTCCAGCTTCAGAAAAAGCTCCCTCAATGCCATGCAGAGAAAGAGATGGGTACCTCCAGCGGTGCATCAGGATTTGTTCCTGTAATAAAAGAAAGCTAAGCGTAAGTGACTCTGACTAATGCAAAACATTTTAAGCAGTAAGTAAAATGTTAAATTCTTTACTTGCCTTGCTATCATGCAGCAGCTTTCCAACTCCCACATCTTTGCAGTACTCACACAAGTCGAAATCGATCTTCTCGTACAGCTTTTTCTCATCTTCTGTGAGAGGAGCCACGCTGTCATACATCCCAGGAATCAAAATCTTTCCCCTTCTGTCGACCAGAGAGCCTGTGAAGGAAGACAGAGGACCTGTTAACACACCGAACCAAAAAAAGAAATAAATAGAAAACTTGTAATCTGTCAGTTCAGTAATAATGCTCACTTACCCATGAGTGCAATGAGATCAGTCATGGCCTCATGAACCGAGCCGCCAAAGACACCTGAGTGTAGGTCTTTGTCGCCGCACTCAACCTGCAAATCAAATAAGAATATAGTAAATCTGTAAAAATGCCACCTCAGATAAAAAGCTGTTTGTTTCACTACTAATCAGGCAAATTTACCTCCATGAAGAAATAGCAGATTCCTCTCAGGCCGTAGGTGATGCACGGTTTGGTCTTGCCCAGCCAGTAGTTGTCTGAGATGCAGACATAATCCACGTCTTTGAAAAACGAATCTTTTCGGGAAAACACCAGGTCGTCCAGGCCCTCAGACCCAGATTCCTCCATCCCCTCGAAGCAGAACTTGATGTTGATGGGAAGATCCTGAGGGAAAGATAAAAACACATGGTACTGTGAAAAATTGTTGGGTCACCTTACAGATTTCTTCTTTAGGTCACAAACCGATGGGCCGGACTTGAGGCAGGTTCGTGTTTTCCTTAATTATGGTAATTGTCCGCTTCAAGGCGCAAACAAATCCCGACCTCAACCCCCACCCCATGTTTGACTGCTGATGCACAGTTCTTTTCCTAAAATGCTCTGTTCGCTTTTCGCCACATGTAACAGGCACACACCTTCCCACTTTAATGCTGACAGTCCACAGAATATTTTTCCAAAAGTCTTGGAGATTCTTAAGATGTTTTCTGGGAAATGTGAGATGGGCCTTTAAGCTGTTTTTGGTCACCAGTGGTTTTCACCTTGGATCTGTCCAATGGATGCAGTTTTTGCCCAGTCCCTTTACTGTTGCTGAATCATAAACACGGACCCTGAGGTCTGCAGAGCTAGACCAGCACAGAAAGGTCTCACTGCCAGGTGAATTCCGAACCCCTCCAGTCCAGTACCAGCATGTTCCACACAAGATATTGAAATATTGTGAGCCACTGTGTCGAAGGCAGCTATTAAATCTAGAAGTACCAGGATAACATGGTCCCGTGATTCTGTAGCCAGGAGGATGTGATTAAAAACCCTTAGCGGCGCATTTCTGTGCTATAAGGTTATTTAAAACCAAACAGAGGAATTTTTATCTAAAAAACTTTTCAGCTGGCTGTAAACAACTGCGCCAGGGATAGTTAAAGGTGACAAAGACACTTTAATAACAGAACGTTTTCCAAATTTACTTGGATTGTTCTAAGAAGTGGATTATCTCTGTGTTCATATGTGCTTTGGATCACTTTAGAGCTCTCATTGTTGCTCACACTGGTTAAAGGTCTTAAAATGCATGTGACAACAATGGCACATATCCAGGTTTCACTGAATGATTAAACCAAGGCTTGGTACCTGCATGCTGTTCACCCCTAGTTCATCTTTAAAACTAAAGAACACCGGTTATAGGATAGGATTAACACTGATTTAGGAGCTGCAGTCCACACTCCTAAGTTATTTCCCAAAGGACAGCCGATAGTTTTGCAAGAAAATTACTGTTAGGAATAACCTTTATTAATAGGCTCATAGCTGTTTTTTTCCCTTTTATACTATAGTGAAATAAAGTATAAGTTCTAATGTTTCCCTTCTGTTACAATAGGATAAGAATGCTCATAAACATACAGTACAAGGACAGATGACCCAAGGGTCATCATAAATGACCTGAGGCTGGGGCACTGAGGTAGATAGTGGAGCAGCTGATATTACTGGTTTGTTTAGAAAGCTACAGCACACTTAGATTAAGTGTGGACACCCGCTACAACACAATCTAACAGATAGACACCACAATGGTGACACATAGTCTACTGATAATCACTGAGGGAGAACACATCCATTGCATTGGAGTGCCAGATATAAAAACTATATGTGACCTTCTATCGGGGCTCTTCGTCATGCTCTAACAGACGGCGGCGGTCCGAGATGGGAGCCTCAGCGCTGATCTCTGTAATCATTCCTCTGCCTTCACTTAGAATAAAAAGAGCTAAAAGTTAGAAACTGGTTGAGAGTCGTTCCTTTAAGAGTCAATAGATAGAGTGGGGACTGTTTCCGGGGTTCCAAGTACAGGTGGGTCTCCGAGACGTCTGACTGCCAGCAGGGTGCAGTAGCTCGGACATTAGTTTACAGTGTTTATGTTATGTGTGTGTTTGTGTTGTTATATATTGCGGTGAAAAAACATTTCCTTCCATACAGATACAGGTTTATTGTATTTTTTATAATCAGACACGTTAATCTGACAAAAAAAACGGAGGTTTATGATGATTTTATTTATAAAGGGAACCGGGTTATATGTAAAAAAAAAAAAAAAGAAACCCCCTTTGTTAAATCATTAATTAACTGTGATTAACAACTTTTTTTGCAAAGCTGTGGTTAATTTCATCAGCCACACTCAGGCCTGATTAAAGCCTGACCTGTAGCATTACCAAATTATAAAACACCATGCCAGTTCTAAAGAAATTTAAAAACAGATGAGTGAACAGCCATCTTCAAGTCTAACCACATATTCTCAGTTGGATTGAGGTCTGGACTTTGACTAGGCCATTCCAACATATTGAAATGTTCCCCCTATAACCACTGGAGTGTTGCTTTAGAGTCATTGTCCTGCTAGAAGGCGACCCTCCACCCAAGTCTCAAATCACAGGCAGACTTACACAGGTCAGGTGTGAAGCCTCTGGCTTAGTGGTGTTTCAGCCTCGGGGTCATTTCAGAAAAGCTGTGCTTATACTGACAAATCACTTAGATAGCACACATGTGGACTTCATTCTACTAATTATGTGACTTTTGAAGGTTTTTGGTTGCACCAGAACGTTTAAGGGGCTTCATTGGCATGTACATGAGTACATGTGCCAATTTTCAGTTTTTTGTTTTTTTTTATAAATATTTTTCTCCTTCCACTTCGTCAACATAGATTAAGTTATGCAGATCATTCACATAAAATATTAAGAAACATTTAAATTACAGGTTGGAATGTAACAAAATCTGTAAAAAGCCAAGGCCCTATATACGCGTCCTCATTTGTTACTTGATATATCTTTCTTTTTATATTACCTGTAAGGTAGTTGTAATATAGAAGGACTGATGAAATATTCTTAATTTCTGCCTGAATGCCGTCTAAAAAGGGTTTAAAGTAAAAATATAAATAAATTGTTTGCGATTTTACACTGGTTGCCCCAAAGGTGGCAGCATATGGATTGAAGAATTGATACCTGCACTCAGCTGTATTTAAGTCGCCTTACGTAACATTTGGACATTGGGAGTTAGGGTGGTTAGCAACTGTAGAAATGAAGAAAACCTAGAGTTTTTGTTCACCTAACTTTCTGCATGGCATGTAAACTACACTGGAAATATGTTTGCTCCTACAAGAATACCTAAACATGTAAATACACAATTGTCTTCATATCTAAATCAATGCCATGCAATAGATGTTCAGTTGAAGCTTGAATGTGCATGCAGAGATCAGATCAGCGTCCCAGAAAACATTCTGTTCCTGCAAACATAAACTACCAGACCTGTTTGTTTCACCTTGGCATTCAAACAATATTACACTCAGTAAATTCTGGTCAAAGCTGATACTTAGTCACCACAGTGCCACACCAAACTCACAATGTCACATTCATCAGCAACACGGAAGAGATCATCAGCTGGATTCAACTGAACTGACTGTCTTTATTAGGCTAGGGCTTACAATGAAAGGTGGATGTAAGATCATCTGCTCTCCAGCTGTTGTTTTGCTTCTGTTTGTATGGCCTTGCATGTTGTACCTTGCAAAAGAACAGTACTACTAGAGCTTTTTCAAACTTAGCACAAATGTAAAGCGGACAAAAAAGGATACTTGGTTTTATTAACTTTATTCTGCCGCTTCACTCTGAAACCCCAAAAACATCCAGTGAAATGTAATCAGAGTATTTTACAGCTGATCTGTGAAGGCCTCAGAGGTTATTACAGATAATTAGTGAACAGGCAGCCTCATGAAGACCAAAGAATACAACAGGATGATCAGATTTAACTTTCCTTCCACTTTAAAAGTATGCACTCCTTTGTGTTGGTCTACCACAGAAAACATGTTGGGAACAGAGGAAGATGTGGGTCAGCAGTTTCAGCAACGACAGAAAACCTCAAACTTTGTTAGGATCAGTCTTAAAAGCATGACCCACTCCCTCCCCCCTCCAAACAAGCACAGACAAATCTGATTTATGTTAAAGTAAAAACTGTACCTGCTTGATCTTTTGATAGGCCTCAATGCAGTTAAACCAGGCCAACACTGGGCCCTTGTCATCAGTGGATCCTCTTCCATAGAGTTTACCTACAGAGAGACAACTCAGTCTTTATTTTCTATTTGTACCTTTTTCATTGCTTCCTGAAATGCGACAGTAAAGTAGATTAACTTCACAAAACATAAAGGCCGTTGCAAATAATTATAAATGCATTTCATGATTGACGGAATCATTGCATAGCCACCAGGGAATCCTTTGTTCCTGTTGAGATGTCCTTTTAACTGCATAAAATGTAGTAACAGAGAGAAGCTTAAGGCTGAACTGAAGAGAGCTGAGCATGGTGGAATGAGACAGCAGGAAGTGGATGTGTTACTTTCAGTCAGCTGATTATTACCACAGAGCACGCAGAAGACTTTATTACGACATTAGCTGAAATGCAAAAATGATTTTAGATACCAATGGAGACATTTTACCATAGTTTCACATCAGGTCATATGTAGGGTGATGTTCTGGGGCTGCTTTGTTGCTGCAGGACCTGGATGACTTGCCATAATTGATAGGACCATGCATTTTGTCCTCTGGCTGAATATTTTGGAGGAGAATATCCGGGCCATCTATTCCTGACTTGTGTTATGCAGTAGGACCAGGATTCAGAGCACAACAGAAAGCCCACAAAATAAGGCTCTAGAGTAGTCAAATCACTGTCTGGACTTCAATCCAATTGAGATGTCGTTGTATCACCTTAGGCAAATCGTTTATGGTCAAAAACCCTCCAAAGTGGCTGGAAAAAAGATTTTTTGCAATAAAGACTGAGACAAAATTTCCAATAAACACCGGCTGCAGATCAGGAGGAAGGAGAAGAACAATTTATCAAAACAGTCTGAGGATGGAGCCAGATGTTCAACCTCGCCCAGTATCCGACTCTGCGGGGAGATATATTAGAGCACTGTACCATCTGCCATCATTTAAATAAACGCTTCACCAGCTCTGAATTCTTAAAATCAACTCAAACTGACCTGTGACGTTTCCAGATAAGAAACTGCAGCTCTGCTCAGAAAATAAATTAACTGGAATGGACTTTGAATATGTGCAACCACTTATGATATGATTACACATACAAGGGCTGATAAAAGCACAGAGATAATCCAATGCAACGTTATGTTTGAGAAACTATAATAAAAACAGCCACCTTGATCTTTACAGACATTTTTTCACTTAAGAAGTGAAAAACAGTTAAGCTGCAAACATCTTACGCTTCAGTAACAGTTGATGGTGTAATAATGATAATACTGTGTTCGGAGCACATCGTTAGGACATTCAGATACTTCATATCAGTCAGATAAGATGTTACATGTCTGCTAAATGAAGCAGAAGTTGTTCGACTGAAAACAGACACCTTAAAATTCAGCTTTAGATAGGTTTCCAGACTATGCCCTTGACTTCCAGTAAAGCGGTTTCATTTTAAGCCCGCTGACTTTCTGGATTAAGTTTCAAAACACTGTCAAACCTGCTTCCCCTGTGCTCATCTCCTAAAAGTGGTTCAACCTGACTAGTGAAGTTTTCAAGAAAAGGCAGTGCAGCTCTACCCTGGACAAAAGCACAAAGCTCTTACCGTCTTTTTCTACCAGAGTGAAAGGCTCCGTGTCCCAGCCGTCCTCGAGCAGCGCAGGCTGGACATCCAAGTGACCGTAAATACACACCGTCTTCTTGGCCGGGTCTGAGCCCAAATGGCCCAGGACGATGGGAGGGAGAGGGATCTCTTCACCAGAGGGAAGCTGCAGGACAAAATATTGAAAATAAATAAAATAAAATGATTAGAAATTGCACTGTTTATTGGATGCTTTTAACAAAAAGGAAATTATCTTTGAAAGATATCCTGACTAGAAAGATATTGCATGCATTATTGAGATATAGGAAATACTGATTTAGAGTTACCTAACATAAATTACTGATATTCACCAAAAGCAACCGAAATATTCACCTTTTGCTTGCCGATGTCCACCAGCTCCACTGTCCCCCCCAGCCTCTCGATGTCTTTGCCCGCCATCTCCATCATCTTCTTGATCTCGCCGCGCTTCTCAGCCCATGCAGACACACTCTGGACCCCGACCCATTCTGCCAGGCGCTGGGTGGTAGAAAAACACATGGCTACTCAGAGGCTTTTCATAAATAGAAAACTTGCCACTGGAGAGTTAGGCTTCAACAAAATGTAACATCTGGTTTTACATTAATAGCGCTTGGCACAAACCTGTGTTTCAGCTCATTTAAAGCGAAAGAGCTACAGTGAGAATAAATGCCATTTCATATAGAAACTTATATGAAAACTAAAAATTATAAAGGCTGGATGACTAAATCAGCTTCATTTCAACCTGAACTTATCTTACCTTCACATACAGGTCCTGGTTTTCGTCCACATACTTGAAAAGCGCTGGTAGGTGAGCCATTTTTCAGAATAACAGGAGCTGAGGGTTTAACGAGGCAGAATGGTATAAGTCAAACTCTGACCTGGATTAGTTATATAGGCGGAGAAGGAACACACCCCCTACAAACCTGCTGAATTTGCACAAACTGCCCGAGTCATATGAGAAGGTAAATGTAGAGAAGAAAAAGGCCCATGTTTTAAGGTCGAACGAAATAAAATGGTAGAAACTTCCCCTTCTGCTTTTCATGTGCAGCATAAAATTAATGCACATAGTAACTTGCAAAAATATTCATACTTCTTGAACTATTTCACATTATTTCATGTTACAACCAAGACCTTCAGTGTATTTTAGAGGGGTTTTGTGTGATAGCCCAAGAGAAAGTACTTAATTGTAAAGTGGAAGGAAAATTAACAAAACAAATTGACTTCAGAAGTCAAGAGTTATAAAACAATATTGCAACCTTTAAACATGCTGTTCTCAAGCCTGAACATCAAAGCTGGAGCAAAAATACAGAGCAATCTTGGAAGAGATCCTGTCAAACGACTTCAGATTGGGACAGAGGTTCACCTTTTAGCAGAAAAACCATTGACATGGAGCTATAACTGAGTGGTGGGATCAAAGCATTCTCGTGTCAGAACGGCCCAGTCAAAGCCCAGACCTAAATCCAATCAATCTACCCTAAAAGATATTTCTTTGAAAAACATGGCTCATATTCATTCCATTTCACAAATGTATACTACTGTGTGCTGGTCCATCACATAAAATGTCAATAAAAATAATTTAAGTTCGTAATTGTAACCTTGAGGTACTAAAGTTCAAAATGTATGAAAGCACTGCAGAGCAATATACATTTAACGGTTTTCCCTTCCAGAACTGAAACTAACTCTCATAACAACGAGCTGATGAGTTGGCACGTTGCTATCATTACCTATGTAAATATCACGGCGGGTATTCGGGCCACAAAGCCTTTGGTAAAACACAAAGGTGTTTAAAACAGATGGGAAATGAATCTTAAACTGAACTGGTAACTTATATTTCCCCTGTAATGATGGAACCTGTCAGAAATCCAGGCTAATGGAACAGATGTTAGCACGCTTAAATTTCCTGGCAGGCTAGTATTTTAGCTGAAGTTAAACAGCTTTGATTGGCGCACAAAGACAAGGTGCGATTCCTGACAATTTATCGGCTTTAAAGAAGCTTGTCGATATTACCTGTACAAGCAAAACAGTCTTCAGTTTATAAGTATTCCCGTGCATAGAGTAGTAGCTGCAGCACTGGCTTTGGTGTCCCGTTTAAACCCTAAAGAAGCTCGTCCGCCATATTGTGAGTGGCGATTTCGCCACTCACAATAAAAAGCAATACGTTCATTCTTTGTGGCTGTTTTCCCCGAATAAATAAACGCTGAGGTTATGACTGTGACCACTGAGACCAAAACTAATAAGACGAAAGTACAACAAATCTGAACCAGTGTGGATAAAATGGCATTACATTCGATTTACCCTAACCACTGGAAAGTTATTAATAAAGTGTTGCCATGTGATGAACTCACGACCTGTCAAGGGTCCCGCATTTTGCTCAGTGACCCCTGCAGATAGGCATGGATGGATAATCAAACCGTAGCCCAAACATTGTGGTAAAATAAATAAGGGGGTTGGATGTGAAACCCTTTTATCTTATTTGTCAATGCCAATATAGTTGTTTATATGAGTTTACATACTTGCAAAACCAAAGCGCAAATACAAAGACAGTTAAGGCTTTTCCGTTGGTAACAAGTATAGAGTATTTTTTTTAAATAAATTATATATATAAAGCTATAGATTTTTTTTGTTTAAGTGTAAATAAAAATATATTTGTCTAAAATGTAGCCATGTCATTTTCAACCAGAAACAAGCTTCTTGTTTGAATGAAAATAACTCTTAAATACATACACCAAGCAGATTGAAGTTTTGGAAAATATATTTTATTTTTTTTATTCAATCAGCGATCAAATGTGAAACAAAAGAGCACAAAGTCACCAAGCCTAGTTGGATTGAGCAACTTTTTGTCTCGACATAAAATGCCACTCACAATATGGCGTCACCGATTACGTACACTCTGGACTCACCGCGTGGGCTGCAGATCCTGGCCCTTTTCTCTTTTGCCTGTGGGTTTCGTTTATGGCTTCCCTTCAGATGTTATTTATGCTGACGTCTACAGGTGACACTTCTCACGTGATAGACGCTTTCCGCGTGCCATTGACAGATGTGTTTTTTTGTTTGTGTTTTTAATAAATAATTGCAAAATATGTAGTAACATGCGTATGAAATTGCTCCTTGAACAAACGAAGCTCAGCTATTACAGATTGTGACTTGTCACCATCTGATGAAGACGAAAGTTTTCAGTTGAATCATGTCAGGTGTCATTAGAGACAAAAAAATTGCGTGTCTAAAAACAAAAGAACCTGAAGACTGTATTGTATACAGACACAATTAACTTCATTTGAATTGTACAGAAAGCAGTTTTTAAATTATTGAATTTAAGAAAAAAAGCTGGAAACATCAAAACCAACCTAGATCTATAAAAAATATAATTGTTCTCTAAACCTAATGACTGGGTTTTTGCCACCATTGGTGGCAACAAGCGCCATCAAGCTTTTGTAGTAGTATGTAATGATTCATACATCACTTTGGGGAAATTTTGACCCCTCTAAACAGAATTGTTTTGATTCTGTCACTTTGGAGGGTTTATGGGCATGAATGGCCTATTAAAAGGTCATTCCAAAGTTACATATTTAAGTCTGAATTTTGACTAGGCCACTCAAGAACCTCTGAAATAGAATAAAACATTCTGTGCTCTTTTTGAGCGATTTGTTTTTGGTCTTACCATTTTGCTTTGGATCATTGTCCAGCAGCACAAATCAATTTTTCTTGAGTTTAAGGTCAAAACGAAGGCATTTTCTTGAGAGCTAAATTCATGGTTCCCTTAAATACAGTAAGTTGTCCATGTCCTGAAAAAGCAAAGGCAAACCAAACCATCACACTAATACCAGCATTGATGCAATTTATGTCCAGTGTCTTTATTGCTGAATCATGAAAACTGACCTCAACTGTGGCAAGTAAGGCCTGCATTGCTTTAGAAGTTGTTCCGGGTTCTTTTGTGATCTCCTGGATGAGTCGATGATTCGCTCTGGGAGTAATTTTGGTAGGTTGACCACTCCTAGGAAGGTTCACATCTGTTCCAAGTTTCTATTTAGGTGATTTCTTGATTCTGCAGGTCTGTCAGTAATCAGGTCAGGGTGTGGCTAAGAAAATACTGAACCGCACCACATGGTTAACTACAGTTCATTTCTGAACCATCTAGTGGGGTGATTACATTTTCACATGGGGCTAGGTTGGTTTGGATACATTTTAAACCTTTCCCTCCTCATTTATGTTATTTCATTAAGAAAACACCAGATGTATCCTGATGCATGTAGTTTGAATGGAAACAAAAGAATCTCGTACATTTTCAGTACCTGAATAGACCATTTACAACCTGAGGTCCTTATTTGCAATGAACCCAAAAGATATCAACACAGTTTAATTCAGTATTAATTTATCGCAAGTTATTGTATCGCAACATTCCCCAACATTATTGCACACCGTATGTTTTCCTGATATCCTGCTGCTCTGGTTCATTGTCTATTAAATAAACATTTAAATTTGTCTGCAGCATCTCACAGGAGAAAATCATCCATATTAAAACTAAAAGCACATTAATGAAATACTGTAAATACACCCAGTTAAACACTTTCAGACATCAAATATTTCAAAAATGTCTTAGCAGTTTATGCAAACCATTTATACAGAAGCCGATTCATTTTTACATGGGAAATGGAGAATGAAGGCGGTGCACCACCAATGATCGGTTTCAAACGCATATTCAGAAGATTTAAAACATTTCCAGTGCTGTGGTGCATCTCATTATTTCACATGCTTTATTTGGTGCCTTTTCCACATATTTGCTGCATCTTTTTAAACTGTAATAAGACAAAACAGATTTATAGATTTCAGCAATAGGTAGTTTTATCAGTGGTGTCATTGATCTTTAAATAGAACAGGGTCAGATGTGCTGTACATTCTCTGCAGATTACTGAGGCTGCTGAAAAGAAGGAGGCTGATTGCTGTGTTTGCAAAAAATAAAAAAAGCACCCTGCTGGGTAGCTGGAAATTACTGACCAGTTATAGAAGACCTGTTTTGTTTGTAGTGCACATCTTAGCTTTGTTTTTCTGAGAGAAGTGGCATAGCCCCTCCAGCTGCCTATTAAGAAAAAACAACTGTCTCAGTATCAGCAGAATAATTTGCATAAACAGCACTGCATTCAAAAGGCACTCAAACAGCCCTGGGCAGGTTGAGGGTTCAGGGTAGCCTAGTGGAAACATCTTATAGGGATTTGTTTGTTTTATTTTTACTGCGGGAACATTTTCCAGGGAGCAGTGTAGATTTCTGGGGACATTCTTTACTCTCCTTGAGCTTCACTGCATTTACCAAGATAAAACAAATTACCAGGTTAGAAAGTTACCCCGGAAATATGTCCCATAGGGTATAAGTCGTTTTATCATTTACCCTGACCTTTTAAGTGGTTTTGTGAACAGAGCTTTCTTTGCATTTCATTTTTTTCAGCATTACATTTTAGAGAACTTTTTACATTCATCTCTTCCTCAAATTTTCCTTTAACTGTAAGTATAACAGATTTTAAATAAAGGCATTCTGCCCACAACCAATGAGAGATTGAAGGAGAAACTCCTCTAGCCAAAGTAAAATTTTATGTTTATAGACACAAAGAAAACTTTGGATTAAAAAACTTGGGACTGCTGTATGAGTGTTCATGTTGCTAACTTTGGTATTTTTGGTAACTAAATTAAACAGGAGTAATTGAAATTTGTTAGCAAACATTTAAAACCAGTAAATGATGAATGTCAGTAATTTACAGTGCTTACATTCAAATACCTTAATAAAATAAGCTAAATTCTGTGTAAATATCACATATTATAGGTCAATGTTTCTCTAGGACACACCATGCAGCCCTTATTTAAAAAAAAATCTATGAATATGATGATTTTAGTCAGATTCTGTAGTGACTATATTTCTGTTTCAGAGTGATTACAGACTGTAGGTGTGGATTATCGGATCTCTAACTTTGCAGGACTTCAGAGTGGCCACATGGCAGTTAAAGTATAATTGCCGTAACAAAAACATAAGTTTTAATGCTGAAAAATAGAATACAACCGAAAATTAAGTTCCAGGGAAAAAAGGTTTTGTCTTTCAGTCAAAACACAACTTAGACTCTGCATGGTAAATATGGTTCTTTAATGAAATGGAAAAAACAGCATTTTAGTGTGGCGAAAACAATCTTTTAACAGAAAAACAAATCAATTAAACATGACGCTAATATATAGATGCCTCAGAGACATTTGAATACTATTGTTATTAACACTAAGCGTATAAAATATGCCATTCTTTTTGTCAACAATAAATTTTTGTTATTAATTAAACATGAGAACATAGGGTATGAAGGAAAAATACCTTTCAGAAGTGTGCAAAAAAACATGAGGGAAGTAAACTGCACCAAATCAATTGTATCATTAAGACTGAGTATGACCAGCAGTTCATTCCAACTGAGAAACCTCATGGAAGTATGCACCCAGCATCTTGATTCCCTGAATATAGTTTGATCTGAAAATTGGGATATAGAACAAGATTTTATGACAAACTCGACAAATGTTTCATGTTTTCTTTAATATTTAAATAGTATTCAAACTATATAATGACAAACCTATTTTTTCATTTTGGGAGTGAGCTCCATCATCTGAGGACCATCATCATCTGAGAACAGGGAGCAGCATGACGTTCCGGCCTGTCGCCTCCTGGAAGGTCAGTGTAACAGGAATGCTACCGCCCTCACGAGTCAGGTCCGGCTCAATGCCAAAAACTTAAAATACACCAAAAGAGGAAGAAAAACAACATCAAATAAACAGAAAATATTCAATTAGCTGTTTCTTACATCTAAAATCAGCTGAAAAGTCAAGTGAGATTTAAATAAAACTGTAATTGCAATTATATTCAAATATGTAGACGCATTTAACAGTTTTTTTTCTTTGTATATTTACTACACTAGAATTCTGTATACCATTTTTTATCTGTTTACGGCACAGCTCAAATTATTTTCTCCTTTCAAAAAAGCTCATCAGGTTTCATAGTTTTATACCATTTTGTGTAAAATGTAAGTTTTTAAGCAAATAAACAGCAGATTTTGAAATAAAAACTATATACCTGTCTTAATTGCTTTTCGACCGGCCATGTAGTGTGGGTGGTTGAAGTCAGACACCTAGGCTTTGGCCCCTTCGCCGAAGCTGTACACCTTCATTTTATTAGGACTTCCCAATTCAGCAAATTTCTTTTGCACATGGCTGATCACCTTAAAAATAATTGAAAAAAACATTTTAAAAATAAGAGTCAAAGTTTAAAAGCAAATTTGTTAATTTATTTTTTATTTTTGGGCCACTAGTGGCCTCCATCCTGCAAGTCAACCGACAGGAAACGGGTGGACAGACTGGGGAAAACGTACATTAAAGGTCGACGGGGCTGGGACTCGAGGGGGTGCCCAAAATGCGGGCCAGGGGCCATTTGCGGCCACCGTAATGATTTTGTGCGGTCCCTTGGCTGCGGTTCAACAATGGTACAAATTAGGCCCTAGAGCACAGGCAGTTGATGCAGATGAACGTCTTTTAGGACGACATTTTCACTGCCCTTTAAAATATTCTGAAAATTATTGTTAAAACAAAGTATTTTGCTTTCTATGTACCATAGACAGCAAATAGGATCACAAACGTCCAAAGACCTTCACTCAAGAGCAGACTTGTGCACACCCATTCATTTAACTTGGTTAAATAAAGATCGTATTTTCAAAGTGATCCATTTTCTTGTTTTGCTGTTGAGAGCAAGCATAAAAGCTCTATTTAGAAACACTGTTTTTACAAAGTTATAAAGTTTCCTGTGATTACTTTATTTGACACCCTGACATGTTTTTATTAATTTAGAAAACTGATTGCAAACCAGAAGTAAATTGTCAGTTAAAATACTTCAATCTCAAAATGTTAATGTTAACCAGGGAAAATTTAGCTGAAACTTGTAATATTCTTCAATCCAAAAAAAAGGACACAGATGTTTATCAAGTCAACATTTAAAATTTCATTTGAAGAAACTTTTTTTGTTTTTAAAATCGCAGCTGCTGCAGCAATCTGTTGGTTTCCAGTTGAAGGTATTTTTGTCTACCTGGCTTTCCAAAACTTTGGGGTCCATGTCAGGGACAAGGCGGACTGAGAACTTGCCAGTGACCTTGTGGGGGATAACGGTCATGAATCCTGTATCAGAGAAAGCTCCCTCTATGCCGTGCAGAGATAGAGATGGATACCTCCAGCGATGCATCAGGATTTGCTCCTATAATGGAAAAAAAGAGCAAAGTGGTTCTTACTAAAGCAACACATTCACAACAGTTATTAGAGGAATTGTTCTTACCTTAGAGTCATGCAGCAGCTTTTCAACTCCCACATCTTTGCAGTACTCACACAAGTCAAAATCGATCTTTTCGTACTGCTTTTTCTCCTCTTCTGAAAGAGGAGCCACGCTGTCATACATCCCAGGAATCAAGTCCTAAAAAGACGTCCATCTGCATCAACTGGCTGTGCTCTAGGGCCAAATTTGTACCATTGTTGAACCACAAATGACCCCGGCCCGCATTTTGGGCACCCCCTCGAGTCTTTCCCTTCCTGTCAACCAGAGAGCCTGTGAAGGAAGACAAAAAAACTCATAGTTAAAGCTTAAAACAGTGGGAGAATCAGTAATTTGTCAGTTTAGCAATAATCTCTACTTACCCATGAGTGCAATGAGATCAGTCATGGCCTCATAGATGGAGCCGCCAAACACGCCTGAGTGTAGGTCTTTCCTGCTGCACTCAACTTTTACATGGAACAATAAAAAGCATCACTAAGATGTACTCCAAAGTTGTAAAAATAAACCCCACATTAAATAAGCATGTTTTTTTTTAAACACAATAGTTCAAAATTCAATGACAATTATTTGTTTGTAATTGTGTAAAAATGTTTGCGCATTCAGGGGACTGGTATGTTTCGGATATTTAAAACAACAAAGGCCTTGAGTTTAACAGGACACTGTATTTAGGTTAAAATGTAGCAGCAACACTTCACCTCTATGAAAAAACAGCAGATTCCTCTCATGCCGTAGGTGATGCACGGTTTGGTCTTGCCCAGCCAGTAGTTGTTTGAGATGCAGACATAATCCACGTCTTTGAAAGACTAATCTTTTCGAGAAAACACTAGTTCATCCAATCCTTCAGAATCTGATTCCTCCATCCCTTCAAAGCAGAACTTTATGGTGATGGGAAGCTCCTGCAAGCCAAAACAAACACTTCTAAGCTTAATTTCTTAAGGATTCTGGGGTTACACCCACTGAATGCCAAAAAATGTCTCCCCATGGGTGTGGACTGTATGACATAAAAACACAATGCACTAAACCATGTGACAGCTGGTTTGCAGGTGACAAAAAAATAAATAATCAGTAGTGCGCTTTGAGTGCCTTGTTGCTGAAAAGCGCTATATAAATAAACTTGACTAGTATATTTTTCCAAATTTTTATTTTATTATATTATCTTCCACCTCAGCCATGGACCCTTCTGTTTCTACATGGTTGCCTTCAACCAAATCAGAAGATACTGATGCTCCCTTTGGCCCCCCCTTCCACCTGTGTGTCTCAAGAAGTCAGGTGAAGAAACAACTGCAGCACCTCTTCAACCTTAGCCTGGCCCAGAAGAAAGTTCTAGCGTTGTGGAAGACCTCCTGTCTTGTTCCGGTACCAAAGAAAACTCACCCATCAGTCCCCAATGACTATAGACCTGATGCCCTGGCATCCCACATCATGAAGGTCCTAGAGAGACTCCTGTTGGCCCACCTGAGTAAGCAAACGATGAACCATAAGGACCCCCTTCAATTTGCTTATCGCTGTGTAGTTGGAGTTGAAGATGCCATCATACACCTGCTTCAACAAACCCACTGTCATCTGGACAAAGCCAGCAGCACTGTGAGGATCATGTTCTTTGATTTCTCCAGTCCATTTAACACAATTCAACCTGTTTTGCTTTGTCAGAAACTCCAGAAGACTCAGGTGGAGGCCTCAACAATCTCCTGGATCAAAGACTACCTGACAAACAGACCACAGTTTATGAGCATGAAGGGTTGTTGTCTAACCAGGTAGTCAGCAGCACAGGAGCACCACAGGGGACTGTACTCTCACCATTCCTTTTCACTCTGTAAACCTCAAACTTCCAGTACAAGACAGACTCCTGTGACCTGCAGAAATACTCAGATGATTCTGCAGTTGTGGGGTGGATCAGAGATGGACAAGAAGCTGAGTACAGGAAGGTGGTGGACCGCTTGTGGCATGGTGTGGAAACAATCATCTCATCTTAAGCGTGACAAAAACAAAAGGAGGTGATTGTAGATTTTAAGAGAAACAGACAAAGGTCAAACACTATTTTAGCATCTACAACACCTCTTTGAAGAAACCTGCATAATATGATCTTCAACAACATTTAATTTCCCTTTGGGATTAATAAAGTATTTTTTAATTGAATGGAAATGTGCACCACAGAGGGTAAAACCCATTTTACGGTACAACTTACAAAAGGAAAACATATTGTATGCTCCTGTAGCTCTTTATTCTGAATTATGGTCAGATGATAGCAACCTGCACTAAACAGTTTGATGTGCGTTCAAAATATGTTTTTTTCTCACAAATGGAAGACAATGTTGATTAGAAAATACAATTTTATTGCTGCGAAAAATGTCAGCAAAGAAAATAAAACGTTTGAACCGGTTTTTAGGTTTTAAGGAACCCAGAGAAGGTCAAGCACCCAACCTCAACTCATGTTTAGGGGGTTTCCCGTTGCTTTTTGAGGCTGAGCCACAAGAACCTATGCTCAGCCACCATGCCCATTGCAACAAGCTCATCTCCAAGTTTTGTTTTTCTGGTGTATCAAATACTTGTGTCACGCAATAAAATGCAAATTAATTACTAAAAAAAAAAAAAAAAGAAAAAAATCACGCAATGTGATGTGATGTTTTGTTTTAGATTCTGTCGCTCACAGTTGAAGAGTACCTATGACTGAATTTAAAGACTTCTACATGCTTTGCAAGTGGGGAAACCTGCTAAATCGGCAGGGTATCAAATACTTGTTCTCCCCACTGTAGTTTTTAATCAATCTTTGAGTATTTATAGTTTCTTCTCACTTTTGTTTGAGGGGGGAAAAAAAGACTGATGAAAACCATAAACACGTTTAGGCAATAAAATTAAGAGATACTGTAAAATGTCAACAATACTTTTACCTGCTGGATCTTTTGATAGGCCTCAATGCAGTTAAACCAGGCCAACACTGGACCCTTATCATCAGTGGATCCTCTTCCATAGAGTTTACCTACAAAAACAACTCAGTTTTACACACTTTCAAATTACTCAGTCTTTTATTAATTTTTAAACAAATAATTTAAACCCAAGACATTTAATACAAATAATGCATGTTGTCAACATATCTCAGAGAACAGACCTTTCCCTCTTGTTTACTTCAGATTTTCTCCTGTTGCACATCTTACTGTAAAATGATGCTGTCAAACTGAGAATATGCAGCTCTAACACAGATTAAATCAAACCAGCTCTCTGGTAAGCACAGCACTGGAAAGGCATGTTGCATCTGCCAACTGACTGACTTAATTTGCTCTTTTATAAAACAAATACAAGAGTTCTGCTTTTGTGTCATTGCCATTTGATTTTAAATGTTTAAGGGATTGCCAAACAGGATCATTCTTAGATGTCTTTGCTGGATGCATGTCAATAATTTGATGTGAGGGTTCAATAACAGAAACTATGTAGTACTTATCCAAGGTGGGAAGGGTGAAAGGCAGTGTAATAGAAGATCCATCATCCAGTTCACTGAATTAAATGCTTCACTTGTACTCAACTCCTAAAACTGGTTCAACCTGACTAATGAAGTTTTCAAGATAAGACAATGCAGTTCTAGCCTGGACAAAAGCACAAAGCTCTTGCTCTTACCGTCTTTCTCTACCAGAGTAAAAGGCTCCGTGTCCCAGCCGTCCTTCATTTGAGCAGGCTGGACATCCAGGTGACCGTAAATACACACAGTCTTCTTGGCCGGGTCCGAGCCCAAACAGCCCAGGAGGATGGGAGGTAGAGGGATCTCCTCACCAGAGGGAAGCTACATGAATGAATATAGTTTAGATATAATCTTGTGCTTTGACCAATAAAAGTGAAACTAAACACACCTGTTGTGTGCCATTGTCCCCCAGCTCCAGCTCCCCAGCGTCTCGATGTCTTTCACTGCCAACTCCATCATCCTCTTGATCTCCCCACGCTTCTCGGGCCAGGACGACACACACTGGACACTGACCCATTCTGCCAGGCGCTGGATGGTAAAAATTCAAACATCTTCTAATACAGCATCACATAATTGCTCATGCAAATTTTATTTTATTGTGACAACCAAAGGTCTACTTTAGGTAAGCATAAAAGTCAAGTCAAAATGCAGCAACAGCTGACAGCTAAGTGACTGAAGCTACTGTTAAGTAAATTGATTTTATGCTTATTGCATAATTCAAGTTAACAAGTACATCTAATTAATCATCCTGAATAGCTGGATGAGAATGACACCACACTGCAGCACATCTGAATCAACTTTATCAATCTCACCTGCACATAAAGGTCCTGGTGTTCATCCACATACTTGAAAAGTGCTGGAAGGTGAGACATTTTTGCCAGAATCAGGAGCTGAAGTGTTCAACAGGCAGAATCACATGCTCGGCTACAACCTCCAACAAAGGCAACACCCTCCAGCAAACCTGCCCTCTGCTGCTGTAAAGCTCCACTGCTATGCACTTAAACACCAGACACAATTAGAGCAGTTTTTATATTTGTTGCAAATGTGTCACATCAAGTCATGTTAGAAAATTAAGAAAAATATGTGTTTATAAACCCACTGTGTTTGGGTAAGATCCAGAAGAAGAATCAAAATTTTGCAGGCGATACATTTCACTAAACAGACTTCCTGCATTAACATTTGCACAATTATGCTCAAGTGACTCATCCCATGTAACAGACAGCACTAAAGTGAACTGAACGTTTTGGTGGGTTAATACAGGTCACCCTTGTAAATGAGATTTTAAATCTCAATGAGTCTTTCCTGATTAATGTAATAGTGCATAAATACAGGTCAGTGGAGGAGGTTATAAAATGTCTGTAGCCAAAGAGCAAAGAATGATGCTGAGAATGTTCTCTTGCTTGATATACATCTATTTATATTACATCTATCCATCCTATATCTACATCTGTCCATCCTATCTGTATAGCTGCATCTCAAATTAGAATATCTTCAGCAATTACAAAAAAAGTGAAATGCATCCATTATTTCAAGCGTTTGGAGTAGTTTCGATGATTACATCTTTCATATAACATCTTTTCAGCATTTTATGGCCTACACAATCTACCAGAAGGTCAAATCACAAAAGGTAAATCCTCAAGACCCTGGCAGATCACAGACTGCTGTTAATGACAATGTGAAAGTTAAGTGGAAGGAAAAAGTGTTTTAGAAAAACAAATGACCAAGCAAAATGGATGACCAAAGACTTGATTGTGAAGCAGAGTCTGTTGAAGAGCTAAAGGAACATTCACATGGGACATCAACCATTCTGCAGCTGGAGTCAGATCTTCAAAAGCCACTACTCACAGATGTATCAAGGACATGGACTACAACTCTCACATACCTTCTGGTAACCTACTCCTGAACTACAGATGTCAGAAGCATCTCACCTGGGTTAAGGTTAATGTCGGACTGCATTGTTGCTCAGTGATTCAGATCAAGTTAGTTTGCTTTTCATTTAGAAATCAAGGTCCCAGATTGTGGATGAAAAATGAGGAGTAACAGAATCCAAGCTGCTTCAGCCCAAGAACGAAGATTCCGAAGTCACTGATGATTTGGGGAGCTACATCATTGGTTCATCCACTATGTTTTATCAAATCTGAGGTCAGCACAGAGGTCTCCCAGGAAAGTTAGATGCAGATTTCATTTTCCAGCAGGACTTGGTGCGTGCCCACACTAATAAGTGCCAATATCTGCTTGAAGGACCATGATATCACTGTGCTCCAATGTCCAGCACACCGGCCTGACCTAAAACCTATAGAGAATCTTTGGAGTATTGTCAAGAGGAAAATGAGAGACACTGGACCCTTTGAATGCAGACAAGCTGAAGGCTGCCGTTGAAGCAACCCGGGCTTCTTGAAAACCTCAGCAGAACCACAGGCTGCTCGCCTCCACGCACACAAAATTGATGCAGAAATTCATGAAACATGAATTTCTGCATCCATACACTGTATATGGACATACATATAATGTACAGAGCATGGGTACATTCTTTTCAGCAGGTTGACATTTCCATTTAGTTAATTGGTCTTTTTTATAGTCCAACGTCAGAGAATTCATCACTGTATGGGTTTGATTTGACCTTAATTCCTAAAAGAATTCAAACTTTCAGTGATATTCTAATGCATTGATGCTGTAAATCAAAGGATTTATTTTTCTTCAACATGACTTTTAAATACTGTTCATGGGCTGTGGCAGTTTTTTTTATAAACCCCACATTTTGTCTGGAGTTTCTCCACATTTTATTCTTTAAGCATCCAAACTTCAAAACAACTTCAGAAGACCTGCAAAAAGTCTCAAGAACTATTGATCCGTAGTTTACTGTTGACTAAATGTGACTTTGCAAGATTCATAAGCGAGATCTAAATTAGTAAAATTGAAAGAAAATGGAGGGTAGTTAGAATATTGTTAAAATGTATTTTCAAGCTTCAATAAGAATTGCATGTTTTTCTTCAAGATCATGATTCATGTATTAACACGCTCCACTGCAGAGACAAGACAGACCATCAAGATTCAATCACAAAACATAGATTACAGGTCTTGAATGATCTTATTCCATCTGTTATACAAGCATAGAGGAACTATATTTTTCAGAGCTCCAAATTCATTCCCCTCAACATCAAACTTTATTGCTCACTGGTGTGGACCCATAAAATTTTTTTCTAAATCTAGTGTTTAGATTTGCAAATCCTCCAAGTTTAGTTGAAACTCATCATGCCACGTCTTTTTAAATGTATGCACCAAAGGTTTTCAATTTAAAACATTACATTTCTTAAGTCAATCATTTGCGTTTAATCCAAGTTTGTCCACAAATCAGTTTGGTCCCTAGAAAAAGGGAGTAAAAAAAGAAGTTAAAAACATTTTAATAAATGTCAGATTTTTACACGTTTCACAGACTCACTTTCCCATCAAAGCAACGCTCCTCACATGGCTTTTCTAACGGCATACAAACCTCTGTTGAACACATGAAGTAAATCTGTGGGGAAACGGTACATTTATCATATAATATACCTCACTGTACAATACATATGAATCTGAAGGAAGAGCAGAAACCAGAAATGTATATATAAAAAAAAAATGTCACACACTTCTTCATTCAGGTACAAGTTTGTTCTTTGATCCATAAACTGGAAAGCTTTCACTGTGAAGCGCCTCTGATGGCGATTTTGAGGGAGGTCATTGACTTCAAGGATGGACACAGCTGGATCGTTGGGATTGGCACACCTAAGAAACAAAAACTCAGTGTGCTGAAATTGAATCTGAACCGTCATGGAACTGTTCTAGAGACCTCTGCGTACCCTTCATGAATTAGCACCAAGGCGTTCTTTGCTGAGCGAG
Organism: Crenichthys baileyi; assembly: GCA_036173005.1. Lineage (NCBI taxonomy): Eukaryota > Metazoa > Chordata > Actinopteri > Cyprinodontiformes > Goodeidae > Crenichthys > Crenichthys baileyi. Next base: position 99,179 of record JAHHUM010000693.1, on the reverse strand, counting down.
GATAAGCCAAGCAGTAGTTAACAAGCAGGACCGCTTCTGGTTTTGAAGATCTTAGGCTCAATTCAAGGTACACAGGCTGGCCGAGGAGCAGCTGCAGGGGTTGATGGTAGGTGGGATAGTAACTTGAATAGCTGCGATCTGTTCAGATTACACAAAAGAAAACCTGAGACTTTCAGTCTGTGTGTTAGCATTCAGATGTTCTCCAAAAAAATAAACCCAAGCTTTAAACCTTTGGCGATTTTCAACTGAACAGAATGTCTGCCACTGGCGCTGATTGATGAAGGAAGATTGGAAGTTGAGGTCTTGACCATGTACCCAATGCTGGCTATAGACTGTTCAGCGACAACACCTCCATGTTTCATGTAGCGACATTCGATCAAGAACCTAAGGCCAACACAAGTCAAATAAAATGCCTGTAAAGCCAGATTATCCTTTCATTTTAATCACTATTAAGCTTTTTAAAAACACCAACCTGAGGGGATCATTCCTCGTAATTATCCCATACTTGAGGTTGAGCGCACTGACAACAATATGAACTTCAATCATGTAGATCTTCATATCACCAACTTCCTGTCCGGGGACAGTGCACTAGTTAGGAATACTGTGTAAAGCAACATTTCTAAAGGCGGTCTGCATGTTGAAAACAGTTTACACAGAACAGTCGAGCAATACATTTTATAAAGAAAAACACATTTTAGAGTTCTTGAGTGCAGGTACATTTAACCATCAAACTATCCTACCATATGGCCTTTCCTTTCATGCTTAAAGTGCAATATAAAATAAACCAATAAGACAGGTTCTTTTCGATCCAGTTTATAAAAACAGCTTTTTAATTTAAGTGCATGGCATCTTGTTAATCATGAAAATGTAATAATAGTCAACACTGCATAATTTAAATGGTAGATTCAGGATGAGATAACTAGAGATGGATATCATCGTCCTAAAAATGCAACCATAAAGCTGAAGTAAACAAAGGCCTCGAACAATAAAACAGCTCATCAGAACAACTACAGGAGCCGTTTAAATATAAAATAATGAACACTGGACTTGTTTGAGACATGTTCAAAAGGAAAGAGTAGTAATATTTTATAATTAGAAGTATTAATCATTGAAGTGTTAAATCTGGTCACTGTATTAATTAAAAATAGACAATGAAATGGTCAAAATATATAACCAAAGCTTCTCTGAAGCACTAGTCGAGTTTGATATGGTGAATTAGTATAGTTGAGACTGTCTGAAGCAGAAAGTAGCCCAACATATTATGGTAGAGAGGGCCAACTGTGCATATTTGACACGCACACGTCTGGGAGGTCTCTGGTTTGCCCACCTCTATTGAGAGAACAGAAAAGTACCATTTTGTCAAGGATCCAAGAAGTCTTTGAAATATTGGGTAAATTGTGGTTGCAAACAACTTAGTGGCGTTTTACAGACAAATGGTTTCTATGCTCTTCTAGAAATCTCAGTTTTTCCATGGAAACTCATTGGTTTTTGGTCCATCACTTTCACGTGGCAGAATTGATTCAAATTCTGCTCTGCACTTTTTCCTTTTAACTATGCCTCCGACATCTTACAGCAAAATAAAAATCAATCCATCCATCTATTCCAGCAATTGGAATCACAGATTGGCAAACGTTACTCAACGCACCTGTAAGGCTTTAAAACCAAAGGATTTGAGCACATTTGTTACTTTAATAAAAAACATTACACATACACATCCTATTATAGATTACTAATGACAAACTTAACCTAACTTTGAATTCCACCTAAAATCCCCAAAAAAGAAACATAATTTGAGTCCAAATTTGTTTGAGGTATCAAATTGCACAAAATAAAAAGAACTTACATAGGAGCGAACTCCACAATCATCAAGTTTGATCTTAAAGACGGCGACCTTGTCATTAACAATAACTGGTTTACAGTGGCCCCCAGAGATAATTTTTCTGGGGTCAACTGGAATGGCTGCACAGTCATGGCGAATGGCAAAAACAGCATGTTGATCCACAGTGCATTCTAAAGTAAGCAGGACATAAAAATATGAAAATCCGTTCAAAACAAATTGTTTAGATATGAGATTTATTTTTCTAAGAAAGTCTTACCATCAAGCGGGTAGTAGCAGCTATGTTTAGATAGATCCATACAGCATCCCTTCTTCTCACAGTCGGAGGGAGATGTTCCAAAGTGACCGCAGGAAATGCGTTCTTCAACATGAACAGCACAGTCTGAAGAAGAGAAAAGGTATCACTTGTGACTATATGTTAAAAGAAACATCCATCTCAGCTAGATGGAGTATAAACCCACTGTGATGCTTCGGTGGAGCTGAACTTGCGATCCTGTAAAGCCCTTTTACTGGGGGAGAAGTCACTGGTTTACCAGTTGTAGGTGGAGGTCTAGCAGTTCCAAGAATCCACCTTCTTGGTGTCAAGGTCACTGGTTTTCCATGTGTCACTGGGGGTTTGGTGGTTCTGAGTGGGCACCTTGAAGGTTTGGCATGGACTACAGCTGTTGGACGCTTGGTTAGTTTGTCGCATCTCATGTGTTTGTCAAAAGTACGAGGCAACAGGCCAGAATCAAACTTGGTACTTTCAACACAAAATGCAGTCAACTCTTGGTGACGACCAGAGACTCTGAAGGACAGCTGCAGACTGTAGATCTGAAGTTATGTAAAATCAGTCATGTGAAAAAATATAAATTATTTAATCTAGTTCCAGTTATCACAAAAAACAGGTTATTAGTACGAAGGCATGCTGCAGACAGAGACAGATATCATTAATTTCTCAACAACTTACATCTTCCTCATCTTCCCTTACATTGCACCCAGTGAAGTCTACTGTCAAGACGTTCTTGAGGTGGTTCATGTGATAATCGCAGTACTTCGGAGCATCTTCCACAGAAATATTCTTCCAGCCTGGGAAAAAAAAGAAGTAATAATCTGGCAAACTTTGAATAAACTCCAAGTAATGGACAAAGAAATCTGACCAGAATCAGACAGTTTTGAGCTTATTCGCACCCAACTGGTGACTAACGGATCAGAAACCAAAATAGTCCTCCCCCAATCGCAGAAGATACCATATATAAGCACAACTGGGTCTTGCGAACCATAGAGTAGACACCTGTTAGCATGTTCAGTGTGGCTATGCTTGGAAGCAGAGTTTTACACTGTAGTGAGTGTTAAAGCCTCAAAATGTGGAGAATCAACTGTAGCAATTGGTAATTAAATATGATATATTTTTTTTAGTCTGAAAAAGAATGTCCGCAGACTTCAATTTGAAACTGTTAAATAAATGAGCGGAATGCCATGATGTATTCCTGAGAGTCACAACACAGCTGAATTGAACAGTCAAGTCATTAACAGAACTTGATTGCATGCTAAGGAGAAAGTTCAGCCAGGAGGTGGCGGTCGATTTGGGGAGATGAATCCAAGAGTTGCAGAAAATCAGCCCTCAACACCTGAAGTTACAGATCCTGACTCTAGGGATTTTATTCGGACTGTTTTAGTAATGCTAATCAACAATGAGATGTTTAAGATGCTCATGGGGGTAAGGTCAGAAAAAAATACTTTGAACGCTGTTCTTATGCTATAGTCCTTCAAGAGAAATCTGAGATGGGCCAGAATCTGTAGCCGCAGGTCAAAGCTTAATGAAAACCAGAGATTAGAAATCAGCCACAATATTCTAATATGCATCTGTAGTTAATATAGTTAACCGTGTTTCGTACCAACAACTTGGATGTTACTTAGTTTTCCTGGTGGTAAAGTGATTTGAAAGCCATCTTCAGTGCAGACCACATCCATCTCCTCTGAAGTTGAACCACTGCAGCCAACCCAGCTTTTTGGAAGGGGACCTACAAACTCAACATGAAATTCACTTTTCTTATCGTTAGCCCATTTTGTTGGACTGGAATCTCTTTCCTCCACGTTGTCTGTGTAAGGAAAAACAACTTCACTGCTTGCAAAACCCTCAGCTTCTTCATCAGGAAGTTCATCTTTGTAGTGGTATTCATAGTCGAGGTCTTCATCAGGAGAAAAAAGGTGGACAGGTTTCGGACGGTCAAACATATGAAGTGCATCGACAGGAAACGTTTCATTGACGGCAACATTTTCAGCGTCCTTGTAAATTTTAGCATCTGCAAGAGAGGGTTGGCGTTAATGGAGATTATTAATAACTGCACTCAATCATATTTTGACAATTTTGAAATACTTTTTTAGATTCCCTGAGTGATGCCAAGCATTTTAGTGCTGATAGCAATCTGGTGCAATCATTTCACAAATTTTCTTAACCGTCTTCATTCACTACCCAACTGCGCCCCCCCAAAAAAATAAAAAAATAAAAAAGCAAAAGCACTGCCAAATAACTGTGCTTCAACTTTAAAGCTCAGCCATTTAAGTCATTTTTTGTTGTGCAGCCCAGGTAGATCCTTGTATCTAGTGTCCCCACTTATTTTCCCACTGATATTACAGGGTGTCGCAGGCAGCAAATCTGTTTTGAGAAAGGCAAACATCTCAATTGTTAGTACAAGTTAATGCTAGAATTTGCACATGGGACCAAAAGAGGTTGGATAGTCTTATCTGCAAACACTAAGGGAGTACATTAACTGGCCCTTTAGGTTTTAGGCAGGGCATTTTGCGATAAGGACCCATTTTCTTCACCATTTAGGAACCCGCTGAGCCCTACTGGTGCTTCTTACTTTCACAGAAGAGCTTATTTATTTCAGGAATTAAATTCAAAATGTGAAGAGGACATTGCTAAAGATACCAACTGTTTACAGAAGGCTGTATCCAAGAACGTGTGATTTTAAAAGGTGCACAAACAACATGGTTAACCTGGATGGGATTGTGAAGCAAAGCCTTGCAATTAAAGCAACCATGGGTTCCTTAGCATCTTACCAGAGCCACAGGCTGATCTCATTCATGCTACAATGCATTGATGTAACAATTCGTGCAAAAAAAGCACCCCTACCAAGTCTTGAGTCCATATACTGTACAGTACATTGTACTCAACCCACACAAATGCTACACAAAAGTAGATTAAGTCATTGTTTATGAATATATTTTGTAGGAAAAATTGGCACTTTAGAAAGTATTAAACATTGAAAAATTAAACAAGAAAACATACAAGTTCTTGCAATTCAACCCACGTGTTAAGGTTTATTTGCAACTGATGAAGCTAATAATCATGAAATAAAAGATTGTTATAAAAAGCTGAAATTCTCTCTAATGTTAAAGTTCACCATAATTCAGTAAATGTAAAGCTCTTCTAGACTCACCAACTGTTCTAAGATCCCAGTTTACCTGCAGTAAGGCTGGCCGGTTTACTCAACTCACCAGTCTCATAAAACTGGATAAGCTGACTCTCGTTGAATCGCTCCCATCCCCGAACCAAAACCAGCAGCAGAGTCCCAATCAGAACCAGCAGCAGCTGAACCTGCTGCCAAGCCATGGATCCGAAATCAAGGTTTTCCAGCTCAATACAGAGAGAGGCCTCAAGGTGTGCTGCTGATTGCAGTTAATTAGTTAAACCTGGATGCCAAGAACCTCCTCCTGAAGGCTGTGTACACAGGGAACTGAAAATAAAGTATTATCATGACAATTTCAGCTCTTTAAGGGGAAGTTACAGTAAGGGAAAATAAAGGGAAACCCATAAAGGGAAACTTATATCTACCATTTAAACTAAGGAAAATGCTACATGGCTTCTTTTAAATTTTTTAAAGTCATAATTATGATCTACAATCATAATGGTAAAAGGCAGACTTTTAAAGTCTGTGATTTAAAGTTACAGTTATGAGGTAAAAGTCCTACATTTAAGTTTAAAGGTAAAAATAGTGGTGCAAAATTGTCATAAAAAGGCATAACCTTGAGTCTAAACGTTATGCCATAAAATGTCTCAATTGAGACTAGAGACAAAATAATATAAATTCAACATTATGAGATCATTTTAAAAATTACAAGACAGGTCAAAATTGTGATTTAATCACAATTATTATAATTATTTAATTTCCCTTTGAGACAAATAAAGTATTTTTGAATTAAACTGAATTAAGCCCTTTCCAAAATTATTATAGATTTTAAAATTATAAGTTAAAGGAAAAAATGTTGAGTCACATTTAACATTCAGCCAAGAGTAAAAAAAATGTTTCAATGTGTGTGTGTGTGAGCAATCAAATATAACAAAATTATATAAAGAACTTCTAAAAGATGTTTATATTGAAAAAAGGAAACCTGTAAAATATACATTGTCAGATTATGAGAATAAACAATCAAATTATCAATCACAGTCAAACTTGTAAGCAAGGTTATTGATATAACATAAAAATCATATCTATGATATGACAAAGTCAAAATTACCTTTAAGTTCATAATTCTAACTTTGCATCTCATAATTACGACGGACCACAAGACAATGTTTGTATGTTCAAGAAGCAGGAACGGGCTTCATTGTGGTATAGTTCAAACGTTCTTAGATTTTATTCATATTTCTCAATTTATCTAGGATAAATGTATTATTTAGCCGAAATATACCTGAAAAAGCCTCCATGAACATAAATACATATAAATTCAACCATGTAATGAGAATTTGTATCACAAAAACATAAGCTAATATTTTCATCAGGGATTTTGGTGTGATACTACATAATTTCATTCTAAAACGCCGTCAAAAACAACAAAGCCAAATAAACAACCAGACCTTGAGTGTAACAGAAAGACATTCAGTGAAACAGTTTTATGTTAATCATTCCTCGTTTATTCTGCGCCACAAAACAAATTTAACAGATTTGTAGTAGTCTTCTTATTTTATAAAACAACATATTTTCTTCTTAATCTTGTTTTCTATAACCAATTAAAAAACAAAAAAAAACTGATTCTTCTGGTAGCGTCACATAAATAAAAAATCATTTGTAGGAATTAGCTTTGTGTTTAGGTAAAAATTGAAATTCTTCGGGACCGGTCCGAGCAGCATTTCACTGAAAAGATGATAAAGAAGATTTTTATAACAATTTAACACTTAACACGTCACTTAATTAAATGTTCTGACAGTTGAAGTGTTTTCCTTACCTGATCCTTATCCAGTCCTCAACATTTTGACTGGCCATCAGGGACTCCAAGTAGTCTCTGCCCATGTAATATGGAGGCCTCTCATTGATCTTCTGAGGCACTCGCTCCAACAGGCCCACTGGAATATATCTAAGGGAGATATGAGAGCAGATTTCTCACTAATTGACTGTTTGATGGGTATTCGATGTGACAGACTGATTCAGATTGATGCGTTTAGGAACCAATATGAACCTCCCATCACAGATGTACGCACCAAGGAGCTTTTATCATGATTAATTCACTAAGATATCAACAGGCATGAATATCACTAGTTCAATAGAGGTAAAAACATGTAATATTTTGAGAAGCATGATGATCCAGACCTGCACATAAAGGAGAGCCACTCCAGCATGAAGTTACGAGTCTTCTCCACACCTCGAGTGTCCGAGCCCCAGTGCTCCAGGCCAAAGTTGGTGAAACTCTTGAGGATATCGAGGCGCTCGCTGGACGAGATGTCCCAGTGTCGGCTCTCTTTTATCTCGGTGAAGATCCAGGGCTTGATGAGGGCACCCCTGAGAAAAACACAACATTAAACAAAATAATGCAATGATTTCTGAAGAATCATCATAAATTAAACAAGTGTTGTAACATTTGTAGTTTTATCCATAAATAATACTTTCAAATCTGGCTTGTCTAAATTTTCTTTTGAATACATTCAGAAATCCAAACGAGGATTTATGTCATCCACTAAAACCTGTCCTCTTTTGTACCAATAACCTTTTAATAAATGCATTAGTAGTGGTAGTAATATTGAATGTAAAGTTTAAATTCAGTTCAGTTTAAATGAGACCAATCTGGTGCTTAAATCCATTAAAAAGAACCTCTGAAGGCACTCAAGAAGTTTCTGTCTAAATTCACACTGCAATTTCATCAATTATATCTTACATTTTCCTTTCAGTGAAACACAGAAGGCTAATAGTTTTTCTGCAAAGCATGCGGAGTCGCATAAAGAAAGTACGCCCTATTTTAATTCTGAGGTTTTATGCATTAGGACATAAAATAATCTTTTATCAAGTTCAACAATTATTAAAATCTAACCTGAAGACAACAAAAACTCATATAAATCAATGCAGATTCATTTTTTATTTTGAAATATTTTACCAAAATCGAAAAGTCGTGTGTGAAAAAAACTAAGTACTCCTCATGATTTAATAGTTTCAGCAGCATTAACCCGAAGTCTCTGACATGAAGCAGTTTTGGCAAACTTCGGTTCATCGCTTATAGATCCCAGTTTGGGCCGAGACATTACCTCACATTTGAATCCAGAATACTTCAGGTATTCAGAGGAGTTCATGGTCGACTTTAAGGCAGGGTGCAAAGCTGCTGTGGTAAGCCCCAATCATCACCCCTCCACCTCCATGCTTAACAGATATAAGATATTTGCACTTGTACGCTGTTCTTGGATTTAGCGCTGTGTATTTACAGACAAATATTTCCTCCTTTCTCTTTCTGAAATCTTATAATAAAAATAAAAACAGTAAAATTGGGATATGAGTGACTATAAATCCAGTTATTCAGTGGTTCCCATTACTTTCCCCTCAAAGTATGTAAACAATTCCAACCTTGCAATCATCACACCAGAAACACTGGTCTCTCTTGCTTTCATGGCGTCCTCATAAGACAGAATGTCTCCATTACCTGGACCAACAAAAACAAGTTACATCAGTTAACTCCAATTAAACCACATCCTGAAATCTAAAAATATGTTTACAGCCTTTGTGTCAACATGCAGTTCTGAGTCTTCTAAAACAGAAATTAAAAAATAAGACCAGCTGCCTTTTTGACAAATGAACGCACCAAAGAGGGGAACAGGGCAGGCCAGCTTGGCACAAGTGCTGATATAGTCCCAGTCAGCTAACTTTGTGTAGCGCTGCTCCCTGGATCTGCCATGCAGCTGTAAGACAACAGCATCATTATGACTCCTATGTGCAGAATGTCTATAAAAATAACGCACAAACACAGAGGAGGAGCAGAAAAATGTCCTTTCACTTATGCATCACATGTTTTTAGGGATGAAAAATCACCACATGAGAATTTAGGAAGATAACACAGAACCTACATAACAAAAACTTGTTTATACTCAACTTTCTTAAGTAATAAATGAACTACATTATACATTATTACTACATTATTAATTCCTAAGGAAGGTCATTTATTTTTGAACTTCTTTCAACCTGGAAATTTATTAAGATGTTCACCCTCAAAAATGTTATAGTCAAACTGGCTCAGGCTGTTTTTCACACTACTTAGACACACCTCATTTATCGGTGCTTCCATTTAAGGCGAGACTCACTGTGATCATGGAGACGCCCCAGTTCTTAATTTCTCCGATAAGTTTGTGAGCGATGTTGGACTTCTCCTGAACACCAGTGCGGATCTTGACGGTTAAAGGGACATCAAGGACCTTCAGGAGGAAACAAGAACAACATTTTCACCCAGACTGAACTTCTGTATACATAAAGCAACTCAACTCAGCCAAATGTAAATTGCTTCTTAATGGCGTTCATTTTAAAATCACTTCTTCCTGCTAACAAGCAACAAATCTCCTCAAAATATAACTCTGTACTTACAGAATTCATTCCTTTGATGATCTGTTCAAATTTTCTGGTTCTGGTCATCAAGCCACATCCTCCACCCTGACGAGGGAAAGCAAATAAAACCAACTATCAATGGGCTTTAAGACGAGGTTCAATAGTTTCTGCCACAAGCTGCAGTTTGTGCTCTACACAAAACCCATTTTTATCAAATGAACTGTATAAAAGTGTTTTATTGTGTTTAAGCTCAGTCTCACAGCTTTTTAAACTTCCATTTTAGTCCATCGTGATTTTGACTGTTAGGAATGTGGTTAAATTTACTTTAAGAGATCCTATCAACAGAATCTTCTTTATCTGAATTTCTAGTTCTTAGCCTGGAAATAACATTTATGAAAGTTTATAATAAGCAAGCATTTGTAAGGCAACAGTACAGATGATAAAAAGCAGCTGCAGGTTTTCTTGTGCATCATCTTTAGAAGCAGCTTCCTTCTGGGATGACAGCCATTCTGACTAATTTGATGCAATGTGCTGCGAAACGTCTGAGCACTGAGGCTGACCCTAATCCCCCTTCTTCAACCTCTGCAGCAATGCTAGCAGCACTAAAGACAACCTCTGGATATCACACTAAGCATGTGCGCTCAACCTATTTGTTCGACTATAGCGAAGCCTGTTCTGAGTGGAACCTGTCCTGTTAAATGGTCCTGGCCACTGTGCTGCAGTGATCCACAGAAAGTTCTTCACAATGTTGAAAGTCTGGTGATCAGTATGAATGTGAGAACAATAACATCAAAATTAACACACCTGCTCTTCATTCACACCTGATCTTGCAACACTAACAAGTCACATGACACTGGGGAAGAAAAATGGCTAATTGGGCACAATTTTGCTATTTTCACTTGGGGAATACTCACTGTTGATGCCAGCTATTTAAACATTAATGGTTGTGTGTTACTTTGATGGGCCAGCAAATTTACAATTGTTATTCAAGCTGTACACTGACTACTTTACACAGTAGTAAAGTGTTATATCTTCAGATATAAGAAAATATTTACAAAAATGTGAGGGGTGTACTCTCTATTGTGAGATACTATATGTTGCAGCCTCAACATTCATTACAAAATTCCCTAGAAGTGGAAGAGTTTACTGGAAATGTATGTTAATTTATTTAAAAAAAGATAATATGTACACGAGTATCCACAGGTTTGCTCAACGCTTTGTTGAAGAATCTTTGGCAGCAACTACAGCCTCGTGTCTTCATACGCAAGCTTAGTCCTCCTGCCTTTTTTTGGAGAGCCTCTATTTGGATTCTGTCATCTCACCACCTCTACAGACCAGTCCTCCAGTGCCTGAGTCCAGTCCTCAGAAGCTCCTGAATCAAATGATTGACTCTTTACCAGGCCTCTGCAGAGCTGAAGGACATGCTGAGGAAAATCTGATTCAGGTGTGTTAGAGAAAGGATGCACCTAAAGCTAGCAAGATAGTAGCCCTAAAGACAATTAAGTGTGAGTGTGTGCGTGTGGTTGTCTGTCTCAGTGTTGCCCTGTGATGGACTGGCGACTTGTCCAGGGTTTACCCCGCGTCTCACCCAATGACTGCTGGAGATCGACTTTACAAAACCGGATGAGAGAATACAAAATGTAAAAGCTAAAATTAAATTAGAGAGGTGAAATAAGAGTTTACCTTCTTGTAAACAAGATCAATGGGGCATCCAGAGTTGATATCCACAAAATCAACATCGGTGTAATTGTTGATGAGCTCTGCACACCTCGTCATGGTATCAGGGAAACAGCCTTCAACCTGGAGCAACAGATCAGACTTCAGTATAACATCCAGCCTCGCACGCACACAAACCATCCATTCACAGAAACAGACACTTGAACTCCCACCTGGATGGGTCAGCAAAGGCTCACAATAACGTCAAAGAAACACCATCACCTGAACACCAAACAGATCTTCACTCTCATGCCTCTTCAGGAGGGCCCACTCTGACTGATGCCCCTGCAGCAGATTCGTGCACATGGCCATCTCCCCGCAGGTGATGTCTGCACCGAAGCGCTTGCACACACGACGGAAAGGCAGGTTCCCACACTGACGAGATAAAACAAAGTTGGGTCTAAACAATGATCTAAACAACACTTTCCATTTTCAGATGATGGACTGAACAGTTCTTTGTGACGTGTTCAAGCTTGGAACATTGTTTTATAAATCTCTCCACAGACCAGGTGTATTTATGCTGAGGTTAGGTGACAAACAGGAGGACTCTATTTGCTAATCTGGTGGCTTCAGGCTGTTATCAGTTGCACTGGATTTTATTAGGATGTATCAAAGTAAAAGAGGTGAATGGCCATACTACGCTTTTCTGATTTTTCTTACAAGAACATTTTTTTTTAATTAGTTTTTTCCTTCTACTTCACAATTATGCACTACTCTGTGTCTGTCTATCACATGAAATCCCCATAAAAGACATCAAAGTTTGTTGTAACAAAACTAAACTACATTAAAACACTTCTCCTGGAAGGAGGACTGTTCTCCGTCTGTTCTTACTTACGGTTGTTAGAGGAGCAAGATAGAGCTTGTCTCGGAAGTCCACCTTGAACAAACAGACATAAAAGAAATTAAGTCACACAACTTTGCAGCAACTTTAAATAATTCTATCTTTCTATATGTGTATTAATGGTTTCTGCTGGGTTTTACAACTACTTCTGGAAAGATAGCTTTGTTATTTACTTTAAAGAAGAACTTTGGAGGAAAGAGTTTGGCTGATATGTACCTTTTTCTTTTCACACGGCCGCAGTTTGACAACATCGGCATCAGTTAGAGGGCCTAAAGTCTTTACTGGAGGCTGGATATCCGGGCTGGTGGGCAGCTAGTTACAGGGCAAACACTTTTATACACGGCTTTAAAAAAGAAGGAATAACCGACTCAACAGAGACATAGGGTGGTTAAGAGTATAAAACGCTGTACCGGTTTTTCAGGAGAAACATGCTCCTTTTCTTCTTTTGGGCCTGCAGATGCCTCCGCTGTACAAACATCACCTGCATAAATAAAAAAACTAATTATCACATTTAAATTTGTTTACATGTTTGGAGAAACCCATACAGTAAAGTTGATGCTTTTCGCATTTTTGCAAAGAGTCTGTTTCGTTTAACCTCAGTGTATTTTCATTGAATAATTTGGGTCAAAATGTCCTGTCTTAGTTTGTGAAGTGGATCCGAGATCTGCCCTCAACTCTTCTTTGATGCAGCCACTTTTAGATTGTGAGCTTTAGAGGATTCTGACTCTTTAAGACAAATAGCCAGTAGATGTCACGCTAGAACAAGTCAAAATTGAACAGGTTCTTCTTAACAAATGAAAATTTCGAATTTTTAAAGCTCTAAAAAAAGAGGAGCTCTCTAAAATACAAGAACACGCTTTTGTTTTTGCTCACAGCAACTGGTTGGTTGCTGCTGTTATTAAGGCTTAGAACACTGTAAATACTGGATTTAGAATGTGAGGAAATATAACCAAAACCTTGACAGATTTAATCAAACGATAACATTCTGACCAGTTTTCCTCACCTTTAATTTCTCCACCTTCACTCCATTTATGTATTATTTGTAATTATTGCTGCCATCAACTTTGTGTTCTGATTTTTCTTGTTTATTAAAAAGGTGCACGTGGTAGTTCTTCTTTTTTCTAATCTCTTTGCTTTTCTTCGAAGCAGAAAGCAGTTGTGGCGCTGAGTTTGTGTCTCTCTGTCGGAGTACAGAAATATGTGACCTTGTTTTTCCTTTTCATAGAAAGGACACCTGGCCCAGTGCTTCTGTGTTTAGCTGCATCAGTTTCCAAGACATACCTGTCGAAGAAGCTTCTACTGTGATTAGCTATGTGTACTCACTTTATTTTTTGCTCCCACATAGAAAGTTCAACTAACACAGAAAGTCTGTGTTAAGATTAGTCTTTTCTGAATGGAGTCATTTGAAGAACTACAGCTCCCATTAACTTTATGCACTCTTTGTTTTCTTTTTAAATGAAAATACACCTGGCTAAGTGCTTTTGCATTTAATGAGCCATGTCTCATTCCTGAACACACGGTTGCCAAGGACGTCGTTCAAAACTCTACACAAAACCCTCTGGCTTTGCAGAAAGCTGCTTTAGTTTAATGCATTGCTTAAGGTGACGTCTTGTTATGCTAAAAAACTACATAGCTGCCCCCACGCACATCCATGTTGTTGAGCAAGTTGATGAGACCGTTGAGTTTAGTTTGTGGAAAATGCAGAAACCTTGATTTTATAAAGACTTTGGTGATTCTAACCATAACGAATCTGTCTCTTACCGTTCCCCTGATGTTCCTTTTTATCTTTGTTGTTACAAAGTGTTTTCAGGTACTCCTCTGACTTTTCGAAGGTGACAGAACGCTTCCTCAGACGATACTGCAGGTCCTTGCTCAAGCTGTTCTTCACCATAGTCCTGCCTTCGTAAGCTTTAACCAGGACTGCCTTCTCCATGGTTTTTAGGTCAGCAGTGGTGTGCGCCTTAGCGAAGCGGCAGGCAAGCCCATATTCACACTTTCCAAATGTGTCATAGACGTAACAACGTTCCCCGATGTCAGCAGGCTTGGAGGCCAAGTACTCTGCTGCATCATGGTAAAAGTTGCATTTGTCCCCAAACTTGCATTCACCGTTCTAGAAGAGTTAGAAAAGTCATGAGAATAATCAGTCTTTAGCAGGAATCTGAAAGTACAGTATGCAGCATCTTACAAACCAGTAAGAACTTTCTACCTGAATGACTGACGAACACAGTCGCTTTTCTTCATAAGTGGTAGGCTTCGTGTGTGGCCTCGACTTATTCTGTCCCCGAAATCTTTTCTTATCTGGTTTCTCTGTTTTTTTCACATCTTCAGGGTCCAGTTTGGGTTTTTTAGCTTCAGGTTCTTCCACAGAGGGATCCATTTTCTCTTTTAGTGTGTCATTTTCACCGGCCTTCTCTGCTTTGGAGCCCAGCCGTTCTGAGTCCAGGAAGCCATGAAATGCATCTTTGGTTGTGAGAAATCTGGAAAATAATTAACTTTATGCATCTTTATATGTTTTTTTTAACTATGACAAAACACAACACTTGTAGTCCCCAGAATTTATGTAACTCCCACTTTAAACGGGATTTCAAAAAACATTCCAGGTCAAAATGTATTACTTCTTCTTAAAAGTTCAACCTGCAAAAGTAAGAAGAATGGATGGATGGATACTTCTGCTGACAGCTCTGTTGGCTTTAGCAGACAAAGGCAGTGTGTAGTGTAGGGAAGGGAGTGTTTAGCACCCTCAGGAGTACACTGCAGCTCAGAAACAAAATGTGGTCTGCTCATTAAAGCTCATACTGAGAAGTTCAACAAATGAACACGTGAAGCAGAGACAGGATGATTTTACATGGCTGGTAGGAATAGAATACGGGCTGCAAGGTGGCGTTGGTGACAGCACTGTTGCCTTCCAGCAGAAGGTCCTGGGTTCAAATGCCAGTCTGGGCTCTTTCTGCATGGAGTTAGCATGTTCTGCCCCGTGCATGCATTGGTTCTGTCCGGGTGCTCTGGCTTCCTCCCACAGTCTAAAACCACAACTGCTCACTCGATTACTCTAAATTGCCTTTGGTTATAAGTGTGTGCTTGCATGATAGTTTGGCCTTGTGTGTCTCTGTGTTGCCCTGTGATGAACACTGAACACTCCCCCCAGTGTCCAGTGTTAATGAAAGTTACTTACTCTTGTTTGATGGCAGCTTCACCTTTTACAGCTACATGTGTTGCTCTTTCTGTAGTTTCTTCCGACAATGCCTCCATTATCCAGTAAAAGGCTTCTTATCCTTACTCTGAAACATTTCAACAAAAGATCAACAGTTAAAACTGAAAGCACTGTTAGAAAACTAAGTGGTACAAAGATGTAATGTAATAATTATGATTTTGCTTCATATGGCACTCTATTTTTAGTAAGATTTTATTATATGGAATCCTGTTGGTTCTCTAACAAACTTCTGAGGCCTTAACAGAACAGCTGCATTTATCCTGAGATTCAATTAGACACAATCGCACTCCATTTACTGTTTACATGACTTGTGAAGGCAACAGGTTGAACTGAATTTTTTAATCGTTTGAAAATGTTTAACCACGTATCAGATTCCTTCCACTTCATAATTAAGAGCCTACTTTGTGGTCCTTAAAAAAAAGATATGCTTAAGTTTTTCTGGTGGTAACGTTAAAAAAAGCTTCTATTTCCAAGTTTTCTCAGAATCTGTTTACAAAATGATAACGAAGTCAAACCTCAAAGCAAACTTCAAATCGATCGGGTATAATTATGCAGATACACATAATAATCTAGTGATATTAATGTCAAGTTGGACTTTTAAGCTCGTTACATGTGGATCCTGACAGTAACCCTATAGTTTAATGCAACATGTCCACGTAATAGTTCTTTGTGTGTTTTTAAACATTTCTTCATTTCCACTCCAGTAGCTATATTTGATTTTTGGTTATTTATTTGAGCACGTCAAACCTGTTCCTTGTTTTTGTAGCAAAGCCCCACTCTGTTATAATACCCCTTAAACACAGTCAAAACTACAGGAACTTTATGTGTAAGATTGTTTAGCTTAACAGTCTACAAACTCTCTCACTTACCTGTTTCTTTATCTAGTTGTCAAAGCAGTTAGAGTAACATGATCTGCTCCAGCAATAGTTAATTAAGAACTCTCTGCTAACAAGCTAACAACTTAAAGCGCACTTTTCCCACAAGCTAACTGTTTGTTTATTGTTCAATAACAGATTAAATTGTCTCGTAAGAAGGTATAACTGAAAGGAAACCGGTGGAGCTACAGTTGCCTATTTTATTTTACTCTCTAACGTGCATACACTGCAGTTAAATCTCAACATCACCGTGTGGTAACGGTTGTGCAACCGTCTAATAATCCCCGGGGTGGACGTCTAAAGATTGGTTCCGTATGTGAACGGAAATGAAGTTCTTGCTCTCTGTCAATGTATGAGTACATTTATATTAAGCAAAACACCTTTAAATAAATTCGTTTTAACAGAAATGGAAACAAGTTCATGTTTCTCCTACATCTGGGCCTTGCAATCATTTGGAACACCTTTAAGGTATGTTTGGAGCTTTTGTTTAGGAAGGACATCTGCAGATGTTACCCCAAGACCTTAAAAGAGATGTTAGTACGTCCATATTCCTGGTCCTTAGTTGAATAGACAGGTTCCAGAATCATACTGGGTCTCTAAATTACAACTAGAACGATTTCTGGAGAATCTCAGTCCTCCTTCCAATAAATGTAAACCTCCTCTGGTAGGAGGAGCAATAAAAAAAGCAATAATGAGACCCTTGGGTTCCCAAACCAGACCCCCTCCTCTCCATGGTTCTGAGATAATGAACATCATAAAATACATTTCTTGACAAGGGGAAGCAAGGCTGGCAATGTCCAAACTGCACCAGAATTAAAATTAACTTTGTGTTGTCAGTCAAACCACAACATGTACAAAAAATACATAATCAGTTGTTACAAATTAACGCGTATTTTTATGTGGCAATAACAAGTTACCTGGAAACATCTCAAAGACCCAGGGATGAAAAATTCTTTGGGCAAGGTCAAAGAAGTTCACTAGTTAGAGCATCTAATGCCTGTAAAGACCATTTTACCAGGTTTGCGTCAGAATTAACTGAATCTTTGTAACCTATCCAACATGGCAACCTTCCTTCTAGTTTCAGAAATTACTGATCTAGAGGCAAAAATGACCAAGACCATAACTTATGGATTTAATGTTACAGAATAATCATTTCAACCCTATTGAAAACACAGAAATAATGCAATAAAATGCCTCAAAGAAACACATTTGTCATTAGATGAATGTGTGGTTTGGTCATGTTCTGGATCTTGATCCTGTTGAAAGATCTAATGACAACCCAACTTCAGCAGATGCCATCAGATTTTCATTTAAAACGTCCTAGTTCATGATGCCGTGCACTCCAATAAGGTTCCCAGGATCTTTGGAAAAGAAACTGGCCCACAGCATCACAGATCCTCCGCAATACTTAACAGTTTTACACATATTCATCATTTGTTTCACTTGGAATCCTAGTTTCATCTGATCAAAGCACAATAATAGTTAATGCCCCAGTAATGTTTAGTAAAAAAGCTTTATTCTTTGCATGTCTGCCAAACAACTCATAGACATATGAATAGCATCTAATGGTTGTCACGGAGATTTGGTGACCTCAAGATGCCATTCTTTGCTGTGCTAATAATTAGCCTTGAAGATGTTTCTATATCTTTTACCATCATCCTCACTGTGTGTGGTGGCAAGAGAGTATTGATTCTCGGCCAGTTTTCTGTGTCACACCATATCAACCCCCAGGAAATCAGAATGTTATGCTAATTAAAAGTTCCTAAAAAAATTCAGTTCAACGTTAAAAAAAAACTTTACATTGCTTCAGTTGGATTTATCTTAAAAGAACTGCTAATTTTGCATCTTGTGATTTTTAAAACAATAATTACTTCTTAACATTAAAACTTTTTTAATGTACTGAAATTGGAGGTCAAAGTTTTGAAATTATGCTTATTCAATAAAGAATGCATTTATTTTATGATGTTTTACACAGCTTTACCAGGGATGCAAATAAATGCGGGTGCACTGTACATAGAGGGAGAGCCGTATCCACCAACATCTTTTATCACAGTAAATTCTGCTGCATTCACTCCTCAGGAAGGTCAGAAAGTTTTTCTATCTTTGCTGCAAATCGTTTCCAGCTAGAGTCCAGGATGTTGATCCCGTTTTTCTCAAAGTCATATCCAACTCTCTGCAGCTCCATCAGTCGCTCTGTAATGTTCTGTTTGCTGTAATCAAGGACTTTGGGTTTCTCCAAGATTTGCTTTATTGTTATTCCTCCTTTTAGAAGGCAATCCAGTTTGGAGTTCAGAGTAGACGGCCCGATGTAGAGAATCATGGGGTAGTTTATTATTAGCTTTTTCATGTCATTTTTCTTGCAGCCCAGTAAAATAATCTTCTGTTCAATGTTCTTAAAATTTTTCTTCAGATACTCATTGGAGAGGTCCAAAATATCTGCTCCATGGCCCTGAAGAAGAGCAAGCAGTTCGGCATCACTTAACTTCAGAAACGTTTTCAGGTTGTCAATGTTGGCCTTGACTCTTTTAGTACTTCTGATGAGAATATAGAGGTTTTTAGATATTACACTTTTAGCAAACTGTTCAGGATCATTTCCACCCAGCTCATGGCAGATGTCCTCAAGAAACTCCACCATCTGCTTGTTGAGCTCCAGGCTGTTGGAGAACGTCCGCGGTGCTGTGGTCAGCAGCCGATGAAGATCTTTTGAGTTTAATCCCAACGAGATCAAAAAAGCTATGTTCTTCTCCAAGTTCTCATTATCACTGGAACGGAAGAAAGACTCGGGCGAGCGGCCCAGGATGCTCACAATCTCAGCGTCTGTGTTGAAGACGTTCCTCCACAACCGCCAACGCTGCTCCAAGTGTTCCACTGAACGGGTGATGGCCCGAGGATAACGGGATACGATGCTGGCGATTATTTGCCGGCTGGCGCCTTTTTCTTGCAGGAACTGAGCAAGGCCCATCTCATTGGTGAAGGCCTTACGAAGCACCCCTGGCTGACGCTGGCGCACCATCTTTACGTCCACTCCCAAGAGACTGAGGTTCTCAAGCAGAGATTTGTTCTCCGTGTCTGATGCCAGCTTTGGTCCATTACTGCCACTGCAATGCCTGGTTGAAGCCAGTTGTAACAGAGTAAGCCTAAAGCTCTGCTGCAGAATGAGCAAATTAGGGACCTTAATAAGGGCCCTTATTCCAGAAACTGCTGCCATTTTTCCTGAAGAGAACCAGAGATCTATTTAAAAGAAACAAAACAATAGATGTTATCATGTTTCTTGATTCTAAATGGTGCAAGTTCATAAAGAGTAGTACCATTTAGACTGAATCATCTAATTTAATAATCACTTATCCTTTTCTGTTCAGCTGCTTAAACCAAAACACTACCAACCTACTAAAGTGCTTCACTTTTAATTTACCTCAGATTTTAATTTACTTATGTACATGTACAATAATTAATAGCAAATTATAATTTACAATTACTTTCCAAACATCATACCTTTACAACTCTTTCCACATTCTGACACATCATAACCTCAAATATATGTATGTGATTTATGCAGGATTAGGTTGTGTAACAATATCCCAGGCTTATATTATCTTAATATCTGAAAAGAGTACGGCACATCTACTAGAAACCTAGCAAGACATAGCCATCCTCAAGCAAGGACAGCGAGCCTATCTGGAGGAGCTGAGAGATCCACTGTTCAGCTGTGAGAATCTGCTGATGACAACTTTTGGTCATGCAGTCCACAAAAATCTGACCTTTATGAAAGAGCGGCAAGAAAAAACGCCTGTGCTGAAAAAAGGCAACAACAAGTCTAGTTCTTCATACGTCATATAGAGGATCCAGCAGACGTGGAAAAACTGCTCTGGTCAGAAGAGACCAAAATTAAACATTTGGCCTTCATCTAAAACCAACACTGCACACTGCTGGAAGAGACATGGCCCATACAACTTTAAGTAGTATGAATACTTTTGCAAAACACTGTAAATATTTACCTCTTATTTCAACTCATAAATATGTATTTACATTCCCTAAGTCAATGTAGAGGATAATTTGCCAATTATTTTTAGTAGTAAAATGAAAAATACAAATGAGCACAAGTTTATCAGCAACTAATGATTAATGTTAAACTCATAAGAATGATTTTTATAATGATTTTGGGCTGTTAGATAAATATAATTTAGAGAGTCTGGGAAATTAATTTCATAGAAGTACCCAAATCTACCCACCTAGAAAGCGAAAGTAAGTTAAACCAGTAAAAGCTTAACAATCTAAAGCGAAACTCAAACTAAAATTACTTCAGGTTTTATTCAAAAATCTGAATTTCAAACCACATACTTTAAAAGTTAAATTCAAAACAAAACCATCGGCTTGTTGTTAGCATGACTTTCATCGACTACTGCTGGCTTATTCAACCCCTTTTGATTGTGTACAAAGTGTCAGATTTAACAACAACGTAATACTTAACAGCTTGGGGATCCTGTTAAAATCTAAAACAAACGTACCATGTTCCGATTTTCGCTGCACTTTTAAACCTTTTGAACACCTGAGAGGAGGCGAGAACCCACGTTAGAAATGACAAGCAGAGGTCAGGGCTGTCGCCACCTAGCGTTTCGGAGTTTAAACCTGTTTCTCTGTTTATCGTTTCCGCCAGCAGGTGGAAGCAAAGACTTCCGTTTTAGAGACTCAATGCTTGACTGTGGACGCCAGTAAAGCGACTTTTGTACACTTATTATGATTCTGTCTCTTCACTAAACAAAACATCTAAACAAGATGGCATTAACCCCTGAATTAAATAGTTTGTACTTTACAACAAAGGCTTAAATAATTATTTCTTTTACATTTTATATCATAAATTGTATTTTGACTCTTTTGTATAATACCCCAGATCCATTGCAAACATACAGCTTTGTCAATGTTCAGTTTTACAGCTTTTTCTGATGATCTGATCTTCACCAGCTTCAAAATATATTTAAGGGTTTGAAAAACACACAGACCCAACTCTCACAATATTTATTAAGTAAACATTAGGTCACACTGAAAAGGTTGTTTATGGAAAAATTAAGTGCACTGTTCCTATATTCATACGATTTGGGAGCAGCCATATTAGATTGAGGGCGAAGCGGCCCTCCAAAAAGCTTGACTATTAAAGGAATCAGAAAGAATGAAAAATATTTAATAATGACGAATTAAAGAAAACTTATAAATGTGTGTAGTTAGTGCACCCTCATAATAGTCTGAAGTGATACCCCATTAAACTGCAAATAGAGCCATCCTAAAAGCTCTAAGGATGTGCTCGTTTGGTTAAAAGAAAGGTCAGTGTTTTAAGCCCACCCAGTAATGCCAAACAATAAACAACAAATAAATAATTGTCATAACTAAGATAAATTATAATACAATATTTAAAAAAAAACAACATCCGTGCCATGAAAAAAAAAAACAATAACTTTGACGTGGGGCAGTGAGTGGGACTTATATATTTTGGTGATACACACATGTTCTTCTATTCCATGTTTGCACAATGCTTTCTTCTGGTTAATGGCCCAGTCAAAGTCCAGACATCAATCTGATTGAAACCCTGTGTCCAGACGTGAAGAGAGCTGAACTGAACTGAAGAAATGTTTTAAAAGCGTGGTCCTGTTGAAGTCATACTAATAGTCATGCTAATAGTGGCTCTACCTGCTACTGAATTAAGAGGTAATTTTTTTCACACAAAGCTTTTCAATTTTTTTAATCTCTGCTTGTTAAATAATGACAGTGTGGAATGTTCTATATGTTTTACACCAGGAATTATCTTTATTATGTCCTGATACATAAGTCACTAGAATTAAGAGGGTGTACTTTATTATTTTGGATGAAATCAGTCTGTGCCAATTTCTATGTGTTATTTATGGATCCATCTGAAATTTCTCTCATGTTTTATTTGTTTAAACCTCACATTTTTCATAAGGAATATGAGGCTACAAGATTTATCTGAATGTGTTTTGCACTACAATCAAATAAAAAATTTTAAAGTTACAAAACTTCATGAGATTTTTAAACAAATTTAAATTGATTTATGATTCCAGAGAAGCAACACTGAAGCCATACTTTTAGGTATTCATAGCTCAGTTTATTTCAGCCAAATAAGAAAGAACAGTGTTGCAGCTTGCAGCTGAAAAACCTATCAATTCAACAGCCTCTCTTACTGATGAGTCCCACCACTTATGAATATTTTACAGCACCGTGAAAGATAGCTTCATTAAGCTTTCACTTTGCTGCTCTAATACTGAAGTAACCAATGTCTCAGTCACAACCTCTTCTGCACTGCCAAACTAGCAAACTGTATATTGTTTCTGTACAGTTCCACACAAGAGAACACATATTTTTAATAAGATGTGTTCAAAACCTGTTATCCCACTGGGAATATGAATAACAGTTCCGCTTCTTCAGTCAAGTGATGTAAGCTGAGTGTGATTAGGACCTGTTTTCATGTGTTATATGTTCTTTCTTTCTGGGTGAAACGACTAAAGAGCATACAACACCATTAACATTAATCTTTCGCTCCCATAGGAAAGTACTCTGTATCAGTGATTCTCTTGTTTTCTTGTAGTCTCTGCTCTGTTCTATATAACACAGCGTCGGTCGTGGGCACGTGGGCCGCGTCACACTGAGCCTGGTTCTGCTGGAGGTTTTCTTCCTGGTTAAACAGGGAGTTTTTCCTCTCCACTGTCGCTTACCTGCATGCTCGTATGAGGGATTGACTGCAAATCCAATGCCAGTGACTGTCACGTTCTCTACATGTCATCCGAGGAGGGATTGGTGAATGCTGAAGTCACTGACTGGATGCAATCTGCTGGGTTTCTTAGATAGAAAAACTTATGTATCCAATTTGAATAAACAACTGATCTGAGCTGCACTGTGCAAATGATAGGAGTATATTAGTTAGTATTGTACCTGACTTTTGTGAAGTGCCTTGAGACAACATGTGTTATGGATTGGCGCTATATAAATAAAACTGAATTGAATTGAGTTGATTGTGTTCTATGACAAATTGAGAGTATGAGCTCAATCAAAGGCCCCCCCCCCCCCCCAAAAAAAGAAACTATGTAGTTAGATTTCTTGGTGATCTCGTACTAAACGTTGGACCTAAACTTTATTTTAACATAAAAATTACAATATGTATTGACTGGTGAGAGAAAAAACATTCAAGAAATGTAGCGTGTATATAAAATTTTTCTTCTAAAAATTTGTTTCCCCAAAAAATTTTTTTGGGCCCATTTCACTTTTTCTTTTTTTATATGGGTTTCCCAAACCCAATTTTCTAGTCATTATCATTATAAAACAGATTTTAAATTTTTTTAAAAAAATGTAGGACTTAGTACGGAACCTTGTAGAACCCCACAGGTAACTCTGAGTAAATCAGCATCAGCATTATTCATCTGGACGTAATGATATCTATTATTTAAGTAGCTTTTTATCCAAGAATATGTTTTTGCTCTAACAGCATGTGTCTCTCTAGCTTTGTAATCAGCTTTCCATGATCCATAGTTTCAAGGGGTCAGTTGTTTACCTACCAAATAAAGTGAAATAGAATCTGGAAATTTGAAACTGGCGATAGTTTAAATTGAATTGTATGCATATTTTTAGTAGGGCTAAAATCTAAAATGAATTTAATTTAACTCTCTCAGAGTTATATTTATATATACAGGTTTTACAGTGTGCTTTCAAAAGAAATAATTGTAAACATTAATGTAAAGTCTAATATTTTTTCTTACTTTCTCTGAATTAAAAAAATAGTTAAATAGATCATGCATGGATGTGTGGGTGGCTGAGTTTTTAATATTAGATCGACTCCTGTCTGAATCCACTTGTGGTCCACTCTGCCAAGTTGCTTGGGTAACTGCAGACACAATACACAACCAGAGCGAATGAATAATTTAAGAAGCGCAGAAACTTTCAGACGCTGGTGACTGCTTTCAGAAGCTGTTGCTCAAGCAGCAGGTGTTCCCAGGTAGGACAGCGTCAGTAAAAAATGTCCAAAAGACGATGGGTGGAATTCAACATCTGCCAGACTATAAGCTGCTCAGCGCCCATCAGCAGAAGACACA
Organism: Crenichthys baileyi; assembly: GCA_036173005.1. Lineage (NCBI taxonomy): Eukaryota > Metazoa > Chordata > Actinopteri > Cyprinodontiformes > Goodeidae > Crenichthys > Crenichthys baileyi. The sequence goes on along the minus strand of JAHHUM010000693.1, from coordinate 74,828 downwards.
GAGCATTCTCTCCAGCTGCCACTTCGGCTGCTGCAGGTATGTTTCAAAACAGAAATGTGAGGAGCACAATCAAAGACAATCGTCTAATTGAATTCAGAATTCAAATTTATTTTTAACCATAAGTTTACCAGGGAGATATTAGTATTTTTATATGTTTTGGGGGTTACAACAATATAAACCGTGTAAATGATCCAATCAAAAATAGCGCAGATATTATAATTTTGTTCTAATGACTGGAATGCGTAATTTTCTATCCTAGCTCAGCAAGAAATCAGTGAGAAATAAAGTAGTAGCAGAGTGCTTTATTCAGTTTAAAAATATATCAAGTAACCTGACCTTCTGAATGTACATAAGTAGGTTAACTGTGGCTAATATTAGTAAAAAATAACCACCATGTTTCAGAAATGCTGGCAAAGATTTCTTATATTTTTTTCATACATTTTCTCTGCACCCCACATCTCTCAACATTACCTTTAAAAGAATAAAACATGGCTTGAATTGTAAAACATAGTCTGATTAATATAAAGGGGTTTTATCTTTTATCTAATTTGGAGTCAGTCAGAGAAAATACTGATCGTCTTTTCCTTTATTTCTCCCATCTGTTGTAGAAACTGATGCCAGTCTCTCACGTTACCTGCAGCCTGTTCAGCCATGACATATTTATTGTTCCCTTCTTAGGGAAGAATGTTGCTCATTTTTTATTACAAATGAGCTCAGAGTAGTGCATTTATTTGTCTTTTTGCAAAATGTGAGGTGATGGATGAGTCGTTTATTACCATCTAACATTAAAATAAGATCATGTCCAAAGAGAAAGCCTAACTTGGACAGTTCTGGCAGCCTCTCCTCCCATTGCCATAGTAACTAGGCAGAGAAATTCTTTCTGTAAATACTGCAGTGAAATTTGTCGTAATCATCAATCAGCAATATTGCTAATTATATGATTTATGTAAAAAATGGCTGAATGTTGATATGATTGATGATTATTTAATGTCCACATTGCTTCTGCATTTTCATTTTTTTTTCTCCAAACCAATAAGATCAAGGAAAAAGGGAGAGAAATCAGAGTATTTAAAAATCAACTGGTACCTGTTTAATCACCAATCTACATGGGTACCAACAAACAGACATGCATGTGCCTCCAACAGTCCACATTTGTTAAAATGGTACGTACACGAAACTATTGGTAAATAGCATTTCTTGGTGTACACATAGTGCAGAGAAAAAGGAGTACCCCTGTATGGGTATGGATGGATTTCAGTATGGATTTCAGCTGTTTTCACGTATTTGTCATACTTACATGTTTTAGATCATCAAACGAATTTTAACATCAAAGACAACCTGAGTAAATTGAAAATGTGATTTTTTTTCACTTAAATTTAAGATAAAAAGATATTTCAATATACCTGCATCTGTATGTAAAGTAACTGCATCTTAACCTAATTACCGGTTGTGCCAATCTGGGCACCAACAACTGTCATCAAACCTTTGTGATACCTGACTGTGTCTTCTTCATTAATGGAGTGGTTTTGGCATAGTCTACCTTCCAATATTGCTTTAATTTGGCCGTATTGGACACTTTTGGAGCATGAACAGCCTATTTAAGGTCACGTCAAAGTATCGGAATTAAATTTGGGTCCAGACTTTGACTAGGCCACTGTAAATTGTTCAATTAAATTTTTTTTTTGGTGCGATTTAGAGGTGGACTTGCTGGTGTGCTTTGGATCATTGCCATGATAAAAGATTTAAAACACCTTTACCAGGGGTCTAACAGTGACAATTATGGCATGAATGGGAACGGCAAGGTGTGTTTCTTGTTTTTCTGGTTTTTGGTAAGGAAAAGTAAGAATCTCTAGTTTGTTTAATTTTACTGAAAGGTTTCACAAACCCAATCTCTGTTTTAATCTGGAATAGTACAGAATTATTCCCGTCGATTTCACCAACCTTTATGGTGCGATTTTAGATTTTCCAGGTCTATGGTTGTCTTGGTACCAAAAACCGTAAAAATGGCTCCTTTGTGTTTTCACAAATAAAATAAAAATGATTTTCTCGTTTTAGTATCCTTGCTCAGTGTAGAATAATCCAGTCAAGTTTGACCAGTCTAGTTGTTTAAAATGGAGTCCAGATTCTTAAAGAGTGAAGTGGCCTTTTAATTTATTTTGCACTTAATCAAATGAATAATCATTTATCAACCTCAATGTCATTAGTTTGCAGCGCCTGTACCACCCTCTTACACAGTTGTGCCCTGGGCAAATAGCCATATTACCCAGGTGCAGGTTCAGTGTGGGTGGCAGCATGCCCTGTCAAGACCCTGTCATATTATTAAAATATAAAACTACTTGCCATACTCGCACTCCTGCAAACTACCAGTGGGCGTGGCTATGAGTGCACCTACTCGACGTCATCACAGTTGAGTCTCATGTTTACGTGGAAAATATGGCGGCGGACTACAATCAAGGAGATAGCTAGTGATTGCGAGCCAAGCCGTTGGAGACTGGGCTTTTGGCTGTAAGACGTTTTTCCCTCGGGGACATTTCTTATGAGGCAGTTTTCTTCTTGTTTCAGCCTCGGAGACAGCGGGAATGGAGGACGAGGAGAGGCAGAAGAAGCTAGAGGCCGGCAAGGCTAAGGTAGGAGTCAAAACTCCCTAACCTGCACTCACTGCTCCAAAGTTACAGCAGATTGCTCCGGAGGACTTGTTTTTCTGTAGTTATGTCCGTCAGCTGTTTTGACCCACCACCCCCCTTCATACCACCTTCTCAGCTGTCATGCGCCCTGCTCTGTCTGACAGCTGAGAGGGAGGAAGGAGGGGGTTAGCTGCTGCTACTGCTAGCCAAGGCTGCCTTTGTCATGCTGCATATCTGACATTTCTTTTCCTACACAGATCTCTTTTACTTTTCTGTAACTACGGGAGTGTACAGGCATTGTGTACTCATTCACTCACACATCTAGCTGTAGCATCATTATTTAGGGCTTATAAACGGCACCTGAAGTGAGACTCGCAGGCTGGTGTAACAGGATTTACAGGGTATATCCTTACTAGCTAGATGCCAGACATATCTTATATTGGTTTAATCAACAGGAACATGCCAGGAGAGGCCCTATACTATGGCTAAGGCAGCCCATTAAGCATCGCATTGCTAAGAATAGACGAGTTAATATTTACCTGTTTATCTATTGATTTTCACCCCAAAACCAGTAGCTGAAACCAGAATCCAGCTCATTCAGTGTTGAGAAGCTGTTTATCCTTGTTCTGTCTCTGTAGCCAAAGATCTCATGTATCACTTCTGTCAATATATGTCCAGAAAGACCAAATCAGAACCTCTTAAGAGCTGTGAGACTGGCATACCAGTTGATACCGGCTGCACCATTTGATACATCTACATTACACAGATAATTAATGGATAAAGATGATATTACACCCAGAAGTATGCGTTACAGCCTTGTGATTACAGAGATAGATTTAACAGTCCTGCCTCTGTCTAATGTGAAAGTTGTAACTGGTGTGTGTAGGCATTGGCAGAGTTGTTGCTGCACACTGCAGATCAGCTGGCTGAAACAAGGCTAAACATGGTCAAAAAATTATTGGCTGCTGTTGAGTGGAAACCAAAGCATCATCACCCACTGCTTTCAAAAAGGTGACACTGTTTTAAAACTATAATTGGCAAGCCAAGAGCAGCATGTCTGTTAAGGTACGGACTGCAGACTGGCTACCCAACCAATTAACCGGGTAATCAGTATAGAATGCTTGGGATATGCTGTAAAGAGCAGAACCTCAAAATTATTCAGCAAAATAATTACGAAAAACAGAATTTAGTGGGTGTTTGTCACATATTTTGCTTCAGTTTAACAATCAGGATTAAAATAGTAGTTAATAATTAGAAAGGTTACATAAATATAACTGCATTATTCAATACGTTGCATTATTTTAGCAGCATGAGGGAATGATTGCTGCTTTATGTTTCAAATAATATGAATTAGATCATGTTAAACATTTAAAATCATTGTGCAAATAGTTTGAAACCTTGGCGGTTTCATTTAAGGTTAATTTCATACCATCTCATGCCTGGTTGAGTGTAGAGCTGCTGGAAAGCTGCTGCTGATTGTGATTCACAACACATAGAAGAAAATCACAGTGAATTCTGTCAGACAAAAAGACAAGCAACCTTTGTTGAAACAATTCCCAACCTGATGCTGCAGAAAAGCATACAACCCGCTGTTGAAACGCGCTGAGTTCTTACTTAATTTAATTCTTGAGCTTTTAGGTTAACCCAGTTTGCAGAGACCATCTCCCTGGTTTATACTCTGGTATTTTGGCTTATAAAAGACTCTTTGCTGCTGTAGGCTAGTCTGCCTGCAGTTTTTTTCCTCACAGTGCTATGTCACCATGTCCTCACATGCAGTAAAGAAATCAAGGGTGTTATTATTTGGGGTGGTAGTCAGATGAGACCTTGCAGGCCTTAGATAAAAGTCTGATAAAGATTGAAGTCCCTGCTTTTCTAAAAGGATGGAAATTTCTGGTCTAAATTATACAGTGAGTCTTTCTTTCTTTTATCTCAGAATTGATGCAGGGTTTTATCTGAATGTTGATTAGGAGATGAAGGCGTGGCCTGTGCTTTTCCTCTCTAACAAGCAGATTTGGTGACTGGATGATGGATGTTTTGAATCTAGCAAAAGACGAGTTTTTGCTGATGTCTGACTGAAGTGTAAACTGTCATTCATGCGTTGTGCAGAAGCAGGCATGAGCTTTTGAGTCACTCCAGACAATAAAGTGGAAATTGTGGGCTGCTGTCGCCATAGTATTGTTCCAGGCTCTTAGATTCTTGTAACATTTTCTGTTTCACTTAAGAATCAAGCATGTTGACAAGTATTTTACTATCTCAAATAGATTCCTTCCAGAGACAGCTTAGATACAGATTTAATCTCCCAGGTGATCTATGATATAGATTATACTTTTAATGTATTTTCCTTAGTATCTTTGCTGTTTTCTTCATATAGATCCTTTATGGTCGGTCCAAACATTCATCCAGCAGTAGAAATCTCAATAACGACCACATCAAAACTCCAGATAGAGTAGGTTATTTTGATAGAGCATCTTTCCATTAAAAGTAATCTTTCTCAGGATTCAGGATTCAGGTAGCCTAAAAGGTCAGTTTCTCTGTCAGGTACTCTTGCCGGTTTTAGGACAGCTGATCTTCTTAACTAAGGCTTTAATCACTCAGCTGGACGCGCCCTGCATGTCTTTGTGCGACAACCAAACTATAACTGGCACAGATTACGTAGCTGATTAATTGGCTTAATTGACTCTGGAGGGGTTTACTATGATGCAGTAGCACAAGCTCAAAATAAAAAAGAATACTTGAGCTCTGTCATTCTGTGCTGCTTCAATTGGGTTTGATCGGAAACAATTTGACTGTAATGATGTGAAAGACGCCAAGTCTAACTCGGCGCCTGGCAGAAGTATTCACATCATCATGGTTCAACAAGCGGTAGGGAATCATTGAGAAGAATAGTTTTAGAGAGGTTTAAAGCACGGTTAGGTTATAAAACAATATCTCAAGATTTGAACATCTCACAGAGCTCTGTTAAATCCATCATCTGAACATGGGAAAGAGAATGGAACAATGGTAAACTTACCAAGACATTGTCATCTATCCATACTAAGAAGACGAGGAGGAGATCATTACTCAACCAAGCAGCCAAGAGGGTACCTCTGGAGGAGCTGCAGAGATATTCAGACTGTGTACAAGATACTGTTGACATGGTAACTATCAGCTTTGCAGTCAAAGCTCTGGGTTGTCATTTATAAAACATTGCTTGGATTTTATACTAAAAGTGTATGTACCTCTAAAAGCCAAAAATGATGTACGCCAAGGAAAATCCAGACTTATAAAACCATGCGCACACACCAGCAAGCAATTTCTTCTTTATAAATCACAGCTGCACCTCAACGTTTGCTGCAAGGTTCCACCTCATGTTCTGCCCTCTACAAACCCACATTCAACCATAAATGGTCAATACAAAGCACCTCATAAATGTCAATGGGTATGTAAATGAGCCAGCTGATCAGTGTTATTTCATGGGTAACAGTGGCAACCATGGAGAAAGAAGCAAAGAATCGTACTTTCACTGAGGCAGAAATCGAGGTGTTGGTGAGTGAAGTGGAGAGTCGACAAAATATCATGTTTGGTGGCCACTGTGTATGGAAATCTGATGTATCAACTGGTCGTATTAACAATACCATCCAGGACAGCAGGTATTCTTGCCTTTTAGCGCTGGCTATGATATCCCAGACCTATGGATAATTTCCCAGAATAATGTTGTTCTAAAAGTGGCTTAAGGCAAAGCCAATTAATTGTTGATTATGTTAAACACATACCTGGTGTGGTTCTGGGAGGTCCGTCTCTCCAATACTGGACCCAGTTCAGCACACAGATACAAGAGCAATGATCTAGCAGGTCTAAATTGGCATATTAGCCAGTCATCATCATGGGTCAGGAAGTCTAGCTGATCCCTAAAAAGGTAATCCTTCCTATTTCTCCTATTTGCAAGGCCTTCCAGCAGTGCCATGCATCCACCGTGCATCATTAACTTTTTCTTAATTCATGTGTTAATCTGTGGTACACGTCACGCTGGCGATCATCGTGGAGAGGAAGGGGAGTGTTGACGGACTGCACATTCACCCATCTAGTTTGTTGTTATAGATCACAACTTTGCTTGGAAAGGGACGTACGCCAGTTTCAGGCCTCATTTTGAGCATATGCCGCTTTTATAAATAAGACCCCTTGCCTTTATGAATGAGGAACAAGAAGAAGGTTATTGTTGAAAGAAAGCCTAAAGAAGTTCAGTTGCTGAAAAAAAGTATCCCTTTCCTCCCACTTGACAATTATGCACTGCTTTGTGTTGGTCTATCTCATAAAATCCTAATAAAATACATCAGAGTTGGTTGTTGTAATATGGCAAATTGTGAAAAAGTTTTAGGGATATGGATACTTTTCCAAGGAGATGTACCTGGTTGGTGATAAAACATAACTTTTCAACTCTAGAAACATTTTGATGGCTCTGGAATTGCTCAGGTTGGTGCATTTTGTTGTAGACAGTAAGTTACAGGAAAACTTAAAGAGCCTGAAACGAATCACTTGTACACCTGGGTGATAAATAATGAGTTCATATCATAACATTAAAAGGACTGTGGGGATAAAATTTTCCATATAAATTGGCCCTTCTGTTTTGCTGTTTTAATGTGTTTGCTCCATGGAGCCAGGCTTGTTGTTCTCAAAAAGGTTGATGTCAGTAGAGGTGAGGACAGAGAGTAACCCTGTGAATTTACAATGTTTTACATGCTGGTCATTCACTCCAGCAACACGGTTCCCATTTTGCCAGCTTGTTCTGTTTGCAACATGAAAACTGCAACACATTTATTGAAGACAGACCCAAGCAAGGTTCTGCTTTTTAAAGTTCTCTCCCCGTTGAGTGGATGTTGTGCACGGCATTGATCTTTCTGCTTGGGTTCATTGAAAGAGAAGCCTCTTGTAAAGACATTTCTCTGTTTCTCTCTGCACTCAGCACCTGTTTGTGGGGAGAGGAAGGAGTCTTTAACCGCAGACTTTGGCAAATTTACGCTGGTTGTATTTCTCACTTGTTCCCAGATTCTTGGTACATTTAGTTTTTTTCTCCTTTATTTTGTTCTGTTAAACAATGTTTATTTGCACACACATATTGTACATCTCTACCCTGTATTTCAATAGGTTTTTTCTGCTGTAAAAGGAGCCCTTAGAGTTTATTATCCTATGTTATTTTTGACTAGGGATGTGACCTGATACATTGATACTGTGGGTATTTCATACTAATAGATTCATGGCTTCATAGAAACACTGTATGGATAAAAAAAGACACAATATGTTGTTATTGTGACAAAGTTAAAGTTAGTGTGAACGTCAGGCTGAGTGGTCACAGAGGAGACGGGACTCCTGCGAGCCTTCCAGGTGTATTTATTGGTGTTGTTGATGTTGCTGTCCATGTGGATACCTGACCTGCGGTGCAGGTGAGGAATCTGGTGAGGAAGCAGGTGAGGAATCTGGTGAGGAAGCAGGTGAGGAATCTGGTGAGGAATCTGGTGAGGAAGCAGGTGAGGAAGCAGGTGAGGAAGCAGGTGAGGGATCAGGTGAGGGATCAGGTGAGGAAGCAGGTGAGGAAGCAGGTGAGGGATCAGGTGAGGGATCAGGTGAGGGATCAGGTGAGGGATCAGGTGAGGAAGCAGGTGAGGAATCAGGTGAGGGATCAGGTGAGGAAGCAGGTGAGGGATCTGGTGAGCAGGTGAGGGATCAGGTGAGGGATCAGGTGAGGGATCAGGTGAGGGATCAGGTGAGGGATCAGGTGAGGAAGCAGGTGAGGAAGCAGGTGAGGAAGCAGGTGTGGTAAAGGTGATTTCTGTAATTGTTAACAGGAAGATGTTAGTGAGGCTGAAAGCTGTTTAATCTCAGGTTTCTTTGTGTTGACTGACACAATGCTGCTGACTTGTGAGAAAGTGGAGTTCCGCTTAATCTGCAGGAATCTGCTGTTTTTCCTTAATCTTGTTTTCAGCTATATTTCTCTTAAGAATTAATTAAACACAAGGGAAATCAATTTATTTATTTGTAATACACAATGGGGATTTAATGCACAATCTGAATATTGCAATCAACAAACTCTTTTTATTTTGCTTGTGTCTTTCCCTCTGTCCTTCCTTTCCTCCCTTTTATCCTTCCTTCCTTTCTTCCGTCCTTCCTTTGTCATTATTTTTAAGTCTTTTGAACTTCATAAAGCCGTCCCTCCCTTGTACATTTATTTCCACCACTCACTCCCATTCTAAATCAGCTCTTGAACACACTACCACTGCAATTTGATGTTTAATTCTTTTGTCCTGCTGTTTAAATTCCTTTTCTTGACATGTTTTCTTGATGTTCCTTTATGCACAGGTATTTTAAGTCCTTTTAATCTGTCAATTTGCATTTATGGGATGGAATAAATCTTATTTTTAAATTGAAATTGAAATTTTTATTAATCAAAATTAGTGTAGCTGCTAATATTTGACTCCTGCAAGTTTGGACACCTTCCCAGAAAAATTAGCATTTGCAAAAATTCAGCTTTGTGCTTTTTGTGTGTGTGTGTGTTTGGAGATAATTTAATCACTTGCTAATATGTGAATATTTTTAATGTGCGGTGAGAACTGAAGTTATTACTGGCATCCATGAATAAACATAATCATAAACAAAATTGATACTTAATATTTTAATGACAGTCATTAAAAACATTTTTTGAGCTCAAGGGACCATAAAGCAATTTTATTTACAAATGACTTAGCACAAAAACAAATCATAATTCAGCAGTATTAATGTTCCTGATAATTTCTGACAAGCTTGCGCATATGAGATGGAGGGAAAAACCTACTTTTCCTGTTTTTTGGTTTTGAAGAAAATTTTAATTTCAAAAACTCCTGAAAATAGAAAAAATCTGTTGATGCTTAATTTTTCTGGCATTTTTTTCCAAATGTTTTTTTGTGTCCAGGAGTCACAGGTGGAGCCCAAAATGAAAAACAGATCTCTGAATCTGTGTTTTTTTTCTTCTTCCTTAAAAGTTAACTCAAAATATGTGTATTTAAAAATCACATGCTGATTATGTTTGCATAAACGGACTACAGTCTTAGATTTAATAAAAATTTACTTGTGGATAAATTTAACACAAAATGAGTGCACTGTTTTGACCAATTCAAAAAAACTGAATACTTTGCAAACTTAAGACATCACTGTTAATGGATCAATCATTACACTTATTTTAATAATCATAGTATTAAAATTGCCAACATATATAGTTGCTTCCAACTTCTGCAAAAGAATGAAATGGGCCACTCTTTATTATAATCTTTGTTTTTCTTTCACCCTGAGCCTCAGATATGCAGAAAAGACCTGTGCACATGGTTTCAGACTGCAGATGGTGGTACACCTACGTAGTCTCTGTTTACCCAGTTGGTGCTGCAGCTACTCAGGCTGCGGGTCTCCATATGCTCAGCCAGCAGCCAAGCCAAATAGGGCAGCTTGCAGCGCTAAGCAGCTCAGCAAAAGGCAAAACTCTGGGTGATTCCTGCTGGCAGGTTCGATGTTGCTTATGTGCTCCTCTTACCAAGTCAGAACCGAAGGTTGCCTCTTTCTCGCCATTGTTGCTCAGTGATGCTCCAATCCTGTTGGATCATCAGTCGGTAAAATTTTTTTCTGTGCTCAGGTGTTAAATAGATAAAGCTTCTCTTAAAATACAGATAACTGGGTATATTTGGACGAGGGCGGGTCATGTGAGGAGCTGCGGAGGCTCAGATCAAGAGCACTTTGAGCTTTTTAAGCTGTGAATAGTAGGTGGGAACATGACCATGACAACTACTCTCAGCTCTGTCGTGTCAGCTTCTGACCTTTTGTACCACATCATCAAACACTGCGTACTTTCATAGGGGTTTAAGCTGCTGTTGTAGGTTGTGCATAAAAACTCTGTGACACTTGTCTTAGTTTGAGCAGTTAAGTACACCTAACTGAGAGATACTAACGGCTCACAATGTTTGCTGATGGTTCATCAGGTTTTCATTATTCAGTTCATACTGTCACCTTTCGGGGAATAACTGAGAAGATTACCAAGTAAATTTTCCAAACTCCAGGTTAGGTTTTGTGGTATTATTAAAACTTCATCACATTATCATTGAGGAAGCTTTTTAGGAAGGCCTGTTTTTACTTTAAGATTACTGTTCAATAAACCCAGGTTGATCCTGAGAACCAGTTTGCCCAAGGCCCACTCTTACCTGCCACACAATGCACCCACACTCCGTATCCCTCCCCATAGGTGATGGGCCCGGGTTAGAACTGCTTGCTATTGTTTCTTGGGCTGAGCCCCAGAATCCAAGTCTTAAACACTGCTTGAGGTTCACCATTTTTCTAAGGTGTTTTTTCCATCAAACTCCTCAAATTTAAGGTCATTTAAGGTCAGTTTGTCCCAAAAGAGGGGGCAAACTCTGGCCAGCATAGTCTCCAGTATCCTAGGGGACCCGTCCACCACTTTATGGTGCTGGGTTTGTTGAACAGACTGACTGAAATGAGAGTAGAGTAGAGCCTCACAGATACCTCCTGGACACCTCCCTTCGTAGGTATTTCAGGCACATCTTACTGGTAGGAGACCCTGAGGCAGAACCAGAACTCTGGCCTGAGAGCCGCAGATCACATGACATTTCATCAGGGGAGGGATTTCTGGTCATTCCCCCTGGACCCATTATCGCTGTGACCCAGTTTTGGATAATTGGAAAGTAATGGGTGAATTTACTGGTAAAACTTGACACAAAACAGAAGTTGATTACTATGGTATACCAAAGTAGGCAAAGAAACACATGATGAAATACCTTAAAGTAGTATTAATGGATTTGTTCAACTTGTTTTTTTGTATATAATTAAAGAACTAATGCATACTTTTGTAGATTTAGTATTGTTGATGAATTATGTGCCGTTCAACCTGACATCCTACTCATTCTTTTCCTTCCTCTGGTTCTCATACATGACAAAACAGGGAAACTATGGCTATGCGTTTGCTTCTGGAGGGCATCTTACTGATCCTACTGTACTGGCAAAGTATTGGTATTGATGTTCTAAGCAGAAATGCACCGATTAGGCTTTCATTGGCCTATACAGATTTCTGTTTTACTTTGAGGTCCTACCAGCTGGTTTTGATTTATTTCATTCTTTCAAACTTAAGGTGTAAATTTGGTTTAATTCAGTACTTAAATGTAACAAACCCTGACCATAAAAAAAAAGTTAAATAATGCTTCTGGGTGCAGGTTCCTCGATCAAAGTAGTAGTTTCGAATTCAACAAAACATGAAGGGATTACACAGTCACCCCCATTCATGCATCAAAAGCAAAATGTCCCTAACTTTTATCTGATTCATACCAAGAACTCAGAACAAAGTGCTTCAAAGAACAGGCTGCTTGTTGATGCATTTACAGACCGACAGAAGTGGGAGTTTCTAGTTTTGATGCATTTAAGAGCAGGAAAAAGATCAGATTTTTCAATCCTTGACTGAATGAATCGTTGAACATGTGTTAAAAAAATTGTGTAAATAATTTTAATTTCTTACATTCATGAACAAGCTAGCTATCAAAAATACTATGAATCATTTTTCTTTTTGGTTGATGTCCTGACTTGAATTTTTTTGAGGGGAGCTGAGAGGATTGGGCCAGATGTTGTTTTTTTATGTTAACTGGCCTAAAAATCTGCTTTAAGCATCTTGTTCTGAATTAACCTACCTTCAGGTTGGGTGTTTTGCCGTACTGCCAGCTGATGCTGTCAATTTAATTGGCATTTGCTCCTGCCTTGGCTGCTATTAACCATCTGTCCCTCTGAAGAAGCACACAGACGCATCGGAGGTGCACCTGTACCTGAAGGTGTCAGATGTCTGCTGTTGGTCATATGGAGCATTTGAGGGGCATTTTATATACAGGTGACCAGGCACTAGTGTGGCACAAAAACGGTCTATGGCAGAAGAACCTGTGGCCCCTGCCACATGTGCTGATCATGTCCCTGATGGTGATTAAATGAAAGAAATCTGCTTTATGAAAGACAAAGAAGACAGCAAACATAAAAGTTCAGTTACCAACTGTATTACAAATGTTTTTTTCTCCAGGGAAACAAGCATTTATTGTTTTGTCATTCACTTTAACTACATTCAGAAATAACCGTTTTTAAATATGTTTGTTGATGATCATTGTTTTTATTACAAGTTAAAGTTTTTCACTCGAGTTGTGGGTTGGCTAGGTTCTAGCTGGATTTATATCCTCGCTGTGACAGGTGTGGCAGTGATCAGGCCACCTTAATCCTCATTTTGAACATGCCCGGCTTTAACACATTTCTTGAAGGAAGTTTTCCCAAGCTGAGAAAGAGCACTGACCTGAAACCTTGACCCTCAAATTGCTGTCCTTACAGTGGGTGAGCAAGAAGAAGAGGTTACTGATGTAAATCGTTGGTTCTCTCCAGGTAAGGTGCGCTGTGTCATTGAGATGGAGAGCTGTTGCCCCAAACACTCGTATTCAGAGACTTTTAGACATTGAGTCTTGTCATCGAGACACTGTTTTATTCAGAATTATTGGGTGAAATTTGATGAGATCTGCAGTCCTTTCCTGCCATATTATTCAAACCTTCAGCCTGGAGATATAACTGCTGCCTCATCCATTGCATACGCCTGCTTTATAAGCTGTTTCATTTAGCAAAAATCCTTTGTAATTCCCTTTCACCCCTTCTGTTATCTTTTTGCACATTAAAACCATGCTTGCGTTTGGTTTTGAGCTTTCCGTCAGAGGAGGATCATTTCGTGATATCCAGCTCAGCAGCATTTGACAGCTGGAAAAAATGTTTGAATCTATGTTAATGTATCATGGAGCACCTTCTTATTGGGGCTTTATTGTGCTTGATCAATAATTTTAGTTTTCCTATATAATTGAAAAGTTTTTAATTTTTAAAACCTTTTGTCTGATATACTTGAGTTTCACATTATTCGAGTTCTTTGTTAAATCAAAATTTTAAAAAGATGATCCTTCTTTTGGATGATATTTATTTTTCTAGATGTGTAACACATAGAGTAATTCTATTACAAAGATTAAAAGGACCCTTATATGAAGAAAAATGTCCACTTCTTATTAAACAGACCAAAGTGGAAAATATAATCAGTAAATATGTTAATGTTACCAGTTGGATGCAAATACAACTTTGTTTTTTGGTGCCAAATATCAAAGATTTCCAGTCTAGAAAGCATAACTGTGTTTTCACAGTTAGTGGACACACTGTAGTTTGAAAAAGCAATCCCTTTAGTCGGGATTACCACCTGTTGCAGTAAGAGGCATGTGTTGGGTCATATAGACACAGGGAGGGAGGACTCATTTGTAACAGGGCAGGACGCCTGTTTGGGCCATAAAATGTTTCGCTTGACTGTCACCAAACTGTGTCAATTCAGAGTAAGTCCATATGTGTTTTATTTGTTGCTAGAAGCATTCTTTGGTAGAGATTCTGGGAATGATAGGAGTGGATCTTGACCAAACATATGGGTCAGATAAGCTTCTGAATGAAGGCAGAAACTGTGTAGTAAAAAACTGAATTGTTGAGCATATGAAAATCTTTTGCATTTCTTTCTTCTTTCAAATCCCTTCTGACTTTAACTCTACATATCTGACTTCTTCTCGCTGCAGCTGGCTGAGTACCGTCAAAGAAAAGCTCATGCGGACTCCCAGAAGAAACAGAAAAAGAAGAAGAAAAAGAAGCCGTCCGAGGATTCTGAGGGAGACTCGCAGGGACGGGTCGAGGGCGAGCCGGATCCGTCTGTGGGTGAAGAGGGAGAAAGAGAGGAGGTTCAGGGTGAAAGACGAGATAAATCACATAAAGGAAGTGAAGAAACACCCACCACAGAGTTGACCTTCACCAAGACGCTGAAGAGCGGAGAGACGATCAGGCATGACCAGACCTATAAGATAGAGGTACACACATTTATTTCATGCATGACTCAATACAGCAATACAAGCTTTCACTGCAAAACTTTAAAGTGCCAACTGTGGTTATTCTAAAACTGTCAAACTTTGCTGGTTTGCTTTGCAAAGTATTCATACTCCTTAAGTATTTCCATGTTTTGTTATAACCAAACTTTAATGCATTTATTATAACTTAATATGTTAGACCAATGCCAAGGACTGCATAGTAATGATGCTGACAGAAAATTAAATATGTTTTTTATATATCTTTACTGATAGAAGTCTGAAAAGTGTGCCATGCATTTATGTTCAGCCCCTTTAAATCTGATACCATATCATAGTCATATTGGAATGGCCCAGTCAAAGTCCAGACCTAAGTGTAATTGAGAAATTAAGCATTGATGATCACAGATGCTCTCTATCTAATATGGCCAAGCTTGAGGTGTTTTGCAAAGAAAAATGTACAAAAAAATGAGTCTAGATGTGCAAAACTGGTAGAGATTGTGGTTTTCTGAGGTATTGGTGCAGGGAGGCTGAAGATAAATGCACGCCACACTTTTCAGATTTTTTATTTTTTTTTGAAAAGGATTTGATAAATCATATATAATTGTCCTTCTTCTTCATAATTATTCACTGCTATGTGCATAAAATCCCAAATACATTGAAGTTAGTGGTTGTGACATGCCAACATGTAAAACCTCATTCTTCTACAAAAGATGTATTTGAACAAATTAAACAAGTTGGCAATTGATCCTTTCCATGATCCATTCCCTTTAGAGCTTAACCCTATGCATAATAGATGCTCTGGTTAAATGCTAAATGCAAATTCTTCAGTTAGAAATATTGACTCAAAAAACAGTTTTTTGTACTTTTTTTTTGTTAATGTTCTGATAACTGAAAAAGTCAAAAGGATATTGCGGCGAGTCACTTGGTTATAAGGTAATTATAGTTTGTGAAAAATATATATATATTAAATTATTTAAAGTTATAAACAACTGTCTTTAGAGAAGTAATAAAAACCAGGCTACCAGCAACTGAGATGCAGAATCAGAAGTGTGTAGATGTTTTCTAATCTCTAATTGTTTGTAGAGCTTTGACCTGCCAATACTGATCTGTTTTCTTTTTTAAAAACTATATCATAAAGAAAATATAAGCACAGAGATTTAAAATGTAGTTTTTAACTTATAAATAAAGGATCCTACAAATATTGGCATTGAACCAGCAACTTTCTATAAATGGTTGTATATCAGTGTCATCTTCTAGTATTTACAGATTAATAGACAAGTTTTAATCTTGTGTTTTCCTGACAACCACGTCACCATAAACGTACCTAACGTAAACGCTAACGTTAGCATGTTTACTCTCTGTTTTGATACAACTTGTTGGCTTGTTACGTATTGTGGTGCAACTCCATAATAATCATGTGTGGACAAAACTTACAAAGAGTTGTTTTTCTCCTACATAACCTTGGTGCTTTGCTGTGAATGTTGCAAAATTTAATGGCTGGTGTTACAGCTGTACGGCTCTCCCAGGATACACAGCGCTCAGAGCAGCAGGCAATACATGCTCTTTTTCAAAGCAAACAATCACTGTGAAGGCTGGAAAAATTTTATATTTATATTATTTATAATACATTGTTGCTAGCCCTGCTCATGAAAATAGGCTGTGATTGTTAATTGAGTCACAGCACTTGCAGATTGCATGTTTGGGGAGATGTTTTTCCATGAATTCACATAGAAATACCCGCAAAATGCCCCATGGGTCACCAAGTTTCACAATGTCAAATAGTGCATAAGAGATGTTTTATATGAGGAAACAGAGTGGGTAAAAGTGACATAAGTGTTAGGGTTGTTTGTTTGTTTGGCTGCGTGGTCGGAATATGTGGGTGTGAAGCAAGCTAAGCAAGTCTATATAGGATAAATTTGAGTATGCATGCATGTGTTTGTGGGCTAGTCAGGATAAAAGAGGATATTAGAAGAAAGCAAAGAAGAGGGTCTGTGAAGCTCAGCAGTAGTCTTGTTTCTCTCACAGGATCCTGGCTTCCATAATAAGTAGGCTTCCTACCATAATACATACATACATACAGAAATAAAAAAATGACTCGATAAAATAATTACTAGGTCAAAATTTAGCTATAATATAAATTAGTGCGCCATTAAATGCAACAAAATAATCATATATAATAATATATATTTCTATTTGAATACACTATTTTTATTTAAAGCACATATTTTCAAATCATAAATTTTTTTTGAACTGTATTTTTCCTTTCCTTTTTTAATACCAGTGAATTTCTTGCTGTTTTATTTTTTCTGTATATTCAGATATACATTTTTCAAAAATAAAGCCTGGTAAATATGGCAAATATTAGTCATCATATTAGTAATATTTCTAAAGTAAATTGTCATTCGAGGATCATTTCTGTCCTGATTAAGAGTTCAGTTTATTCATTTAGAAATCCCATATGAAATATAAATAAAATATAGTGACATCTTTAAAAACTGAACTCCTAATCAGGACATAAATCTTCCTTGAATGACAGCTGACTTTAAAAAGGTTATTAATATGATGCATAATATTGGCCATATTTACCAGGCTTTATTTTTGAAAAATCAAATGTGGTAAACATGCAGATCTGAGATCTCTTGTACAGTTTGTTCCACCTTTCAAGCCCTCTCAGTAGCTTTTGCTCGGCCGTGTTGCCACTCTTCTCCATGAACCCATAAAACTACTTGGCTGCCATGGAGACAGACAATTGCCTTCAAACTGGTAGGGATGTGTCAGTCTGTGTGACCAATTTCTAAAGCCTTGCAGCGCATATCAGAACGCCTAAAGGTTGATGGACTGCATCATTATGTTTCCTTTTACATAAGATGTTTTCGTTTTGACCTTGAGAGGGACCCAGATCGTCTGTTTTGCAGAACACTGTGTGACAAATTCTGAATTACAGCTGCCTGAATGAGTGCTTTCCTGCATCGCATACAAGTAAAGCATTCCAGGTTTACCTTGCACAGTTTTGCAAAAAGATATTCTTAAACTAACCCGACATGCTGCTCTTGGAGAATGAAAGGAAAACGCAACAGAATCAGTCTTTGCAATTTTAAGAATTTTGAAAGCTGTGTGAAGGTATCTGTGTGTTACCTCAGGGACACCTTCTTGAGTTGTTTTCTCATATGTAGGTGTATCTTCATCATTTAGAATATCACTGAAAAGTTAATTTATTTATATAATTAAATGAAAAAGTGAAACCTGTGTGTTTAATAGATTTGTTACACACACTATTATATTTAAAATTTTTATTTCTGTTAATTCTGGTGATTAGGGGTCATACCAAAAGGAAATCCAAAATTCAGTGAAAATGAGAATTTTAGATCAGATGAATTTAATTAAGAAATGTCAGTATACTAAAAAGTGTGTCCAGGCACTGTACAATATATCCACTGCCATCAGCAGCAGACGACATGGCTCCCCAAATCATCAGTGACTGTGGAAACTTCACACTGGACCTCAAGCATCCTGGATTCTGGGCCTCTCCACTCTTCCTCCAGACTCTGGGATATTGACTTAAAAATAAAAAGTAAAATGTACTTAGATTTGATAACAGGGATTTGGACCACTAAGCAGCCATTCTGTTCTTTTTCTCCTTAGCCCAACTAAAGCGCTTCTGATGTTGTCTCTGGTTCAGACGTGTTTTGACAAAATAATGCCACAGTTGTGGTCCTGGAATGTCCTGGAACCGTCTGTGTGTGGTGGCTGTTGAAGCTCTGACTCCACCTGCACTCCAGGCCTTGTAAATCTCCCCAAACTCTTAAAGCGCCTTTGCTTCAGAATCCTATCAAGGCTGCAGTTCGCCTTTCTTCTTCAGCAACTTTTCTAGCACACTTTTTCCTTCCACTCAACTTTCTGTGAATATGCTTGGATACAGCATTCTGAAAAGCCAGCTTCTTTAACAGTGATCTTTTGTGGGTTACCCTCCTTGTGGAGAGTGTAAGTAACTGCCTGCTGGGCAAGCCAACAGTCTGACTGATTGTGTATGCCCTAATTGATTTTTATTTATCTTCTGCAATATTGTAATTGTCGGAAAAATCTGTTTTGTGGTGTTTATTAGCTGTAATCCTCAAAAATACAGAAACAAATGCTTGGAATAAATCTCTTTGTGTGTAATTAATCTATACTATTTATACGGTCCCCTTTTGAATTAAATTACTAAAATAAAAACTTTTTAAATGATATTCTAATTTAATGAGATGCTCCTGTAGTTCCGGAGTTCGAAAATGTCCTTGAGGGGTGACGTGTAAGAGCACAAATGTTTTAAATCCAGTGTCTTTGTTAAATCACAGTTCATAAACTGATGTTGCTACAAATAAAACTACATTTTCGAGGTTAATGTTCAGGGGTTTTGTTCTAAATGGCAATAAATTCCTCTAGGTGTTAAAAGATGCCAGACAGCTTCATGGAAGTGGCTGCATTATTGAACCGCTGTCGTTTTACCTCATCTGATTTAATTAACTTCTCTCATTCATGATTAACGTCCTACATTTTATTCATTTATTCTTATATTATTTTGTGTTAACGTGCTTTCGTTTTTCTCTTGCAGCCTGAAAGCGAAGTATCCACCACGGCTGAAGACTACTCCTCAGAGGTGAGTTTGACATAAATTTCATATCTTTTTCTAATGGGATCAGGTAACCTCTCCCATCCTCTGTTTGAAGATGTCTAAGACTGTTAATGCACGTTTAATTGTTGGGGATTTGGATCTGTGCTTTAAAAAGCAATAAATGTGAATTATTTACTGACGAGCTGAAGAACGTTTGCTTTGATGTTACTGAGTTAGATCTCTTTATTGATGAAACATTTACTGTAAAAGGAAAAGAAATATGTCGTTTTCTAGTTGTGTCTGACTGCTTTAAGTAAACAATGTTATAATGAATATGTTTGTCTTTGACACTTTTTTTTTCTTTCTTTAGGAAAGACTACATTTAAAATAAATTCCAATACCAAGATAAAATCTTTATAATTGTCATTTTAATGTAGGTTTATTTATTATATTTGGGTCAAAACAACATTTTATTATAATTATTTTGAATTATAGAACGTGAATCTGTATGAAACAGTTTTTAACCACAACAAAGGTGCTCAAAGATGGTTTCTGAAATGATTTAGGCCTTCTAGTTCTTAATGTTTAACCCAGCACATTATGAATTAACAGGTAAATGGGTGCCACGATGAGATGTCAGAGAACCTAATGATGCCTTCAAAGGATTTTATCTGGGTACAGTAATCTAATCAAGCAGCTCTGCTTTGGCTTCGCTAATAAACCCAGTGCTTAACATCTTAAGCAAGATTTCCACTAACCACGTCTGTTTCTCGCTGCCCTTTTATACCTGGATGTTTTATGTACCTGTTCTGTTGGTGATGAAGTGATATCATTGTCTTTAAAAAGGGCAAATCCACCAAAGGTCAGGATGGAGCATAGGATTTGTGACATTATAGAAGTGTGAGTTATTTGTAAGAGCAGTAATGAAGGAGTATGGATGGCGAGAGGTTTAGTGTCTGCTTTGAGGAGAGAAAACAACGTTTTATAAAAGTTTTATCTTGAAGGAGCTTTTATGTCTATGTTTTCATTACAGATAAACAACGCTTAGCATATTTTCTGCTTTTCTAAACATTTTTATAACCATAAATGTTACAAAATAAATCAAAGTATAAAAGCTTTATATCCAAAAGTATAAAAACATTTGCAAATGCAGTTTTTCCTCCTGAAGTCTTTAAAGCCTTCTTTAATAAGATGTCAGACAGCATGAACAGTGCCTCGCTGAAGTATTTCCTCATTTTGTCAGATTTCTGTCACAAACTGCATTTAATTTTTTATTTTATTTTACCAGCCCAAAGTAATCTATAACAGTGAGGTGAAAGGTTGGTTGGTTTTCAATTTTTTCAAATAGAAATATGGAATATGTGGTTTGCATTTTAAATTCAGAGTCAGTAAAAACTACTTCATATCAGCTATAAGTCTTTCAAGAAATGCCTCTACCAGCTTTGCACATTTAGAGGCTTTTTCCTTTTGCCAATTCTTCTTTTGAAAACAGCTAAAACTGCAACACAGGATGTAGAGTGTAGGTGAACATCAGTCTTGACACAGATTCTCAATTGGATTTAGGCCTGGACTTTGACTGGTCCATTTCATGAATTCCATAGCAGCTCTGGCTGCATGTTTAGAGTGGTTTTCCTGCTGCTAGGGTATATTCTGCCCCAGTCTCGTGTTTCTTTTGGTTTTTTTTTATTATTATTCCTGGATATCTTGCATTTAACTCTGTCCCTCTTCCAGAACCAGATCTGAGCAGCTTTTCTGTTCCCTGTGTGTTCAGGTTGATGTGTAGTGTTTGTTTTCTTTCATACATTATGTTTCATTTTGTTCTCATCTGACCAGAGGACCTTCTTTCACAAATCTTTGTCCCTTAGATTGCTCTTGGACAACTGCAAACCGGACTTCTTGTGGCCTTTCTTCAATAACTTTGTTCTTACTACTTATCCATTAAGGCCAGATGAGCTCTGGATCGCTGCAGCTCCTCCAGAGTAACCACAGGCCTCTCGGCTGCTTTTCTGGTTAATGCTGTCCTTACCCAGCTCAGTTTAGATAGATTTTTTCCAGTTTTGGACTAATTAAACAGTGCTCAATGAGATGTTCAAAACTTTTGTTTTATCATCTAACCATGCTTCAGACATTCTCCCTGACTTATCTGCTGAGTCCCTTGGTCTTCATGATGCTGTTTGATCACTAATATTCTCTAACAAAGCTCCACACCACATTTTCCAGATTTTTATTAGTGAAAAGATTTGAAAACCATGTATTATTTTTACTTTGAGCAGTTGTAAGTTGCAGCTCAGCCCTTATTGGCCAGACTGCTCTTTCATGTAATTATTTACAATTCCTGTTGCTTCCTGATCTGAAGCGTAAACATTATATGCAAAAAATGACCCGTTTTTAGCATGCTCTTCAACTTTGGGCTCCTCTAAAAAATAGCTTTTGCTCTTTGGTGGTGACTAACTTCTTTGAATTCTTTTTTTCACTGAATCCTTTAAACGCTGTCTAAGCTCTTATATTGTTTCTACTTAGGAGGAGGTGGAGACCCTGCAGCAGCCAACAGAGGGATGTACGGTACAAGAAATGGAGGATGCTCTTGCGGCTAAGACCGAAGCTCTGGAGGAGCTGAGTCGAGAGCTTGAGGAAATCAGGTCTGCCTTCGGTGCTGAAGGCGTGCAGCAGGTGAAAGTCTCATTTCTGTTGTTCTTCTGGGTTTGTTGCATGACATTTTATCTTGAAACGCAGAAAGGCTTAAATGAAACCTTTGGTTAGATTCAAAATCATTGTCACCAGCACCTCTGAAATATTACTGTGTAGAAGGTTTGGTTTAGTCTTGCTACAAAGGTGCATATTTATTCACATTTTCTATAGTTGCATTTACAAGAAAGAATCAAAATAGCATTTTGAGAGGGAGGAAACAGTATGTTGATATCACTTAAGGGATCCACAAAGAGTTGTTTGCTAATCAATGTTGTGTCATGTTGCTAGTGTGAAATGGCTCAGAGATTCACCATTAAACAGTTTGTTGTGACGTCAAGATGGCATTTTTAAAGTGTTTAATGGCGTAACAAAAAAAACAGTTATAACAGCCAAAAATAAGCATGGTAAAAGGGTTATTATGCTTTAAAACAATGTAAGAATAAAGACTGAGATAGAATACCAGTTAGAAGAGAAATAAAAGCAGATGTCAAGAATATGAACTGCACCAAAACTACCAAAAAGCTGTTTGTTTTCAAATGAAAATGGAGATTCAAGACTTATTTTAGATGGTTTTAAAAGTTAAAATCCATTCTGTATACTTAAAAAGACTGAATCTAACTGCCCTGTTCAATGGTTAGGACTAATTGGAATATTTGTACCTGACTTTTGTGAAGTGCCTTGAGACGACATGTGTTGTGAATTGGTGCTATATAAATAAACTGAATTGAATTGATCAGGATGTTCCAAATTAGGTTCTGCTGAAGGTTTATAAGCAACTAATATCTTACATCCAGTTCTAAAAACATCAAAATGGTTTATGTGGTTGCATTTATGAGCTGTTTTAACATGTGCGTTGGATATTATTGACACAGAAGCTGATGATTGTTCACGCAACAACTGGGGTTAGGACGCCGTGCGCCATCAATGATCTTCCTGTGTGAAAAGCAGAAAACTTCAAACCGCTGCAGTGTTTTTGATTTTTACACAGCTGAACTTTAATGTGAGACAGGACAAGCTTTTCAGGTTTTTGGTAGCGCACCGCGTCCTACCTGGATCTCCTGCGTTAATCATCTTTGGTTTATGTGTTAGTAACTATCCAATGCAAAACATGACAGCTGTTTAAAGGATCATAAAATAGTGTTTGTATATACACCGCTTTGACCCTTTTGAGATTTTCATTTTGATCTTAGACCAACTAATCTGGATTTATACTAGATAAACGGCCTATATAAACTAGATGCTAGCCAACGGCTATTCTGTTCTGTTCTGTTTTAATAAATCAGTCTTTCCTTCTCTTGCTCATTTCAGACACACTTTATTGAAGATGAACAACAGCCAATAAAAATAAACCGTAATGAAATAAGACAATCTAATGGCTTTGTGTGGTTTTAAAGGAATGAGGATTGTTCGGTTTACTCAGTTTTTATCTTTTTTCCTAAAGCTTTTTTATTTAACTCTTTCAAAATGTTTGTCTTTTTTTTTGGTTTTTCAATGCAACTTTTATAATTGTATGAGTGGTGCAATAAATGATGGTGGCTTGTGCAGGTCACTGTATTAAAACCCATATTAAATGTGCAGCTGCAGGACTTTGAAGCTGCACTAAAGCAGCGAGATGGAATCATCACCCAGCTCACATCCAACCTTCAGCAGGCTCGCAAGGAGAAAGACGAGATCATGAAAGAGTTCTTGGCACTGACCGAAAAAAGTCAGGAACTTCAGATCCAGTTCCAGCAGGTAGAAACTGTTTTTATATGTAGATTTTTTTTTATAAACTTGGAGTGACCTGTAATAAAACTGTTATCATGTCATATTCTGACTGCCCATCACAGCTGCAGGCCGGCGAGGTGCTGAGGAACACCAGCCACAGCAGCGCAGCAGCAGATCTCCTGCAGGCGAGACAGCAGCTTGTTCAGCACCAGCAGCAACTGGAGGAGATGAGAGGGGAGGTCAGAGAGCAGGAGGAGAGAAGCAGCAAACAGCTGCAGCTCATCAGCCACCTCCAGCAGAAGCTCAGTGAGGTGGAGATGGTGAGAACTGCCACACTTTAATGCTTTGAGGTTTGTAACAACAATTGTGTGTAAATCTCAACCCAAATGTCTCTTTAGTCAGGGAGAAGATCAGAGGAGTCGTTTGCACAAAGGATAAACGAAAAGGAGCTGCTGATTGCCGAACAAGAGAAGGTTATTTTGAGTCAAGAGGAGTCACGAAGGAAAGCGGAGGAAGAGTTTGCACAAACAATGAAAGATAAACATCAGTTTATTTCAGAACAAACTGCAATAATTAAAGAACATGAGCAGTCATTGACCTTGCTCAGACAAGAACTTGTTCATGAAGGAAGGACTAGAGAAGAGAAGATCATTAATGACTCTGATGAAAAAGACCTAATTATTGCAGAGAAGGAGAGGGTCATTTCTGAACGTGACTCTTCTCTTATCCAGTTAAAAGATGAGCTGAAAAACTCAGAAAAACATCTGCATGAGCTTCGGCTAGAAGTTGCTTTAAAGGAATCTGAGCTTGAAAAGTGTCTGGATGAGTTAGGAAGCACAAAATCAGAATTATTAAGCTGTAAAAGTCAAATGGAGAGTTATAAATTAGAGCTAGAAAAAGAACAAAGGGAGTTAGAAAGCTGTAAGGGTGACCTCGCAACCTTCAGACATAAAGAACAAATGTCATCCAATGAAATCAAGCAGCTCATGGGCACAGTAGAAGATCTACAAAAACGCTGCCACAGGGGGAGCATGTCAGAGAGCGACACCATCCAAAGAATGCAGGAAGAGACCTTGAGGAAGCTCGAACTTCTCAGGGCCGAGCTGGATGAAATGTACGGCCAGCAGATAGTCCAGATGAAGCATGAGCTCAATCTGCAGCATGCAGCAAGAATGCAGCAAATGACTGAGCAACATCAGGCTGAGGTTGAGCTTCTAAAAGCACATCATCTATCTCAAAGTTCAAATCTCAGCAAAGGAGAGGTTGAAACTCTGAATGCAAGAATAAGGGAACTGCTGGTCGCTTTAGAGCAATCTGAAGCAACTTGCAATGAAGCCAGACATGAGCTGAGTCAGGTCGTCCAAGAGAAGTCGAAGCTGCAGGTCAAGATTAAGGATCTTCTTCGTGATCTAAGTGCTGCAAGGCAAGAAGTGGAGCAGGTCTCCACCAGGCTTACCTCTCAGGAAACTACCCAGGGTGACCTGCAGCGCCTCCAGGAGACCATCCACACCCTGAGGAACGAGCTGTCAGCTGCTCAGGAAGCTGCAGTAGAAGCAGAAACCAAACACGAATCTGAAATCACCAACTACAAGATCAAGCTGGAAATGCTTGAAAGAGAGAAGGATGCGGTCCTAGACCGAATGGCAGAGTCGCAGGAAGCGGAGCTGGAACGTCTCAGGACGCAGCTCCTGTTCAGCCACGAGGAGGAGCTAACAAATCTCAGAGAGGACCTGCAGAGAGAGAGCTTCCTAAAGACAGAGAACCTCCTCAACGAAGCCGCTGTCAGGCATGAGAAGGCTTTGGATGAGCTGCATGTTACTTATGCTCAGCAGCTGGATTTGTTACAGAAAGAGAAGACGAGTTATGCTTCAGAAAGGAATGAACTTCTGCACCAGATTCACGGGCTCAAAGAAGATCTGAAGCTCACTTTGCAAAGCTCTAAAGCAGATCAGCTGGTTCAGCAGCTCCAGGAGCTTCAGGTTGAACTCGAGGAACTTAGAAAAGGTGCCCAAGAACGAGTTAGAATGCAAAATGAAATCCAGACGTTATTGAAACAGACAGAGGTTCTGGAAAACCAGAAAAACGAAAGAGAACAGAAACTAAAGGTGCAAGAACAGGAAAAGGAGACCTTGATTAAGTCTAATAATACTTTAAGAGAAGAGATGGAGTCAAAACGTTTGATAATGGAGAAACTCACAGTACAGAAAAATCAATTCCAGCAGCAGCTTGTTGAGCTTCGTGAGGAGATTGAGAAGCAGAAGACCACTTTCTCTTTTGCGGAGAAGAATTTCGAGGTAAACTACCAGGAGCTCAAAGACGAGTACACTTGTCTCGCAGAGGCGAAGACGCAGCTCGAAGAGAGGTCGCTCAGGGACACGCTCGAATTCGAGGCGAAGATTGCACGCCTTCTGTCAGAGATCCGAGAGCTCGAGGAGCAGAACAGGGATATCAAAACGGAGGAGGCGAAAAGCAATGAGCACGCTGTGAGGGATCCGATGGAGAAGCTTAATGTTACTTTGAGTGAGAAGAAGAGCCTCGCTGACAGGCTCTCTGATGTCACAGGGTGGGAGTTGGGAGAAGATCTGGTCAAAGCCAGGCAAGAAAACTCAGAGGTCATTGCCAAAAACGAAAGTCTTTTAAAGCAACTGGAAAAGACTGAGCAGAAAAAAACACTAGTGGTGGAAGAGCAAACTGTTGAAGCAGTTTCTTCTTCAGAGGATCATCACAATCAGATTCAATCTCTACAAGAGGAGATAAAAGCTCTACGGGCTCGCTTAGGTGCAGCCGAAGCAGAGAGAGACGGCGTTCTGCAGACTCTGGAGCTCCACAGGCTCGCTCACTCCTCAGGGGAGGGACCTGTTGAGGAACGATCTCTCCCGCACAAGCCGGCATCCTCAGGATCAAGCAGGCGCAAAAGACGGCAGAGGTCGAAGCAGGAGCGCAAAGCTGGCTCCGCTGCTTCAGACGACAGAGAGGAGCGACTAAGGGAGGAAGAAGAGAGAGCTAAAAGTGCTGCAGAGGAGGAGATGCTGCCTCAGATGCAGAGCCGAGTTATGTCACGTTCACCAGAGAGGGCCGGTAAGGAGGACTCCGCTGATGGGTACCAGGGAGACGGAGGCAGAGACTACATCAACAAAGCAGTGAGCTCTCACATCTTTCTGCTCTTTTCTCTTTTGCTCTTTGAAGTCTGAACACATACAACATCTGTGGAAACAGAATCCATTTGAATTATTTTAGTTTATAGTGAATTCAGAGCCAGGTCTGGCGTTGATTGTTTCTCTATTTTTGAAGAGAATATGAGCATTTCAGTTTTGACAGATTTTCTCTTCAGTAGGCAACATCGTTGATTGTAAATTGCCTGAGAGCCCGGAGGCTTGCTTTGAAAGATAGCATTTAGAAGGCAGAATCAGAATGCTGCCTTTTTATATTTCTGCAGCCAGAAAAGCTGCATACAGTACAAGCCTGCATGTAAAAGTCATGTGTGAGGACTACATGAAAACAAGCTTTGTGCGGTTTCTTTTATGTATTTTTTATACACCGAGCTTTCTCTTGACTCTGCTTACCCTCAAACTGAGCAACAGATGAAACGAGTCTGCTTACAGCTTCAAATCGTTTCCATTGTGTAGAAACGTGTACATTCTAGTTTCTTTCCATCCTGCAGGGAGTGAAGGGTTTGAGGTGAGAAGCCATTTCAACCCCGTCACTTTATGTCCGTGTCACCCCTCAGCTGTGCCACAAACACGCACACAAGGCAAAAAAGATCGTATACAATGTTTGTCTGCCATCTCACCTCTGTGCTTCGTGATGCTTTAGTCACCTCCTGGGTTGGAAAAGCCGTACCTGAAACAGGATCAAACTTTCAGGGCCAAAAGCTGTTTTGTAGCTGGATGCCGTTAAAAATTTAGCCCTCTTTGAAATTCATCTTCATCTGTGGTTTAAAACTAGTTTTAGTTTTGATCCTCAATGGATTTAAGAGGAATTTAATGGTGATAGTTAACTTCTGCTCCGTCTCAGAAAGTGATCCGTAATGGTGCATTTTATCTTTTCTGTCCATCATTGTCTTGTTTTGTTTGAATTTCTAGCTTCTTGCTAAAATTAATTCATACACCTTTTAAACTATTTCACGTTTTCTCACATTCCAGCCACAAACTTTAATGTTTTTTCTGGGATTTTATGTGATTGACAAATATAAAGTGATGCATAAATGTGTCGAAGGAAAACAATGATGTTCTCGCGTTTTGTTTAACGAATGCAAATCTGAAACATTAAGTTCCTTATACTCTGATACGCCTAAATAAAATTCATGGCAACAGATTACCTTCAAAAGTCACCCAGTTAGCAAACAGTTCCAACTGTGAGTAATATAATATCAGTATAAATCCAGTTGTTCTCTGAAGACCTCGGAGGTTTGTTAGAGAACATCAGCAGTCAGGTCAGGGAGAAAGATATGGAGACTTTTAAAGCAGCGTTAGGTTAAACGATAATATCAGAAGCTTTGAACGTCTCAGAACACTGTTCCATCATCAGAAAATAGAACAAGCATGGCACAGTTGCAAACCCACAAAGACATGGGTGTCCACCTATACTGACAGGCTGGGCGAGGAGAGCTTAATCAATGGAAGCAGCTGGGTGAGCTGCAGAGATCCTCAGCTCAGACTCCTCAAATATGGCATTTGCACATATTTGCTGATGAGCCACAAAATATGTGAAACATCACCCTGAAGACACTGTCCCAACTGTGAAACATGGTGGTGGTAGCATCATGCTGTGGGGATACTTTTCTTCAGCAGCGACAGGGAAGCTGGTCAAAGTTGATGAGAAGATTAAATGAAAAAAATACAAGACAATCCTGGAAGAAAACTTCTTAGAGGCTTTACAAGACTTCTGACTGGAGCAGAGGTTCACCTTCCAGCAGAAAAACATTAAACATCCAGTCAGAGCTAGAGTGATATGGTTTAGTTCGGAGCATATTTATGTTTTAGAATGGCCTAATCAAAGTCCAGACATATATCTTATTGAGAATCAGTAACAAATGTTGTTCTGCACAGAAGAATTGGTAAGAACAAAATTCAGCCTTCCGTTTTGTAAAGCTGGTAGAGATAATTCCCAGGGGACCTGCAGCTCTAATTGTTGCAAAAGGTGGTTCTACAAAGCAGTGACTCAGAAAGCTGAACACAAACCTACACCACCCTTTTTAGATTTTTATTTGTAAAAAAAAAAAAAGAAAATCATGGCAAATGTGTCTTCCACTTTTCATTACGTTGTGCTTTTTGTTGGCCTATCATACAAAACCCCATTTAAAAACGGAGAAAGGTTTGAAAAAGTTCAAAACTGATGAATTCTTATGAGGTACTATATATTTGAGATGGTATCTCTGTTGTATTTGTTTTATTAGTAATAAAAATATTTTTATTCTGCTTTCTTATATAGGTGAGCAGACAGGGGATAGGGTGCCACACGGAGCGTGTCGAGTGTCAAGGAGCAGAAGAGGAGGAAGAGACCTCTGAGCATGTAAATGTCACTTAAGCTCACATCCTGCTCTCTTTGTCTTTAAGTTGCTATGATGGATCATTCGGTGCACAGTAAAGGTTGATAGATGGTGGCTCTACTGTAAGGAATGTTTCAAACTTGCTCTGAAATATTTTGCTGCTTTGTTGATGCACCTAAAATAGTTACGAGGGGCCATGAGCACAGTTCACACAGACTTTTTAATTGAGTGCAAAAAGGAGAGTTTAATTGGAGAGTTTACAAACATCAATTTAATTGCATCGGAGGAGGCATCAAAGGAGCCAAAGAATTTGAGAAAAGTGTAAAAGAGCGGAGCAGTGCTGTGAGGAAGATAAAGATGGAATAAAATGACTGAAATCACAGGTTCGACACGACCTCTTAAAACAGGGTGAAGCAGAAGACGATTTTTCAGGGGGCTGCTGCCAAAGTAAGAGGGATTCCCTCCTTGTTTAATCAGTAAAGAGGGCAAAGTAACTTTTAAGCAAGTTTACTTTAATAACTTTCTTTTGCTTACTTTGACACTTTCTAATCTAGCAGAAAATGACAAGCTGTTAACAATAAAGACAATCTGCTTTCACCTGGACTCAAACGGCATAAGGTCTGAAATTGTGAAATCAAATAAATGAATCTTGCTTGGTGCTTTTACTAAACGAACACAAAATGAGCTCATTGACTTAAATGAAATTATAAAGAAAAGTCAACATTTTCAACAATAAAAGGTAGTTTGACCATATGTATTAATCTAGTTTTTAGGGCTAAATTCAGGGTTGCTACATTGGATATAAAAAGTCTACAAACCCCTTTTAAAATAAGACAAATAATAATCATTTCAGATATTTTTCCACCTGCATTATTGAAGTGATAAACAAAGATGGCTAAAGGCTTGTAGCATAAGTATTCGCACCCTTAAACTAATACTTTGTTGAGCAACATTTTGATTCAATCTCAGCATTAAGTCTTCTTGAATATACTCACCTGCCATCAGATATAAAGAATCTGACTGAATGGAAATAAACCTCAGCTGTCCTGCTTCTATTTTCATATTGTTCATTTTTCACCCTTTGCAAAGTTTTCAGTCAGGACAAGAGTACAAAAAAAGTCTGGTGTAAAAACTAACAGCATTTCAGAAGAACAGCATAGGAACAGTCAAACATGGTTTTGGTAGTGTGATGTTCTGGGGGCTGCTTTGTGTCTTCAGGACCAGGACTGCTTGTTGTAATTGATGGAGCCATGAATTCTGCTCCCTAGCAGAAAATCCTGAAGAAGAATCAGTTTGTGACCTTAACCTCTGAGCACTCTTGGGTCATACGGCAGGATAATAGATCCAAAGCACATCAGCAAGTCTGACACTGAATGGCTCACGACAAAACAAAATGAAGGTTTTTGATTGGCATAGTGAAAATCTGGATTTAAATCCATTTGAGATGTTGTAGCATAACCTTAAAAAGTCCATTAATACTTAAAAATCATCCAGAGTGTGCCAAAATTGCGGAGAGTCGCCGCACGGCATCCATCCATCTGTTTGTTCTCCGATGACCATCTCTCATCTGCATGTTTTATTTGATCACCAACATCTGAGCTGCTAGTCAGAAAAGAGTCTCCGACACGCTGTCAGATGCGCTGGACGGAGCGATCATATCATAACACCGCGTTTCAAAATACAGCCTAATTAGGATGTAGAGTGCACTTTCAAGCTTGTTATATCAAAGATTACAGAATCACAAATTTGTGCTAATGCATTATGCATCATCATGGAAAGAAGCCTTGTGTTGTGCTTTTTGTTGTTTTCATCCTTGAGTGATAATAACAGAGCTCTCATCTGGAGCACAGATGGTTCCGAACCACGTCTCTGTTGTAGAAATTAAATTGTTGGATTTATGTTGTTTAATCTTGTATTTCCTCTTATTAGCAAATGGATGCTCCATAATCTAATTTGTGGTTAGACGTAAGGTAGATATGATTTATTTTACAACTTTCTGTTATTTATAAGACAGGATAATTAAATTTCTGTGAATGTAGCTGGACATGCTTTGCTTTTGATTAGTCTGTTTTAATCTGTGATCTCCTCTTCATGTGTGAAGGATGAGTGCAGGCTGCAGATGGAAGCTCAGCGTATCAGCCTGTCTCAGATCCACGCCGCTCAGCTGGAGCTTCTGCAGGAAGAGACGGACACCTGCACGCGCTCTCTGGACGTGAAACTGCAGGACCTGAGACAACAGAGCGGCCAGGGTATAGCTCCCTTTACTACAAAATGCCACTGATCTGCAAGCATTTTTAAATTTATTTGTGTTTGTGGTAAATCTCTGAGTGTCTGAAGTGTAGGTTGCTCTTTTTGTGGTTTCTCAGGTGGCAGAAAAATCTCCAAGTACATGATAGAAGCTGTTTCCGAAGAATGCAGCCAGATAATTCGGGTAATTTGAAACTAATGAGAATACCAATTTTTATTCACATTTTCCCACATTTTTATTAACCGTAACACTGTCTGTCTGGTCGGGTTTCAGTCTTTTCAAAAGATTTTTGGCAAAGAGTTTTTGGAGCGTGTCAACACAGCAGGCCTGCTGCTTATTTCAGAGGAAGGGCCAGCAGCTAGTGAATCCACCTCCATTGTTCAGGAGGCTAGAGGTACACTCTTTATTTAGTTATAGCTTGTTTTTAAACAAGCAACAAAACATGTTTCTAATTAAAGAGGGACTGTAAATTAGATAAACTACTACAAAATGCAATTGATCTGTTTATGTTTTGCATTCATGTTCACTCAGATACTTGTTTTTTTGTTATTTTAATATTTTATTGTTCTAGAGTTATACAGCAATCTTTGGCAGGTGACGGAGAGAATTCAGCATGAACATGAACGTCTTTCTCAGCTCCAAGCTCTGCTGATATCTGATGTGAATAAGGTAAAAATACACAATTTGTAGAAAGTCTTCAACTTTTACACCACATGGGTTTGATTCCTTACTGTATTTGCTTGCATGTTTCAAACGCACCAAACAAGCATATTCTGTTTCCATGTGTCAAGTTATTGTGTCCATGGGAAAAGCATTTCTATATTCTGCAGTAAAATTAGGAACATGGTGTTTATTTTTTCATATAACTGCTAAATCTGATTGTATCTTAGACAAAGTATGATTTCTTTAATCTACTGATTCCCAGATAAGTGAACTGCAGATGGCCTATGATGAATTGAAGATCAACAGTGAGAAGCAGGTGTCTGACCTGAATGTACAGCTTGCCACAATAAGCCTTACTTCAAGCAGAGGTAAATCTGTTCATCTCTCTAAAGCTGCTGTCACTCTTTTTCTTATGTTACCACATACGTATGTTGACGTATCAAAAAAAAGGTGTTTTATGTGGGTTTTAACAAACGAAGCTCATTATGTGAAACATCAACTCTTGATGTCTTTGAAGTGTCTGCATTGTTTATTATGCACACTAGTTTTGAATATTGCATGTGTACTGGCATGAAGGATGTAAATATTAATCACGTCAACGTCTCTTCTTGAATGCTTTTCCGTACTTAATGATCCCCTGACCATCTTGGGTTTAAAATGCAATACTGTAAACACAGTACACCCAAGTGGTCAAATCATTATTAGCTGAATTAATCGGAAATAGAACCCATCCCACTGCTGTTTCAGCCACTCCAAGCATTCTGGGTGCTGAGGTCAGGGAATCTTCATCAGTGCAGACAGAGCATCAGCATACTTTAGCATGAGGTTAAGTGTTGTTATTATTGGTACGACATTCGGGTAAATTTCGTTGCAGTGGTTCATCAATGCAAATATGTGTTGGGTTTCTAAGTTGTGACAACCATCACAGAATGTTTTGACATGTGCAAAAAAATCCATGACACCTTGATTAGACTAGAGGTTAAAGTACATGTTCTAAAGTATCACATGCTGCAACATTATGTACTGTTTCCCTTCACTGTTGAAATTCAAGGCAGATAAATATTGCATCCAAGCAGCCCTTTGTAGTTGTGATTTTACACACACTGAAGATGCAGTGGTGATTGCAATTTGATATGTTATACAGCTCTACTTTCACCAAGCTGAAACAAGCAGAAGTACTGTAGGTTTGACAAAGTTGGGCTTTCTTTTAGTAGCCGTACTTAAGAAAACCTGAACTCTGCTCAGAGAAAAATAATTGATACTGATGATACTTTTTTAATTTAGGGTTTCAGCTAACAGATCTGTGAAACCTAAATGGGGCATTTTACACAATTCAGTTCTGGCTTTAATATACTTTAATGTTTTATTAACTTAATTTAGACTCACTGAATGTTGCCTGACCTACAAATGCTGATTTTTTTTCTAATCATTGTCATAATATTATAAATACTTCCTATGTTATCCATTGGCCCTGGTAGCGGTATCTGTTGTTTGTTGGACCTTTGTGCATTCCTCTGTTAGGAATACTCCGTTAATTCAAAGCAAAACCAATTAATTAGTGTTTTAAGTAAAAAATATGCTATTTGCCAATGCTTGTGTAAATACTTTGAGTGATAGAAATACCATTTTATTATTTAGTAAATTTTACAGTTCTTTTTTATCTAATCTCTGAACTCTTAACCTAATCCAGAGCTGTTGAGTTCAGGCGCCGTTACAGTGATGATCCAGCTGGACCCAGAAATTTCACCTTCAAGATACCAAAAAACCAGGACTTCCAGCTCAGAGTAGCTGGAAATATTGTTCCATTGTGCACAGATGTGGCATTCTCTCAGTCCTGTTCTTCTTTGTTTTTTTTCTCAATACTTTACTGTCTTGTGTTTTAAGTGCTGCAGACCTTGAGCTGTTTGTTGGTATTGTTTTGGTTGTCTTGTCAGAAAATTGAAGTGTGGACTAGATTGTTTTCCACCACAGATTCTCAATTAAAACTAACAATTTCCCAAAGCTTTAAAATGTCATCTTATCGTTATGTATTTACTGCTTTTATTTCCTTTTCTTGATTCATTACCTATTCATTTGCAGTTGTTTTTTTCTATATTGAATCTTCTGTATTTTATTTAATTGCTCTAGCTCAGCAGTTTTATTACTATATTATTAAATCTAGGGGAGCAGTTTGGGGAATCTGGCTCGGCTTCAGTGGAGCTCCAGAGGCTGAAGGCTGAGGCTCAGGTGAAGCAGCTCCAGCTGGAGGAGAGCCACCGACAGGAAATGGAGCGCCTCAGGGCCCACTACCAGCAGCAGGCCGCAGAGACGGAGGAGCGCTACGCTACGGAGCTGTTTGTGCTGCAGCAGCGACTGCAGGAGACCACAGGAGCTCAAACTTACTACAGGTGAACTTCCTGAAAACAGAAAACATTCAGTTTTCTCTTTATTACGGACATATTTTTTTATTATAAATGAATATTCTCTGAATCTCTGTTTAGTAGATTAAAACCATAGCTTACAGCTGATGTTGTAAAAGTCGGTACATTTTTAAATCTCATCTCATTTTTTTATTTTAGTGACAAGACGATCAAAATATGTCGAAAATGAATGTAAAAAATGCTGAAGTAGTATTTTATAAAGATTGACCGTCTCATGTTGAGATTTGTAACTTTTACCGCCTCATTTAGGGACTCCCTTTGAAGGTTGAGCTTGACTGGTTGCCGATGTTGAGAGAACGGTAAAAGGACTCAGATCATGATAGACTTCAGATGCTACTGTCCACTTCCCTTTCAGAGCCCAACTACTGAAACATTCAGTGGTCCATCTTTCATTTATGAAGAAAGAGCCTACTAAACCTCTTTAGATATCTTCCTGATCCGAATTGAAAGGCTAATGTTTTTTCCCTCATGTGTTAGGGTGTGCATGAATTCCTGCATATAAAAGTTAAACATGCCAATGGAAAAAAAGGTGAATATTTTAGGAAGGTTTTTACGCATCCACACAGTTTTGGTGCAGATTTTAATTGAACACTGGTCCAATCTTCCCACATGTTTACCTGAGTTACAATCTGTCCATTGATCAAGCAGAAGCAATTATTTAAATAATTTTTATTTACTCTTTAAGCCCCCCAAAAATGACCTTATCTGTTTTTTATTTGTTTTTATTTGTATCTCATTTATAAGTGTGCCCTGGCCAAGATGGCTGCAGCTCATCACAGAACTTAAATACAGCACACATGAGGAAGTTTTAACATGACAAAAAACATAAAGGTTCTTACAGTCGTGATCCTAAAAATACATTGTTCCTGTA
Organism: Crenichthys baileyi; assembly: GCA_036173005.1. NCBI lineage: Eukaryota > Metazoa > Chordata > Actinopteri > Cyprinodontiformes > Goodeidae > Crenichthys > Crenichthys baileyi. Next base: position 39,631 of record JAHHUM010000693.1, on the reverse strand, counting down.
AAAAAACATTTTTTTATTAATCTCGTTCTGCAGGGACAAATGATCCAAAAAATGTGCCAAAAAATGAATTAAACAACATAACAGGGACTACAACATTCCCCACAGTAGTTTTCAGCATTTGAAGTTTCTCTACTAATTTCTCTGTTGCCATATCTCTTGTTTTTCAATACCAGTCATTGAAAAGTTTCTTCGTAGCTCAATATTAAAGAGTTACGCCTTTATCTGAAAGAAACTACGTGTTGCGCATATTATTTCTCTATATTTTGTTTCTAACATCATGTTTAAAGATGGCAAGAAAGTCGGGCTCCTTCGAAGCAAATGCTAACGAATTTAGAGCAAAAAATTGTTTGCCTACTACTCATAATGTGTCATAACACTATGTTGTATACAAGTTGTTTTATTGTGAAATTGTTTAACCACAAATGTTTGTGATGTTTTTCTTTTGTTTTACAACAAAAAGAAAAACATCAGGCAAATATTTTTTTTTTTGTGGAATGAAATCATTTGACTTCTTCTCATAATTATGCAAAAGAAAAATAAATAAATAGCCTAATTAATTAAATAAACCATTGAGTCTGCTGAAGCCCAGTGACAATCATTACTTTTATTCTGTTGAGTAAATTTTATGAATAATATAACACTGTGCATAAAAACGGATAAACCAGCTTTTCCCATTGCCTCTGATTTCAACTTCACTGTGGTGCCCTGCTGCCCTCCACTGTTTCATTTTGTGATTATAAAGTAATAAGTGTTATTTACCTGTCAGGACAATCATAATAAGCCAAACCAAATTTATATAGTTTCCAAAAATATGGTAAACGATTGTTGAAGACCAAGTTTAATATGCTCAGTGGTGGCCAGTATTACACTACACTTGGTGCGTGTTTTGTTTTGTGTTTGTTTTTTAGAAAAAAATCAGCTGAATGTCCCATTTATTAAGATTAGTTTTGGGGTTTTCTTTATTTCTGCGTTCAATGCTAAATATGCCGAACTTATAATTATTTTCTTCATAATGGACTTTTTATACCATCACTTCAGGTTTTTTGCTTATTTTGCACGTCATGGCACTATTTTAATAAACTAATTATTTGATAATCTAGTAGTAACAATATGCAGGAATATGGTCTAATATGGGGGATTTATTTTGACCTATAACCTATAGGGTATAAGTTTAACTAGTGTTTCTGCCCAGTAGGTATGAATGCATAATCTTTTCTGTATAACTTCCTCGTTACTCGTTATTTTCTGCCCCATTATTCAGTTTGTGGTGTTTTGGAGGGTACATTTTTAAAGCCTGTCAGTAATAGAAATATTACTTATAAATTTACTGTAAACCTTTGTATCAATACTTTAAATATGGTCTAAAAAGGACTGGGAACTTCATCTAGAAAGTGTGGAATTTGTGGTCTATATGAATGGCTTGATCACTATAGAAAAATCTGCTATAAATTAACTGGAGATTTTAGTGTTTATATTTTAAACATGGGCAATAAAGCACTGAGAAGTGTGAAAATTGGACTGGAAATGTATTGAATTTAGAGATAAAATGTGAAGAAATCTTGATAGCAATTTTGTTTGCATTTACTGCCATAAAAACCTCAGTTGTCCCACATCAGTGCATGTTTAACATTTTGGTAGATGTTTACTTTTTAAGTAAATCCCAGAAATGAATGTTAATTGTTGTGCTTGTTTGTTTTGCAGCTTGTCCAGCGCTTCAGAGTCCAGCTGTGAGGGGATGGAGGAACGCAGAGAGGAACTAAAGGTCTGGCTCTTACAGATTCAACTCTTAATACACGCTGAGACAGGGACATGCATTAAGATGCAATGACAGTTAGGGGTTGATGGTGAGGGAGGAGTTCCAGCCTTTAGGCTAAAATGTGCCCTAAATCCACAGCCCACTAAAACTCCACAGGCAACATCATGAGTGGACCTATATCTAATGATTAAAAGGATCAGACATTATATAACACTGTTCTCACCAGGCGGACTTATTCCAGTCTTGGAGGTTGCATGAAAGGAGGATTCTGACCTGCGTGAATGAGCTGCGCTCCATTTAAGCCGACGCTCGCACTCGACTCTATAACTTCTAGCCCCTCTCTTAGGCTGTCATTTTAGTCAGTCCCTCCATTCTGACAGCTTATATTTTAAAGCCACCATATCTGCGCAGAGTTTAGCGAGACAAACAGAAGAGGGATGAAGATGAACGGAAAAAATTAAAATCTGAAAAGCTGTAGTAAGATATTCTAGAGGTTATAAATTACTTTCAAAGAGAGAGGAAATAGATTTAAAGAGATGGAGATTAATGTGTTGGCTGAAAATGTTGTTGCTATGTAATTTAAGACACCTGCGCACTTTTTATTATTTCTGGATGCCTGGAAAGAAGTAAGCTACATTATCTATCAGTTCTGATTGATTGCTTTGATTTGGCACCAATAAAGAGCAACTCTTTATTTGAAGAAAAGCTTATTGTCGATATCTGCTGCTACACCGCACATAATCGTGCTTTTTTTCCCCCCCTCTCTCCTCAGGAACAGACTGAGGACGGTGTTTCAGAGGGAAGCGAAGGGTTGCACCACTCTGCCAGGTTATCTGGCCTGACGGCGCAGCTGCAGGCGCTCAGGAAAGCTCTGCACCACAAATACAACCAAGAGGTGGGTGCTCTCAAAGAGCAGCACAGCAGTGAGCTCAGAAGACTTAGAGAAGAGAGGGAGCACTGGGAAGACAGAGGAGAGAGAAAGCTGGATTTCAATGGTGTAAACGGGGCTGGAAGCTCCATGGAGAGCCTCGGGGCAGCCGGACAGGTCCTCGTGGAGGAGAGGCTGCATCAGGAGAGGGTGGAGGAGGAAGTTGCAAAGGTAGTAACTACTTATTTCTGATACAAATGTTGCATCTAACCTGTAAAGGTTTTGTTTGAATAATGAGAGAGAGTATAGATATAAATATACATTTTCCTGGTTTTTGTGGACAGATTTTGGTTTGTAGACTTCATTTTGCTTACATCTTTGAACAAAAACTGCACATACAGGGTCATGTTAACAAAATAACCACCCAAAAGCATTTTTTAGCACTTTGTAACCTTTATTGTGTTTAATCGCACAAATAAAATCTAAAGAGCATATTTTGGCTCCGTGTTTCCTGACAGGCCATAGTTCAGATGTCGGTGGAGTTCGCTCAGCAGACTGAGCTGGCTCGAATCAAAAAAAGTGCCAGCCAGACAAGCACCTCCATGCAGACCCAGATGGACGACGAGGAAGTCGATGGGGAGGTGGAGGACCAGACTCCAAGGGCTTCCCCGCCTGCGGGCGTCTGGTTAGAGGAACCGGAGAGAGAAAAATTGGAACGGGAACTGGAAGAGAGGAACGCTGAGATCAGAAAGCTAAAGGAGGAGCTGCAGAAAACTGAATTTGAGCAGGTTAGTCTTGCTTTGTCACTTAAATGTGTTTTACAGCCTACCCAGTCCTCGTGTAACAGATTCCTTCACATCTGTCATTATTTATCAAATGAAGTGTTTAAGGTTTTACATCTATTGGACTGGCTTCAGTTCACAATCCTTTTTCAGATTTCACCTGCAGAGAATTGGTTGATAATACATTTACAACTGAATCAAAATGTCATATGTGTTTATTTACAAAATAATTAAATATTTCTACAATTTTTATTTTGATGATTAAAATTAACCCGTTAGATTGTATTTAAATTGATGCACACCTTTTTTACGTCATCGTTACATTTACTACGAGGATTAAGTTCTGTTAAATAATAATACTAATAAAGAGTAGAATATTTACATGCTGTATATTATTCTAAGTTCCTGTGCTCAGCTATTGGTTAATGTGTTTTTTACCTGTTTGAAACTCTGTGTTAACAGCCCCAGTCATTAGATACTGTTTTGGCTACAGTAAAAGTTGTTGATATTTTTGGTCTCTCTCTACTATTAAAAAAAATGATTTAGGAAAAGTAAAAGTATTTTTATTATTGACTGTCCAATGTCGCCGCATCTCTTTCGCATTATCCCAGAACAGCTTCTGGTTGACTGATAAGCCCCCTGAAACAGCTGCCCTCCTTGAAGCTCAGGTTCACGAGCTGAGTCTAAGTTTAGTAAGACCCTGTCTGATCAATGTTGAGATTTCATTGTGAGAATTGTTTGTTTGTGCTGCAACTTAGAGAAGCCAGATACACTGCAACTAAATTTTCATAAATGTGACTCAAATGTCACAACAGTGACCTGATTATAATAAGGCAGGGGTGTTCAAAGTGAGGCACGGGGGCCACTTGGGACCACTGGACTGATTTTGTAAGTCCCCTGACTGCCGTCTCTTCAAGAATGAGCATTCAAGTGGCTGATGCCTGTATTCATTTGTCAATAACCCCGCTTTTCTATTTAAATTCATAGTGAATAAGACCAAATCTAGTCAGTGATTTTTTTTTTTCTTTAACTGAAAAATCTACTTTCATAAATTCAAAAAAAACAGATTACTTCATTTGTTTGATCAAAATATTGCATACTTAGTTTTATTATTAGGCAGGTAAAACAATTCAAAATATATATTTTTGTGATTTTCTTTTTTTCTGTGTTTTTTTTTTTTATTATATATTTTCAGGGCGCGAATACTTTTTGCGAATACATTTTACACATGTAGTATACAATATGGGGTTCATCATTAATGATGCTGGTAAAATTGTCATTTTTGGAGCCATGCAAATATAGTTTAATCCTCTTGTTAAATCAGTAGCTCTTATTGGAATTTTGTACATATTTTGGCCTTTTGGTTTTGTTTTACTGTTCCTACTGTCTACTTCAGGTATTTTTACAGAAAATGCCTGATCGATACCTCCTCTGAGCAACAAATGAAATATGTAGCAGGATAAGATGCATTGTGGCTGCATTTCCACCAGGGGGAGCGCTTATCTATGTCTGTCTCTTTCCCTCAGGTGCACCTGTTGCCATAGCAGCACAAAGATACTAGTGTTTCTCTGGTCTCTGAGGTTGTTAAATTGTTTCGTTGTTCTCATAAGCAGGCAGTGTTTCTGCCCATGCACTGCTGTGGCTACTTTGAATTTACTTTTGCTAATCTTCGCGCACGCAATGTTGCGGTTTCCAATGCAGTTCAGTTTTCAGAAGCCTGTTTGTTAGGCTGAAACTTCGAAATGACGGGGCTGCTGTCTGTGTTCTCTCTGCTGCCCGTCCAGGCCTTAAAGAAGACAGACGATGATGAGAAGCAAGATGGGGAAGGAGGGGAAGATTCAGGTCACACACCTGTAACTGGAAGACTCAAAATATCAATGCAGGATGATGGAGAGTCTTCAGATAAAGATACTGAAAGGTACAGCGGCATTTATACAAAATTATTCTGAATGAAGTAAACTTTTTGCACATATGGTGGACCACATGTTTACAACAATCTTAATCAAATAAACCGGCTAACATGCATTTTATTCCCACAATATTTCATTGTGTTTTCAGAAACTTGCTGTGTGAAGCCAACAGGAAGCTTAGCCAAGTGCTTGTAGACGTACTGAAGACAACTGCTGCTGCTGAGGAAACTTTAGGCCTCCACATGCAAAGATTGCTTGAAGCGTCAGCTGGGGTGCAGCCTCCTGAGTCGATCACACAGGCAGAAACCTGCCAGAGTGACGATGGAGGCAAGTAACATCAAGCTTCAGAAAATATTTGGGTTAACCCTCTGCTGCTTATTGGTAAGACAGTTAGGAGAGTTCAACTTAAGATCTTCTAGATGGCTGGATGCTGAAATATTAATTATACATGCTGTGGGCGGTGAACCTCTCCATTACTCCAAAATGTTCATTTGTTGTCCATTTTAACACAACCGGATCTAAATGTGCTTTAAACTGAGAGATTCTCAGAGATTAATTCCCAATCAGGTTTTTGACTAATAAAATAAACCGGATGACCAAAAATGTTTCGGTTGTGACAGAAAATCTGAAATCTGATTTAAACCACATACGAATAACATGTTAAATATTATGTATAGCAACCACTGAGTTCAGACTGTGTTGCTGGCAACTATCACTGAAATCTCAGCAACGTTGTTCCAGATATCTTGTAATCGTAATGGATCAACTGGGATACCGTGATGTCTTTCTGTTTTCTTTTTCTTTTCTGTTTTCTTCTCCATAAAAACCACATAATGAGTCAGTTTCTGCAGGCATGTGTTGTGTTATCACAAAGAAACTCAACACATTTACATGCAAATAAAACAGCGGACAGATCATTTTTTTATTTCCCATTTCACACAAATTGCATCATGAAAGTAAAATACAGTGTCTCATTTTATCAAGCTAATTAATTTATTGTTCCTCCGACACTAAAACAATTTCTGCTTCTATTAAGAAAAAAGTATAGCCAGCTTGTAGAAAATGTTAGCAGATCAATCTGCACAAATTAATTCTGGATTACCTGTACCCACATTAATTTACAATAAATGGCTATTTAAAAAGATATTACATGCTTTAATCCTCTAAAATCATTAAACTTTTCACCATAAGCAGTACTGTGTTATTCCACAGTGCATTCACCGGTCGATTAAAAGCGTGTCACAGCTGATTTAATCATATACATTCATGCAAATTAAAATTGCTTGTTTAATTTTATGTCTGCATTTGTATATGCAGCCCAGGTGACAGTTTATCTAATCTGTGTTTTCATGGAAATACATTTGAGATATAGCTTAGCAGCAATTTTACTGTTGAAACAAAACGTGAAATGCAGAAGAGAACCATTGGAGCGGGTGTCACTGTAAATTAACTCACTGCCTCTGCAACAACTAATGCACATCAACTGTAATTAACTACCAAATTACTTCAACTTGCTTTGTCTTTTACATTTGTTTTGTTTAAGATGATTGCAAATCTCTTGCAAGTTTTATATACATATATAACTAATTTTATGAATACCTGCACAAGCCAGCCATTATACCCTTTAATGCATCTACTTCTTTATGGTTCTGCTCTGTTTTCAGTCTCTAATCTGACAGCCTGTGCAGCTTAGCTGTTAACACTTGTGATGTATTATGAAAATAAGAAAGTAAATAGCTTAATGTGGATTTCTCATTTAAACCAGGTGACGTATCCCTTGTTCAACAGTAATGACTGTAGCACCTATTTGCATTCTGGTCAATCCGGTTTATGAGCTATACATAAATATTGCTGTGAAACCTTGATCTGTGACTTGATTAGTCTGTATTCCCTTTCATTTACGCAATAAACATGATTTTGTCGTTGTGGTTTTGTGAGTTTGATGTACACCTCTGCAAGAAGGTTTTAAGAAAGTCACAATATGAAGACATTCATACAAATAAGAGATTTCTGTTGTCTGATTCCACAGAAACCTGCCAGAGCAGGGAAACTGGTGCCGACACGAGGCTCTGGTCTGGTAAGTTGGAGGCTAAAGAGGGTCTGGAGATGTCCCAACAGATGATGGACAGGCTGCTCCTTGGGGCAGAATCACAGCTCTGGAACGAGGAATATTTTCTGGGCATCAGCAGAAGACTTCAGATAGCTGTGGAGAAGATGTTGATGACCATCACAGACACAACTAACCAGGTATAAACCCATTAATTGTGTCAGAATTCATATTGTTTACTTTTGGTCACACATTACTGAATGGAGAGGTCATATAATTTGTATCTCCTCTACAAGTTTAAACTAAATCACTGGAAAGTATGACAAGAATTTGAAGAACATAGGTAAAGCAACAGCAATCTGTTTAAATGTGGCAACGTAGTTCTAGTTCAGATCGGTGTCTGCTTGAGAATCTGTGGTAAACCCTTTGATTGCTGTACACCATAAGACAAATCTTGCTCTAAGGAGCTGATGCAGTTTTATGTTGAGGGATCAGCCAAAAATTTGAGTGTCTAAATGTTAAAAGTCTTTCTATGTGCGTCACTATCAGCTGGAAGGTTTCAACTAAGAATGGGGGGGTCGAAGTCGACCCACACCTGTTTCACCTTTTATCCACCTGTCGAGGCAGTAACAGGCCTGTTATGAGCAGAAATGTTAAATCTGGACTAGGGAATAAGTGTGACGTAGTGATATATGACACAAAGCTAAGACAACACCTCGAGTCTACTGGTGCAAACTGAGCAGACACCTGATTGTCCCCCACTTTGTGGCTAATCTGATTAATACACTGATCAGCTGAATCTGATGCAGATGAACACGTTGCGATGGACAAGTTTGTATCTGTATTTAAAGTGCAGAATGCATTTAGAGTTCACACACATTTTATACCTATTTATTGGCTGAATGCAGGGAGTTGTAGGCCACTCCTCTTTGATTCCAGAATTCTAGCTGCATGCTTTGAAAGCACACACGGCCAGTGATCTCACCTGATTGACTTAGATGATGTAAAGGGACAAAAGGATTCTTAAAAGGGTTCCTGGTTTTTTGTTTTTCGGGGAACCATAATGTGGAGGGGTCTATTTATTTGGTTTCTTTTCATATGAATTAATATACTAACAAGTTGGCTTGTAGAATGTAAAGGATTTATTTAACAGCATAAAACCCCAAATAAACAAATTGCTACAAGGTCTGCTTATATGTTCTTATGTGTCTGTGCTTCTAAGTTGTCAGTAAACAGAAAGCTCTAGTGACACATTCAGGCTTTCAAAACATTTAAAAGAACTCTAAACACTGTTAACCCCCCACCCGTGGGTTTCTGCGCCTGTTCATTGGGAGACATAATGGGGATGAGATGGCAGAATGTGTCTAGAATTCACACACAAAAGAGCTGCCTCATTCCCAGTGGTTGCCTGTAGATACGAGCAGTATTTACACAGAGCTTTTTGTGTTTGCCGAGCAGCCTATCCTGGTCCGGACTCGTTGAGCAGCTCCACCCCCGCAGGGTGTCCATGTAGCGCTCCCGCTGTGTACTGTGTCAGCCCACAGAGACAGGGCGAGTTTAACTAGGCCATTGAGCGTGTTACAGTAACTGGCTGCACAACTCATCTCTCCCTCTGGCTGGAATTCATGCGTTATTCACGCTAAAATGGGCTCTGTCTTGGTGGTCTAAAAATAGCTTTAAAGACGTGAAACAAAGCGTTACTGCTGTTTAGGTATCATCTACATGAAGAGTTGATACCTAATTTATTGAACAATATTTTTAGTCATCTTTGTGTGGTGTGAATTATAAGAAAACTTAGCATGAACTGGTAATTAATCAATTTATTATTAATCCAAATAAGGTCTGTTTACTAAATATTTAATAATTTTTTTGTGCATTTACAGCTGTAGGCTTAAAGTAGGGAAATGAAGGCTCAAAATAGAAATTGACCCAGGGAAAGTCTGGGATATACCAAGAGCCTGTCAAAAAGGGATTTACATCCTAATTTTGATGTGTTCTCATTATTTATCTTAGAAGGGAAATTTAAAGGGAGTTTGAATTCAAAGTCCTGAAACTACTTTAAATGTGTCAGTGTTCAACTCCAGAACTGCCTGGGGTAAAACTTACTGGGTCAGTTTACTTTTTCAGAACCAACTTGATTTCTGCTTCTGTGGTTCTGTCAGCTTCCCCTCTTTTTCTCTGCTACAGGGATAACCAGCTTTTCTGCAGTTGTCGGCCTAGAGGTCACTGTGGCCACTATTGGTCCGAGGGGTTGGATGTCCTGTTGGTTTCTGACTTTAGATTCAGAACCACTTTGGATTCGGTAGTCCGTGCTTTGTCTGTCTGAGTTGGAACCCCTCACACGTTTTTTGGTGTATTTTATTTCAGGTCACACAGTTCTTATACGATATTGAAAATTTCTGATGATTTTGACTTTTATATGTCACAAAGATTAACAGTTTATAAAAAGCCCTAAAATCTTTTTATATAACTCAATAAATTCTGCAATCAGAAAATATTTATTTGAAGAATAGTCCCCTTGTTAATAGGTGATTACAACCAGCAGATCTTCTCGAAGTACACATCCTTGACAGCACAATAAATGTCTGATCAAGGGAGACTCTAATGGTTCCTTCAAGGATTTCCTGTTGCTATTGATCTCCTGTACATTAGTCTTGACTGTTTGTTGTGAATCATCAAGTCGTTAACAGAGACCGATGTAACAAGCCCGATCAGGAATGTTAGGTGTCTTTGTTGAGCCGTGGCTTGTAAATTATTTGCCCTTTGGTAGGTGTTTGTTCCCTGATTGCTCACTGCTTATACCTACCAGTGCGAGATAGAAATAGCTCATTTGACAGCAGACTGAGAGGCAGCACGTCATTCTGTCTTAACCCTTCTTAAATGGTTATTTTTGCTGCTTCAGTGAGAAGAAAGTCTGGTTTGACAGCTTTCTGAAAAATGGGCGTGCGTTGTCTGTGGTTATTTGTGTGCTCGATCTGTTTGCAAATCTACCCTGTCCACTGGACTTAAGAAGAATTGAAGCCACACCTGTTTTCTCCTCCCACTTTTTCTCAGAAGGATCCTGCTGTGTGTTTAGAGTAGGAAGTAGAGAAAAGCACCCTCTTCTAAAGGCTCACAGCTACATGTTTTTAAACTTTTAAGCAGACAGAATCTAGTAACATTATAGTTTGTGTGAATATGTTTTGCAAGGATTCCTTGAATGGAAGTAGAAAGGAAAGACTGAGTGAGTGACTTTCCAATCTGAGAGCTGTCATTACACCCTCAACCGGTTGATGCCTGGACCAGTCAATTAGAAGGGGCCCCTGGGAGGCTCCCATGCAGGTTGGGGCTGCTACAGCGTCATGGTATTGTTAATGAATCTCCAGAGAGCAAGAGAGGGAGCAGAGAGAAAGGAGAGCAGAGGGGGCTGTGAGCTTTACTGAGCGGCGTAATATGGTTTCACTCTGAAGAAAGAAGGTCAGAGACAACACGGAGCGAGAAGCGGAGGTCTACACACGGAAAACGAAGGGAAGAAATGCTCGCCTTTATGTTTACCCACTTTCTGTTGTATTCAGGAGTGGATTTTAGGTTGCTGGACCTGGATCTGACTTCAACCTGCTGCAGAGGATGACACTTTATTGCAGGATTATAAAAACTCTCCCGTTTCCTGAAAGATTTCTATTCTCTAAGCTTACCTGGAGCTACATGTGATTGAGATGACGTGAATGTCACCTTTTCCAAACAATGTTTACTCTTCCTCCATGTGTGTGCAAAACACATAGAGACTGTTGCTGGGAGCCATCCACAACATATATCACTGGTTCATCTCCCACTGGACTTTATTGCTACTTGCAGTGGACCTGCTAAGCCTAAAGGATCGTATGAGACGGAAGACTCTTTTCATGAATCTGGATAGGACACAAAATAAGGCTGGAAGTTTTGCCTGCCATGGATTCCTATCGCTCCTACTGGAACTCGAGCATGCAGAGCAGCACGTGGCTGGAGGGGGAGGACCAAGATGTGTACGAGGTGGAATCCCGCGTACCCCTTCCTCGACCCTTTCCGCTGTGCAGCACCTTGAATTCAAGAAACGCAGTGGTGGTCCAGACTCAGATCTCACATGTCAATCACAGGACTAATGGTCACGTTCTCAAAGTCATATCTAAAATCTCCCTGCCCACTCCTCCATATACAGTAAGTTGACATCCGTCAGTCCACAAATGTGCTTTTTAAATTATGAATAGACTGAGAATTTGTGAATTTTTAACCAGCGAGTCTGTACGTTTTATGGGTTCATTTCATAGCCTGTTTTCTGAAGCTCAGGTCCAAACATGCAGATGTGATGTAAGCTGAATGTCTTTCCATGTAGGCACATAGCAGCACGGAGCAGCGGCGGCTCTCCTGACTCATTAGGTGAAAGATCATATGACTTCTCCTCTGTGGCAGGTTCACATTACCACTTCCCCAGTTCCCACATCATCACAATAAGACCTTTGCTCAGAGAGATATGAAAATCTATGGAAAATCAGTCTGAGTGCACGGGTGGTTTATGCCGATCTAACACAATGATTTCCAGGTGTTTTTATAAGGAGAAACGTTGCCTCTGTCACCTGACTGACAGGTTTTATAGTGCTAATATAGCTAACGTATTTTACTGCACAGCTGTTACATCAGCATGTGAGCTCGTTTTGTTAGTTTTTAGACTAAGCTGCATTTTTTTGGCAGTGTTGCCGCCTGATTATCATAGAAGCTTTAACCTCTTTTTTGCTGTAACTAATTTAAAGCCAGAAAAAAATGTTTATAAAAGTTGTGCAGTTACAACATACAGAAACTTGTTTTCCAAACATTCTAGTTTAGAAACATTTTAGATTGATACGTTTATTGCTGTTGTGTGATTAGGCCTGTTTTCATCTGCATATTCCTTAGGATTAAGATTAATTTATGACCAACAGTAAAATAAACATTTAAAGTAATGATTTTAAGATAAATCTACTGGAATTATAATTACTTTAACTAAAATCTATTTCCTAATTATTTAATTAAGCAAAAACCTGCAAATAACTACAGGCTCAAAAGGGAAGTTTCATGATTTGGGAATAAACATTCATGATACTGATTAAACAGATTAAATTCCATACTTAGAAAGAATTTATCAGAATCTCAGAATTTAGTGCCTTTCTATGGTCCGAAATCAGGACCATAATTCTCTCTCACAGAACCAACTGTTCTTCTCCTGTCCTGTTTCTCAGCTCAGTTTATGGGGAAACATCAGATTAAGCAACTGTTATTTCAGCTGGATGGCAACCCTGAGACCAGCGGTGGTTGGTTCTGGCCCAGGTCGTTGGAGGTCTTTGTGGTTCCTCACTTTGGTTTTGGAACTGGGCTGGTTATGAAGGAGAAACCACTTAAAGAAAGATACTAAGCCACATTGGAGATATGTCCAAGGTGGATGAAGGGAATTTGAGTCTTACACGGGTTTTAACAAACCTTGACAAACGTATATTTGCATACTTCGTGAGCAAAGAAGACGAGGTTATTCTTACTACACCTACAGTGGCTTGCGAAAGTACTCGGCCCCCTTGAACTGGTCAACCTCTTGCCACATTTCAGGCTTCAAACATAAAGATATAAAATTCAAATTTTTTGTGAAGAATCAACAACAAGTGGGACACAATCGTGAAGTGGAATGAAATTTATTGGATGTGTCAAACTTGTTTAACAAATAAAAAACTGAAAAGTGGGGCGTGCAATATTATTTGCCCCCTTGCGTTAATACTTTGTAGCGCCACCCTTTGCTGCAATTACAGCTGCAAGTCACTTGGGGTATGTCTCTATCAGTTTTGCACATCGAGAAACTGAAATTCTTGCCCATTCTTCCTTGCAAAACAGCTCGAGCTCAGTGAGGTTGGGTGGAGAGCGTTCATGAACAGCAGTCTTCAGCTCTTTCCACGGATTCTCGATTGGATTCAGGTTTGGACTTTGACTTGGCCATTCCAACACCTGGATATGTTTATTTGTGAACCATTCCATTGTAGATTTGGCTTTATGTTTTGGATCATTGTCCTGTTGGAAGATAAATCTCCGTCCCAGTCTCAGGTCTCTTGCAGACTCCAACAGGTTGTCTTCCAGAATGGTCCTGTATTTGGCCCCATCCATCTTCCCATCTATTTTGACCATCTTCCCTGTCCCTGCTGACAAAAAGCAGGCCCAAACCATGATGCTGCCACCACCATGTTTGACAGGGGGGATGGTGTGTTCAGGGTGATGAGCTGTGTTGCTGTTACGCCAAACATATCATTTTGCATTTTGGCCAAACAGTTTGATTTTGGTTTCATCTGACCAGAGCACCTTCTTCCACATGTTTGGTGTGTCTCCCAGGTGGCTTGTGGGAAACCTTAAACGAGACTTTTTATGGATATCTTTGAGAAATGGCTTTCTTCTTGCCACTCTTCCATAAAGGCCAGATTTGTGCAGTGTACGACTGATTGTTGTCCTATGGACAGACTCTCCCACCTCAGCTGTAGATCTCTGCAGTTCATCCAGAGTGATCATGGGCCTCTTGGCTGCATCTCTGATCAGTCTTCTCCTTGTTCGAGATGAAAGTTTAGAGGGACGGCCAGGTCTTGGTAGATTTGCAGAGGTCTGATACTCCTTCCATTTCAATATGATTGCTTGCACAGTGCTCCTTGGGATGTTTAAAGCTTGGGAAATCTTTTTGTATCCAAATCCGGCTTTAAACTTCTCCACAACAGTATCTCGGACCTGCCTGCTGTGTTCCTTGGTCTTCATGATGCTCTCTGCTTTGAACAGAACCCTGAGACTATCACAGAGCAGGTGCATTTATACGGAGACTTGATTACACACAGGTGGATTCTATTTATCATCATCAGTCATTTGGGACAACATTGGATCATTCAGAGATCATCACTGAACTTCTGGAGTCAGTTTGCTGCACTGAAAGTAAAGGGGCCAAATAATATTGCACGCCCCACTTTTCAGTTTTTTATTTGTTAAAAAAGTTTGAGACATCCAATAAATTTTATTCCACTTCACGATTGTGTCCCACTTGTTGATTCTTCACAAAAAATTTGAATTTTATATCTTTATGTTTGAAGCCTGAAATGTGGCAAGAGGTTGAAAAGTTCAAGGGGGCTGAGTACTTACGCAAAGCACTGTAATTGTCCGACAGGGACATGTCAAAGGGACCTGGATAAAGATCATTCCTGTAAGTTAAAGGTCAAATGTGATGTTTGTGTACATTAGGAACTATTTAACAGATTAATATGTGGCAGTTAAGCAGATATGTTTGATAAAAAGTATCAATGAATAAACAATTAGATTTTTAAACTGCAAAGAAAAAGAAAGGAAATGACTCAACCCTCACTGAACCATTAAATTGATAGAAAAATATTCAGTCGGACACTATTTGCCTAAAATATTACACTGGGACAGCTGCAAAGATAAAGTCCTTCTGGTCACAAAATTCCCATCTTGTTCAACACTATTTCCTCCGTTTCTCCTTGTAGCTGGAGCATGCCCGGATGACCCAGACTGAGCTGATGCGCGAGTCCTTCCGCCACAACCAGGAGATCACAGAGCTGCTGCAGAAGCAGGAGGAGCTGCAGGAGAGAGTGACGGAGGAGGCTCGAGCCCGGGAGCAGCTGGCTCTGGAACTCCACCGTGCTGAGGGTTCGATTTTTATTTTTATATAAAATAATTTTCAGTGTGTTTTCCCGACAAGGCTTTGTATCAGGCATCGGACAGCTTTTATTGGGGTCAAAAATACATGAAATTCTCATAGGTCTCATGAAGAATATTCAGCTCCCATGACTACAAGTTAATTTGTAACAGTATTTCTTACACCCATGCGATGGCATTTCCTCCATTCCCTGCTACCATTTATTGCCTATTGAATATCTGTTTATTACAGTTAGAAATAAGTATTTGGGGAAATTCTGAAAATAAATAATCATAAAAATATTTAAATCTCATATAATCAGATTAAATTTGATATTTTCCAAAGCTTTTATATTACATCCTATTTCCATAAATTGTGGTGTTTTGAACCCAGTTTTGGATTGTTAGCTCCTATGAAATATAACAGATTATGACCCCTGATCAAACAAAGATAAATCAGAGAACCTCCTGCATCATTGCAACAACAACTGGACCTTCTGTGAGACAAAAATGTGTATTTTTTAAGTTAATTATGAATTAGCCATTAATTATGTGGATTTGTTGTTTGTAAGAGGTAAACTGTTCAGTTCATGTCGGTAGCGGCTGGTCCATAAGGGTCAAATGTGCCCACCAGGCCCATCTCATACACTTTCCTCTTTTGTCTTAAATCATTGTGGTTATCCAACAAGACAAGAATAATTTACTTCTCGTTCGATTTGTAGACACACTTAGCAGCAATGAGTTTATGGCCCTTTCTTATCTTAGATGATCCTTTACAAGACTGGGATCCTGTTTCTCTGTTTGCGTTCAGTAATCTTTTAGAGAAGCGCCAAATGTTTGCTGTCATAAAATAGCTTTGTACATCTACAAAACAGAAAGCTGTTTAATAAGCGTAAAAGGCTGTGACTTTAGTTGAAAATATTATTTTGCATTAGCACGGTTTTATAAATTGTCATTATGGTGTTTTGTGGAATAAACTTATGTCCTTAGACACTATTCCTTTAAATAATGCTACACCCATTATGTAAACCTGATCTTACTGTCAAATGAAAACTGGTTTGAACATCATGTTTTGTTTCTTCATTAACTGGTTGTGAGTGTTGGATATCTGCTGGACTTGTTGTACGGTGAGCTGAAAGAGAAATATCTGCTCTATTGTGTTGGAAGATCCAGGTAAAAACTCCAGGGTGTGGCATTTTCAAACTGGTTTTCTATTAGTTTCAGCCTTGAAAGAAGATAATTTTTCTGACAGATGGAACATATTAAATGTCACAAACATGACCTGCTCATATCTGATTAAAACATATGATAATCAGATACTGTAGCTGGAAAACCATACTATTGCTAAAGTACAGTTGTAGTATTCTGACACTGCTCTCTGCAGCTGTTGGATGATGTTTTTTCAGTCTTGAATTACTTGCATCTGACTGCTGAGTATTACAAAGATCTCTCCCTACGCAAACTTTGCATAAAGCTTTGTGTCCTGTTGTGGGACCATTGGCATTTACAGTTCCTTGCAAAAGTATTCATACCCCTTGAAACTGTTTCCCATTTTGTCACATTATAGCCGAATAAATGGGTATATTCCATTGGGATTTTACGAGACTGAACGGACAGTGTGTGTGAACATCCATTTTGAAGTTTTGCCAGAGATTCTCAATTAGATCTAGATCTAAAGCTTTACCTGGCCATTGTAACACAAGAATATGCTTTGACCTAAATAAAGGGTGTCCAAAGTCTGTCCTCAAGGGCCGGTGTCTTGGATATTTTAGTTTCCCTGTTTAGCATTCCCGGTTTCCATTGATTGCAGTTCAGCAAAAGCTTGTTAATTAGCAATCACCTGAATCAGGTATGTTAAAGAAGGGAAACACCTAAAACATGCAGGACACCGGCCCTCAAGCACCGACTTTGGACACCCCTGATATAAATCATTCTGTCTTAACTGTGCCTGTATGTTTAGGATGGTTTACCTGCTGGAAGGTGAATTTCTACCCCCATCTTAAGTTTCTTGCAGCCTCCAGGGTTTTGCTGTGTTTAGTTCAATCCATCTTCTCATTAACTCAGACCAGCTTCATGCTCAAGAAAAGCATTCCCACTGCATGATGCTGCTGCCACCACCAGGTTTCACATTTGAGATGTTGTTTTCAGGGCGATGTGCAGTGTTAACCTTCCTTCCACACATAGGGTTTTGCACGTAGGCCAGAACGTTTCATTTTGGTCTCTACTAACCAGAGCATCCTGCTTCCACATATTTGCTGTGTCTCCTACCTGGCTTGTGGCAAACTGTAAACGGGACTTCTTGTGGTTTTCTTTCAGTAATGGCTTTCTTCCGTGAAGGGCAGATTTGTGGATATCACAACTTATAATTGTCCTGTCAACAGATTCCCTCATTTAAGCTTTGTATCTCTGCAGCTCTTCCAAAGTTACCACTGACCCATGGCTACTTCACTGTTTAACTCTCTACTTTCCCAACCTGTCAGTTTTAGATAGATGGCTATGTGTTGGTAGATTTGCAAATGTGTCAAACTCTTTCCATATTCAGATGAAGAGTTTTGAGCAGTACAGATATTAAACAGATGTTGGATTTTGTTTTACACCTTATTACACAAAAGTGAACTCAATTTACTAATTAGGTGACTTTTAAAGGCAGCTGGTTGACCTGTATTTTATGTGTGCAAATCAAAGTAAAGGGGTCTGAATACAATTGCACTCAATACTTTTTTGATTTTTATTTCTAAAGCATTTTGAAAATCGTGTATTATTTTTCCTGGGTACATTATTCCAAAGTTAGAGTACAGGGTGAAAGAATGAATAGGGTTTCTCAGCCGTCTCATGGAGCATCCATACCTTTTTCTTTTATCTTTGAACTGATTTCCAACAAAGAGGTTAATGCTTGCTGACCTGTGATGTAGTAGTACAGTAATTATAGACCATTTCATTGTGCTTCCAACTTGGATGTAAAGCAAAATGGGTCAAACATTCACACTTGCTTGTTTGATTGACTGAGCATGCATCCACATCATGTTTTTGTTTTCACTCATGTGTTGTTGATAACCTTGGATATTGTACCCTGTTGATAAGCATCTGGATCGCAACCTCAAGAACACCTAAATGAGCTAGAAGAATCACATTTTCTTGGAAAATACAGCGTGAATGCTTAACGCTCAAAGGATGTGAAGCAGTTCACCACTTTGTTGAAAAGTACTTAATAGCAGAAACATAGGAAGAGAAAACTACTGCTATAAAAACCTGTTAAAGTACAGTGCTAGCCTATTTAATATCTACTGCTGAAGTGTTAGATGTAGAAGAAAAGATTCAAACAGTCGAGCACCAGAACCAGTAGTGAAAGGCCTAAAAATTAAATGTAGCTTTAAATAAGTTGAAAATGCTAACATACTAGTGGAAGAGTGTTAGATAAGAGCAGCTAGCACTAACTGCTATGCTAATAGCATCATACTTGCCAGCATTATCTAAAATGCTAATATTGACAAACATGCTAACATCAGCATGTTAGCTATCAGTAGGTAACTTTATCTACCGTGCTAAAGTTTAGAAGTATGCTTATACATGCTATTAATTAGGGCTGTAACTAACAATTATTTTGCTAATCCATTAATCTGTCTACTATTTTTATGATTAATCGAATAATAATCGGATAGCAAAAGGTGCTTAATAGCAGATTTTTCCAGAATTTGAACCAGGTATAGCTAATGCTATGTCACTTGAGGAGTTCAGGATAGAGCATATTTACAAAGAAGGTTTTTTATCTTAAATTCAAAATGTATATATTTTTTTGTACAGCTTTGGCCTAATTACTGCTCTGAGTGGGATGTTCTTTCAACAAATGGCATGTTTTAAAATTTATATACTCTAGGTAACGGTTATACGATTACTAAATTAGTTGATGGGTATTTCAATAATCAATTAATCACGATTAATCTGATTCATTACTGCAGCCCTACTAATAATAAAAATAAAGTTGTGAATATTAGAGGAGGGATGATGTCAGCCGCTTTAATCAGACCTCGTTTGTAATGATAGCAGCCATTATATTTAAGAGAAATTTGTCAAAAATGTCATAAAACTTAAAGATTTTAAAAATCGTATACCGTTAGGACCTAAAGGATATATGTTGCGTAAGTTGTGGAGTCTGTGCTGTAAATGAGCTGAATATTTTACTAGTTAAATGGTTAATAGCACAAAGCATGCAGAAAAGGTTAGCTGCTGAAAACTTGGGGTAAGAGATTAACAAAGCGAAATAAGGTCACTGTGGTGCAAATTCTGTAAAGCATTCAAACAATTATTCTCAATCCTTCTATTGGGTGCCTGTAACAAAGAAGGTAGCAGAACAAAAACACTTGAAGGTTTTTTTTGGATATGCATGAAGTGCTGCTTTTGTTCTAAGCTTATACTTCTTTTGCAGGTCTCTTAGATGGCTACACGGGTGAACGAGCTGCGCTAGAGGAGCAGTTACGCCAGAAGGAAGAGCTCCAGCTGAGCCTCGAGCAAGAGCTGCAGGTGAGTTGCAGGGAGGAGGAAACATAATTACCTCTCTGTGAAAGCAAATGACTTGTGAAAACATTAAAGGTAGACGTTTTGCTGCTGACATTCTTAGCAAGATTCCAAGATTTGTGTAAATGCATAACAGAACACTTGGAATCCATTAATTTGCTCAGACTTGTAAGAGAAAACTAGTACGTTAGTAGTAAGCAAGTAAGTAATGCCACCGTAAAAGCTATTTTGACAGTTCTCTGGGGTTTTACTTTTACTCACATATTTTGACTGGGAAAAAAACTTTGTATTTATACATAAAATTAAAAAACTAACTTACCCACCCCACTAAAGAGATCTGTTTTAAAAAAATGGTAGGGAGCTCTAAACATAACATTATTTCTTGATAGAATTATACACAAATGCCCCATTATTTGATACAGTTATGCATTTCCATTTAAGAAGATAAAAACAATTCCAGCTGATGTCAAACACTGCTGAGCCGTAATGTCATGCTTTGATCCTGCGCTAAGAGAAAGCAGATGAACAAGCCCAAGCATGATCACAATGTGCAAAACCATAATGGAATGAGGGACAGACATGGACAGAAAGTATGGAAAGAAAGCAAGGAAGAGGATTGTCCGACTGAGTTGGGTATGAAAGCCTTATTTAATGGATCAAAGATTTAGACAGCAGGGATGTTTCTTAATTGAACATTTAAAAAAATAGCACCCCTGATCTTGTCAAATTTGGCACTTACAGGGGTTGGACAATGAAACTGAAACACCTGGTTTTAGACCACAATAATTTATTAGGATGGTGTAGGGCCTTTTGAGGCCAATACAGCGTCAGTTTGTCTTGGGAATGACATATACAAGTCCTGCACAGTGGTCAGAGGGATTTTAAGCCATTCTTCTTGCAGGATAGAGGCCAGGTCACTACGTGATACTGGTGGAGGAAAACGTTTCCTGACTCGCTCCTCCAAAACACCCCAAAGTGGCTGAATAATATTTAGATCTGGTGACTGTGCAGGCCATGGGAGATGTTCAACTTCACTTTCATGTTCATCAAACCAATCTTTCACCAGTCTTGCTGTGTGTATTGGTGCATTGTCATCCTGATACACGGCACCGCCATCAGGATACAATGTTTGAACCATTGGATGCACATGGTCCTCAAGAATGGTTCGGTAGTCCTTGGCAGTGACGCGCCCATCTAGCACAAGTATTGGGCCAAGGGAATGCCATGATATGGCAGCCCAAACCATCACTGATCCACCCCCATGCTTCACTCTGGGCATGCAACAGTCTGGGTGGTACGCTTCTTTGGGGCTTCTCCACACCGTAACTCTCCCGGATGTGGAGAAAACAGTAAAGGTGGACTCATCAGAGAACAATACATGTTTCACATTGTCCACAGCCCAAGATTTGCGCTCCTTGCACCATTGAAACCGACGTTTGGCATTGGCATGAGTGACCAAAGGTTTGGCTATAGCAGCCCGGCCGTGTATATTGACCCTGTGGAGCTCCCGACGGACAGTTCTGGTGGAAAGAGGAGAGTTGAGGTGCACATTTAATTCTGCCGTAATTTGGGCAGCCGAGGTTTTATGTTTTTTGGATACAATCCGGGTTAGCACTCGAACATTCCTTTCAGACAGCTTCCTCTTGCGTCCACAGTTAATCCTGTTGGATGTGGTTCGTCCTTCTTGGTGGTATGCTGACATTACCCTGGATACTGTGGCTCTTGATACATCACAAAGACTTGCTGTCTTGGTCACAGATGCGCCAGCAAGACGTGCTCCAACAATTTGTCCTCTTTTGAACTCTGGTATGTCACCCATAATGTTGTGTGCATTTCAATATTTTGAGCCAAACTTTGCTCTTACCCTGCTAATTGAACCTTCACACTCTGCTCTTACTGGTGCAATGTGCAATCAATGAAGACTGGCAACCAGGCTGGTCCAATTTAGCCATGAAACCTCCTACACTAAAATGACAGGTGTTACAGTTTCATTGTCCAACCCCTGTAGATTGTAAATACACCTGCTTTGGATTTTTCAAGCAGTAAGAACTTAATATGGGATTTTTTTGGAGAACTAGACAACGTGCCAACAAGAGCAAATCTCAGCTCTCGATTTTAAATTTTCCATTCAGGTAACAGGAAGCCAGCTGCACGAGTTGGAGCAGGAACGGCTTCAGATGCTCAAGGAGCGCGAGCTGCTGTCACGGCAACAGGAGGCCATGAGGGAAGAGGCGGGGCCACGTGAGCTTTGTACGTATCACCTCAAGGGAAAAGGGGGGAAAAATCAACGAGGAAGTTTGTGCTTTTTTGCTGTCAGCAGAAAGAGTTATTTGTTTACTCAGCTTTAGGACAAGATCAGGAGTTGGTTACTTACAGTAATGTATATTGTTTGTTGAATTATAGTCTAAGGCTGTGAATCATTCACCCAGAGTTAGTGTTAGTTTCAAGTGCAACCATCCTTTTCCTTTTCTGGAACAGTTTGCACTTCCAGAATTTACCTTTACTCTGGTTTCTTGGATCATATATCAGAACGTCATTCTTAGTTTATATATAAGGAATTACTATCACGTTCTGATATATGATCCAACATATATATATGCTAATATATAAAGGGTATTACTTCCTTATATTTTCTCATAAATTGGAAGTATTCTTCATTTAAAATTATAAAGAAGGGCTTCTTTAATATTTTTCCCCTCACATCGCTTTTTTTCTGCAGTTTATAGGATACAGAAAGAAAACTGCCTTCCTTCCTTCACCTTTTCCCCATTCTATATATTATAGTTTTCCTGTTCATGGCAAAGAAACAAGAGCATGTTAAATTCTTGTGTGCTTTCTCATCCTCCTGTAGGCCTAGTTGAAGCTGCAATGGTTGCAGCACCTGAAGCAGGTGTGTCCACTTTGAGCATGGCTCAGTCATGTCTCTGTATGTCCTCATAAATTGTCTGGCTGAGTGATGGTGTATCTCTCTAACCCTGATCCAGCAACTCACCGACACAGCTTGAAGCTTGCTTGCTTATTGGCTCAACATACTCAGAACAATCACTAACCTTTGCTGCAGCTTTTTGTTTTGACGGATCTTTGTCCTGTTTAATGTCCCGGAGTCAGTGTTGGCACCCATTTTAGCATGATAAAACCGATCTCCAGGCATTTGTACATTGCTTTGCAGAATTATCCATAACACTATAGCTTTCCCACATTTTGTCATATTACAATATCAAGCTTCTATGTAGTTTAAAGCAAATTCATTCATGGTTTTCAAAACAATTTAGGAATAAAATACTAAAATACATTGTTATTCAACCCCCTTTACTCTGATACCTCTAACTAAAATATTAAATAATAAAAATGCATGCTAAACTCTTATTATGCAGTTATTGTGCCAGAAAGGACTGCACAATATATCCAATCGTAGCTGTCATCACAATTTAAATGTGTGCAGTATCTTAATTACAAAGGACTTCTTGGAAGCAATATTTGATCAGTTCATTTATGTAAGGTGCAATGCATCTAGGCTCTGCCTGCCAATAGTATATTCGGTAGTTGGATAGAGTTTTATTTCCTTTTATGCCCACACCTGATATAGATCTTAGCGCCCAAGATGGTAAATCTGAAGTAATGGAGAAAGTGAGTAGTGAGGAAAATGTGTGTTAATAACAATCAAGATAATATCGCAATTTTATGTTTTCCAAATATTTTGCAGCCCTAATCTGTCACCTAAATTCCCAATAAAATAAATTAAGTTTGCAGTTGCAATGTGACAAAATGTGAAAAAAGTTAAAGGGGGTATGAATAATTTTGCGAAGTACCTTATATCATTATGTTCTCCTGTTGTCAGCTATTCATGCTGTGTTTGCAGCATTTCTCTGACTGAAATGATTGGCTGTTTAGGAGGAACTCTCCCCTGCCTGTAAAAGCTTAGTAGGCATGGATATTGCAATGTTTAAACTGTGTGTGTCTGACCTGTCATTTGCACTCTGTCACCCTGTTACTTCTGCACTAATCCTGTGGGGTTTGATCCAGTGTGGGATTTTGACTGGTGGCAGCAATGGGCGAAGAGATGCTGGAAATGATGAGGGGGTTAACGATTGGTAACTGGGTTTTATGTTGGGAACTTGACTGAGATGTTGGAAGAGTCTGATTTGCCATTTATTCAGATCATAGTGAAGAAAAGATCAGTATTTAGAAATGTGTTAGATCAGACGGAAGTGGATAATGTCAAAAAGCAAAAGTTGCATTATATCTGATTAAATGTCACCAAGCTTCAGACTCTTCAGTTCCATCTCAGATCTTAATCTCTGTGTCAAAATCAATGTCTCAGCAACAAACTAGCCAGCTGGTATTAATACAGGACGTTCCATCCTCTTTCACAATGTTGTGCAGACCTGCTAGAGGAAACTGAGAAGCTTATGAAAGAGAAGGTGGAGGTTCAGCGGCAGGCTGAGAAGGAGAACACGGATCTCCTAAAGCAGGTGAAGCAACTGGAGGACGAGCTGGAGGAGCAGGTGAACAGAGTGATTGAGCTGGAGCACTCTCAGAAGACGGAGACCGGAGACCTCCGACAGCAGATTCAGGCCCTGGAGAAACAGCTGGAGAAGAACAGGAAGTTTCTTGACGTAAGCGACATGGAAAAGTGCCTCGATTAGAGTCGGATCCATCTGGAAATAATTATTTTGTTCCATTATTTTACAGAGAGTTGAAGCTTATGTTTTAGTTCCTTGTTTTTAAAAGATTTTCCAGTTCCAGAGCTGGTTTGTAATAAAGGTCTGTAGAAAATGTATTTAGAACTTCACCTTGATCTATACAACACATGCTTCCCAGTAGGTGGCCATTTTGTACCTAAAATAAAATACTTCCTTAGAAATAAACATTTTAACAAACCTTATTGAAAACAATGGCAGGTCTTTGATCGGGCCAACAAAACTGACCAAACAGGATCATTCCTCCGCAGCAGGAAAAAATAGCTCTGAAAATTATTTCCCAGGAATAGTTTTTTTAACCCAAAACAGCTACACGCCTACACAACTGTTCCTTTTAAATTGTCTTTGTCCTTGTAGCTCATGATTGTTATAATCATTTCCATGACTGAAATTGAGGAATGTATACAAAAAAATAAAAGAAACAAGCGAGCGTAACAGCCGAGCACGAAGCTGAAAGTATGTAGTGATATTAGGTATTGTTTTAATGCCGTTTAAGACAACAGTAGGTCTCCTTCATACCTCATGTATGAAAATAGACATGTATTAAGTTATGCAAAAATTTAATTCAATTCATTTTTATAGCAGCAATTGACAACAGGCGTCGCTTCAAGGCAAAACTCTCCTGTAACAAGAAGAAACCTCCAGCACATTTGCACATTTCAATTTCTAGTTAAGGTATTTATGGCAAAGTTAGTCATCTTTTTAGTTGGATGCATAGTACAGTGCTAAATAAAGACTTTCTGTCATTGGCCCAGAGAATTTAAGGAATCGTGTTACAATCAGGACATTTCTTTAGCATTTCTTTAGCTCGACGCTTCTGGATTGTGTTGAACTAAGCAGACATCACAATTATTCAGCTCTTTTGTTTGCTATAAAATTGTTTTCTCATTCTTGTATCTACTGCTTTTCTGTTGCTTCTGGTGTTCAGGAGCAAGCTGTGGATCGAGAACACGAGAGGGACTTTTTCCAGCAGGAGATCCAGAAACTGGAACAGCAGCTGAAGAACCCGCAGAAGCTTCAGATTGGTTCTGAGCAAAGAAACAAAGAGGTAACAGGAGAACAGCTCGCTTTCTCTGCCAGAGTCTGGGATCTAGGAGAGATGCTGATCTTTCTTAGTGGTGGCTGCAGTGTAGTCTGACAGCAAAACAATAGGAGTGGTGGCCTAAAAACGACACCAAATAGTGGGAGCTCTTGGCAGGAGATGGAGAGATAGTTTGTTCTTTTGTTCGCTTGTGGTTTTTAAGTTGTGTAATGGCTGGTTTAATTTCATCAAATACAAGATGATCTGAAACTTAGCCAAGGTGATATTGTTTTTCATTTCTATTATTTGTTTT
This sequence comes from Crenichthys baileyi, assembly GCA_036173005.1. Lineage (NCBI taxonomy): Eukaryota > Metazoa > Chordata > Actinopteri > Cyprinodontiformes > Goodeidae > Crenichthys > Crenichthys baileyi. The sequence goes on along the minus strand of JAHHUM010000693.1, from coordinate 14,066 downwards.
TATGCATCGAAGCATGGATATTTGTATATAAACGATAAAAGGTTATAGAAGATTGTGACCCCGCTTTGCTGTTTTGTTGCATTTTGCCATCTTTAGCTTTTCATGTAATCTCAGCAGATTAAGCTTTTATCTTAAAAAGCTAAAAACCACATTATAGTGTATTATGCTACCAGCAGTAGAGAGGCAACGGTAGCAGGTGGTGGTGAACAGAAGGGAGTGTTTATTTTCTTAAAAGGCTGGATTTTGTATTTAGGAATTTATGGGGGATCAGTGCTGTTTTTTTGTAGGCATCTCAGAGCCCAGAGGAATATTGAGGTTTTACTGTTTTCACTGTTTTCACAAAGGCATTCAATAGACTTTGGTTGTTTTTCTTTTCCAATTTTTCCTTGTCTGATCTTTTTCCGGACAATGTGACGTGTTCTTTGTTTTGTCCTTGGAGCCAGGTTCTAGAAATGAAAAATACACCCTAAACCAGTGGTTAGTGAGTGTTATGTCTATAATTCCAAAGGCACTTGCTGTCTGTGTGAAGCCACAGTTTGGTCCTATTTCTTTAATTGAATTTGAAAATAGAATTTGCAGAGTTTAAAAGGCATAAAGTAGTATTTTAGAACCAATAAGGTGATTGAAATATACATTAGCCCAGGGGTTCACAAAGTGGGGGTCAGGACCCCCCGGGGGGTCACGAGACGCAAAGTGAGGGGTCTTGAGAGGATTTTCAGAATCATTGCGACGTGACCTCTGAGGTGTATGGAGGGAATGAAATGGAGAAATGTACCATTAAATGTCTTGTTAAACAATTTTATTGTACCCTTTATTTATTTATTACATTATTAAACAATTATATATACCCTTAAATTATGAAACTCTATATTTGTGTATTAAATAATTAGAGTGAATTAATTATATGTATTTTTCGTGGGTCGCCAGTCTCTGGTACTGTTATTTTGGGGGTCACAGGCTGAAATGTTTGGGAACCCCTGCATTAGCATAAGCTGTTATGTCATACTTCCTAATTAATATAATTTTAGCTGTCATTAAGGCTTCTGCGGACCCTAGCATCCGATTAGTTCACCTTCACAGTATCTAAACTGCACACCAATCACCTTGTGAATGTCTATATTAGCCCCGCCCACTGACTCTGATGGATAAGACGTGAATTCACAATGTGTTGCATAATAGGACTATGAAATAATTACATAAAATAAATAAATAAATTTGAATAAATGTATATGCTTTTAAAATAAAATGGAAATACATTTTAAAGAATTATTTTCACATTTAAATATTGACCCATTTAACAATATATGTTTAAGTAAATATATATGTAAAGTGATTTTTTTTAAAGGTTTTTCCATTTTTTTTATTGTCACATATATGAATATGTATTTAATGACTTATGTTTAATTAAGTCACGTTTGGCCTATGACAGATGAATAGTATCTGAAAGTGAGGGGAAAAAGCAGCTAGAAAAACTTTACAGTTTGCTTCAAGCCATTGAGGTCTAAATATGTTGTCTGATGGTCCGCTTGCTTTATGGTTCAATGAAAATGTGGTATTTGATTTCGTATGTTTATGGGTGCTCTGAAATACCGGTGATAATTTATAAGCCTTCTGTTTATTAGCACATTTAGGAGATTCTAATGAGATATTGATGGCAGTTAAACAAGATGCATTTATTTGGCTGTAACAAAATGTCAGAAATGGGTTTACTGTATGACATTTAAAAGCTGTGCTTGTTTGCGTTTATATGTTGCATGTTCGCCTCTCTGTTTGCTCTTTATGATCATTTGTCCCTGACCATCATCTTTTAAACGAATCGTTATGCCCTCCAGTGGGATCTAGAAATGTAACTTCGATCATCACCGTTGCGGTTTGGAGTTGAGTCGTTAATTATGTCCTCACCCTAAAAGATTAAATTATTCCACTCTGCAGTCTGATTTGCAGGTTTGCAAGTTTAACTCCCTCTTTGTTTCTAGTGAAGAAAAAGCAGTTGCATCCAACAAATTTTCTACTCTAATGTTAAAAGCAAATATAATCTGCATTTCGAAAACTAAACTTCTGATCTAATTCCTTTTCTTATTACTTCGTCGTTTATCGTGAATTTTTTTTGAAGGTTCTGCTTTTTTTTCACCATCTTTTAGTGTTTGTCCTGAACCGTCTGCAAAGACCGACAGGCTGTTTGTTTCCCTCAGATTTAGATTAATGTGCTGTTGCAGCTTTGATTTGTGTTGACTGATTTTTATTTAGTCTTTTTAATCTTCTGGTTTTTTACCACTGCTTTAGTCTCAGAGTTAAATATTAAATATAAGAATTCCGTTTCACCGTGTTTGTAATCTACAGATTTCTGTAGCATTTTTCATCACTAAGTGCTTTTTCTTCCTCTGCTTCCCTCATGCCCTTAAACTCTCCATCCTGTGGTCCATTCTGCCTCTGCCTCCTTTCTCCTGTGGGTTTTGCAGGTGGATGGAGTAATCCTAAAGGTACTGCTTCTAGCTGCATCCGATCTCCTCTGCAAACATTTAATGCATTTGTAGTGATCCAGCTTCCTTACTTCCATCGTTTCCCCTCTTTCCTGTTTTGTCTACCTTAGCTTTAAGTGTAAGAAAGAATGCTCCTTTTCACCCTCTTGACCTGCAAAATATTTACCCCATTAAACACATAAAAAAAGGCCAAAAATTGCCTATTATACATTAATTTTTTTCGGTTGTTATCCACTTTGTGCAACGTTTTACAACTTGGGTAAAAGTTGAGTTACTCAGGAGCCATCTGTAGACATCACAGTTTTATACTGTTGTCTCTATGCATAAATGAGGAAGCTGTCAATGTTTTCCTTTTTCTTTGACTATATTTTATTTGTCTCCCAACAAATAAAAGAAGCACTCTTAGAAGATAGAAACTTCTCACTTTCCTTAGTCCTTGGACTGTGAAAAATCAAATCAATTGGAAAAAAGCAGTATTTAAACATATATTTGCATCCTTGTTCATTAACCTGTGTGAGGTAATTGGGCTGATTTCACCCTTTTCACAGTTCATACTGTTTTAGCTGTGGACTTTTATTAAACATTGTTTAAGCACAACATTGAAAAGTCTCATTTGTACTACTTTGTATCATCCATGCATCATTTCATACCTGCGTTATGGAGGTGTGTTCCTGCTTTGATGATTAAAAGTAATTTTCTGCAATCTGCTCATAGTCTGAGTGAGAAAATGTGGTTAAATGAGAGGAGGTCATTCAGTGATTTGGTTTGATCAGGGGTCATAATCTGTCCTGCAGAAGAGTTGAGAGGCCCCAAATGGGGAATTGGAAACATAATCAATAAAAATAGGCCGTGAAGAAATAATCAATAATTGTAAAGGCCATTTAAAGTCACTATTAGTAATCTAACTCACAGAAGCATTGTTGCCTAAATATATAATCACTAAAACATATAATCACAGACAACTAAGGTTGTTATTCTGCTCTATCTGAACGTTTTTATAGTTAGATGAACGGTATATCAATGAAAAGAGAAAAGACTTTCTGGCTCCCGTATGAAAACACTGAAGTTTTAGATTAAACATGTATGTATGTAAAATCGCGTTACCATATATTTTAATAAATATCGCTGCATAGATAACACAGAAATACACATATTCTAAAAGTCAGTCAGCTATAATGACTAGATCAAATTAGATCAGGTTTAAATCAACCAAATACTATGTTAGGTATCATTAGAAAAATACTCCTATATATTTGTAAGGTCATCCTCTTGATCCCCTCCCATCTGTCAACATCTCCTCCTCCTCTATATTGATCTTCTTTGCTTTCACAGGTGGATAATTCCTCCCTCAGTTGCTCCTGGTCTGTTAACTTCTCTGTGGTTTGAAGTCTCTATCCCTGCACGTTTTCTCACACCAACCCCCACCGCCTCCTTTCTCAGGTGGATCAGCTGACCTTCCTGCTAACTGCACATGCATCAGCTATGCTGTAGCGAGTTGGATGTGAGAGTAAATCTCGTCAAACAATTCTCCTCCTCTGTTTTATCGCCTCACTCCCTCTCTCTCTTTCTTACCAGGTGGAGCAGCTAAACACCCAGCTGAAGGAGAAGGCAGATTGGTGCAGTGAGCTGCTGCTCGGCTCCGAGCAGCTGCGTCGTGAGTTGGGAGAGCGCGACGAAGAGATTGAAAAGCTGGAGAGCCGCATCCGCGAGCTGGAGCAGGCCCTGCTGGCCAGCGCTGAGTCCCTGGAGAAGGTTAGGAGGGGGAAAATGGAGATTAAGGTTGGAGACAGCATCTAAGAGTCTGAATGTTAGCGGTGGAGCATGGCAGAGGATGTGTGTGTGTGGCTGTGTGTGTGGGGGAGCATGTAAATGAGGTGACAGTTAGAGGAGAAGCAGGAGGAGGGCTGGAATAATTGAGAGTTAGAACAATGTGTGGGTGGGTCTACTTCAGCTTCCCCGACAGGCTGCTGTTGCTGAGTTATAGGCTACAAGATTGCCCCCCAGTGTTTATAGATGACTGTGGGGAGTGGACCATACAGCAGCACAGAAGATTACTTAGTTGGATTTTGCAGCAAATCGCTTACAATTGTACCTTGAGTTCCTGCAGATCAGTTGGATTGTTGCAAGAGATTCTTCTGTTATGCATTTCCATGCACACTTTAAGAAAACCGCTGAGCCACATAGTTTCTTTCATGTGTGTCGCAGGTTGAACAAAAGAAGCAGCATGCATCCATCACTGAGACGAGACACTCCACATTGGAGGCTCAGCTGCAGACGGAGAGAGAAGCTCTGGAGAGGAAAGAGAAAGAGGTAAGAAAGAAAACTTTGTATCAGATTAATTAAATGTTTCCTGAGTCAGTTTAAATCTAGGGGAGCAACGGATCACATGTGTTAAGTGTCTTCTAGTGAAATGTTCTTTGTTTTTGGATGTTTTTTCTATAGAAGTTAATTCCTCTAACACATTTTGATCCTCATGACATCCACACAACCATTTATCCATCCATCCATCCATCCATCTACCCGTCTATCAGTCTGTCTTTTTCTCCATCTTTAAAGCCTGCCCATTGAGGATGTGGCCATAAATCCATCGTCAAATTTTGGATTTATATTTGAAAAAAATTAGTAGGAACACAACTGAGAACCCAGATTATTAGACTGTAGAAAATGGACTTGGCCTTTTAAACACTGTTCATCTGCTGAAGCTATTCTTACATTATTTATAGTTCTGACACTTTTTCTTGTATCCACTTGTTTAACCACACTATGGATGAGATGTTGTCACAGTTGTCACTGGGACCGATAATGACATCCAAATTCTCCACAGTCTTTTGACGTGTTTTCTAATGCTCTCTTTTTGTTTCATCTCTCGCTTTAGATCTGTAACCTGGAGGAGCAGCTAGAGCAGTTCAGGGAGGAGCTGGAGAATAAGAGCGAGGAGGTGCAGCAGCTTCACATGCAGCTGGAAATTCAGAGAAAGGAGATCAGCAGCCAGCAGCAATTCGTAGAAACGAGGGACAGTATGCTTCAGGTAAGCACACTCCTTACATTAATTTATCTAGGGGAGATGAAACCTAAAAAATATTTACAGTGTCTTACAAAAGTATTTAACCCCTTCAACTATTTCCTGTTTTGTCACATTACAACCGTAACCTTCAGTATATTTTGTTGGGATTTTATGTGATGGACAAACACAAAGTAGTGCATGATTATCAAGTTTGAGACTGTACACTTTTTCCCAGTGTAACACATAAATATGCATTGATCTAAACTATTCTACATCCTACAGGAAGATTAACCTTTGCCCCAGTCCCAAATAACGGGACAAAATGTGTAAAAGTTCAGGGGGTATGAATAATTCTGCAGGACACTGTATTTTAGGGATTTATTTTAAAGATCAAGTACTTCACGTCTCAATATATGATATATGCCACTACTCTCTAAAGACATTAAAATACATAAGAAGTTTGTTTTAACCCTTTTAAATTTAACGTCTTGACCTAATTACCTAGCAGTAAAAAAAAAACCTTTTTGTTGTGTTGAAATAACTTGGTCACTTAAACCAGCATCATCACTTGGGATGACAAATGTGAAAAATTACCTTTTCTCCACAGGATATTCCCTCCTCTTCTAACTATATTTTGCATATCTTTAATTATTTTTGCTTTGCAAAGCTCATTGCAATGACATTTCCACTTTCTCAGGCTACAAATGTCCAGTATTCCAGCAGAAAGACTTTGAGTGGATAAACATGATGTGTTCATTAATAGCCATTGCGTTATAATCTCTGACTCTTGAAGGTGATGGAGGAGAGGGACAGGGAAATAGCTCTTCTTAATGAACAGATCTCTAAGCTTCAACACATGGAAACAGCCTCTGACAACAAGGTAACCCAACATGCACATACAAAATAGAGCCAGAGTCCTATTTCGTATGCGCATTGCTCCGTAGACATGCGTCTGTGTGTGTTCCTTGGCTCCTGTTTTATTTTATTTTGCTCCCCATTGCTCTCTTTTTTTAAATTTTTTTTTAAGGTTTTATTTTTCTTATTTTGTTTTGGTGAATAGATCCATAACGTCATCTTGTGTCTTGAGGTGGTTTGCTCATGTGAGGTGGTTTATTAAACCTCTGAGTCCTTAGTGTGTTAACTGATTTGAACATTTTTTATAGATGCACCGAGAAACTGGCTAGTGACAGGGATCGTCCACTTTAACCTGATCGGCCCTGACCGGTGACCAGCTGCTAGCAAATATAAAAATAACACCAATCCAATTTCTAGAAAGTTGCTCTACCAACACTCTGTAGTGTAGAGGTTGTTACAGATGGAAGATGATTGTAAGTTGGCTAATTTTGGTATCAATGAGGTATTTAAAAATGAAGTCAAAGCACAGTAGGGTTGTCAACTATTTTACTATTAAATAAGGGACACACTGCAGCACAATAAACAGTAGTTCACTAAAGCATTATTTAAAATGTGGACATTACCTGTAAAACATTAAACAAATGCGTAAAAAAAACACAGAAACAAAATTCAAATGTTGCGATAAAAGGCTAAATTCAGTCACTGTCTTTTTTTAAACTGCGTTCAGTCATTGTTTCCTCTATGGCCAATAGGGAGCTCACGCTGCCATAAGCAGGCAGAAATTACACCTATGTGTATTAAACCGCATAACTGGTGAGAGTGGGTGAAAGGTCTGATTTGCTTCATCCGTAGTCAAATCAGAACTGTATCCTGTTAAAGTACTACCTGGTGGTCAATAAATAATCAAGACATTCATTTTAGATCGACAAACCAGAATTAACCTTTATACAGGATGTCCAGGGTAAAATGGTACAGTTGGTAACCCTGAAGCACAGAGATGTAAGAAATATCTCTATGAAATGTGAGGTATGTCTACAGTTCATTTTAGTTAATGTAACTGTGAGAGAGTAAGACTTTAGCACAGAACAGGAAGGCTGTATAGAGTTGCTGTTTTATCTTTTTAAACTGGATTTAAAAAAATTTTGGCAGCCATTTGGAAATCTCAAGAGTTAAGCTAAGAAACATAATTTTTACACATGTGGAAAGACGTTGCCTCTGATCCTAATATAATTTTTTAAAGACTGCTCTCAACAGAAAGGCTAGTTCTAAAATCTGTATCTGGAGGTCATCAACCACAGGTTGGAGATCAATATCCTGTTCGGTGCACCTGTAAAGATTTTTAAATGAAAAAATGTTTCAAAGTAGAGCAGTGACTCAGAGGTTTAATCGCATCGTGGGACAGCCATGGTCTCATGAAGTCTAATACTGTCATGTGATATTAATCTGTGTTTCTTGTTCCTTCAGGCAATTGATGCAAGGGAGGAGCAGATTAAAGAGCTGGAGTCCCAGGTAGAGTGTCTGCGGAGTGAGCAAGACCGCCTAAAGAAGGATAAAGAAGAAGAGCTGGACCAGCTGAACGCAGTAATAGAGAAACTGCAACAAGAACTGGCCAATATCGAGCAAAAACAGCCCGCAGAAGAGGAGGAGGACGCTAAAGGAGAGCTGGAGAGCAGCACATGGGGACCAACCAAAGAGGAGTACGACGAAATGAAGCAAAAGATGGACCTAGCCACCAAAGAGCTGGACGCGGTGAAAGCGGAGCATGGTAAACTTCTGGAGACGTACCTGCGCTTGAAGCAGAGTGCAGAGGCCTTAGCTGAAACTGAAAAACTGGACAGCGCGGAAAGTGAGGTTGAAGAAGTTCTAAGAGAAAAAACTGCGGGTCTTGTGGTTCTGCAGGCTGAAGTTCAGGCTTTAGAGCAGAGTGCTGCATCCAGAGTGGAGGAGTTAGGGCTCCGAATCCAGGAGCTTGAGGACTTGGTCGACGAGAAGGACTCTGAGATGAATCGCTGTCTACTGAAGGTGTCCACTCTGGAAGAAAATCTGAGGGAGAAAGTGGCTGAAGCTCTGGTTAGCCAGGCTACACTGGAGGCCTTCCAGCAGCAGCAGCAGCAGATCAGGTCTGAAAGTTCAAAACAACAGCAGGAGCTGCAGAAACACCCTGCATCAGCAGTGCATGAGTTTGGTGACTTTGGTATCCCACAAATGGATTTCAGCAGTATGAGTCAGACCAAACAGGCGCGTAGAGGGAAGGTGGTACATCTCACACAAAAGCTTCGGGACCTGGAGGCCGGACTGAGTGGGATGCAGAAAGACCAGGAGCTCCAGAAGCAGCTGCTTTCCAGCTCCGAGGAGGAGGTGCTAGAGTACGAGAGGAGGCTGGCTGTGCTCATGGATCTCCTTAGTCAGATGAAGGCCGGGTCGCACCAAAGAACAGCACCGTCTGTGGAGGTGAGAATCATAAATTACACCACCCTGAGGTGTCCTGTGATCTCCAAATATACAGATTTACAATAATTACATTGCTGCAACAGTGTAAGGATTTTCATCATTAACCTTCAATTTCGGACAAAAATAAACATGTGCAAACTACTGATGGGCGCTGACAAAGATGTGTACAAAAACTGACTGGAAAAGTAAGAAGAAAATATTTTTTAACACAGATTGGCTTTTTCTTCTGTATTGTTTCTTCTGTATTGTACTGTATTGCATAAAAATGCAACAACCCAGCTCCTTATTACATTTTGTCCAGTCCACAAAATAACTTTGGCAGGGATTTGTAGCGCCATTATAGCGAGTTTAAAGAAAAAAGTGATCAATAGTGCAGATTAATTATAAGGTGTTTATTTGTAATAAAAGAAGAAAAACATATTCATTAAGTTTGGAATAACTGAAAGTATCTGATAGAACATAAATACTTTAAAAAAGAAATAATAAATGTGGAGAAAAAACGTTTGGTATTGACTTAGCTCCTTGTTGGATCAACTTAAAAGATAAAAATTTGAAAGAAAGAGCTTTTTAGATTGATTTTACATTTAAAACAGGTCATTTCTTTTGATTGGCTTCATCATTTATCTGTTTTTGTCCAGTTTTATTGATTGTTGCAGTTTTTGAGTTACTGACCGAAGTCTCAGATAAATATACACTCAATAAAAGGTTTTCCAGCTTTTATGGCACTGGAAGCCTCTTACATCATCATTTTACATTGAATCTGTGATTTCAAAGCATTTAATTTTATTTTTAATGAGCAGCGTAAAGGTATCGCAGATCAACTACTGTGCTTCAAAAATCAGTATACAGTGTTGGATGATCCAGTCCACATTTGAAAAGTGTTTGAGAATTTGAAATAGACCTGATTTTAAGTTTATCCAGATGCCTCGAAAACAGCGAAAAACAGCGGAGCTTCTTTCCAGATCTTATATTTATATTTAACCAACAAAACTTCATTGTGGTCACTGTGATAAAGTCTCAGCCTGAAGTGACTTGTTCATCTCTGATAAATGTGGCCTCGTTATCAGGCCTCCTCTGCTGAGCAGCAGGACGTGTCGGAGCTTCTTCAAGAGCTGCAGGAGGTCAGAGAGGAGGCCTCCGTCACCAAAGAGCATCTGCAGAGTTTCCAGGAGAGCTGCAGCAGACTCAAACAGGAGCTCCAAGTATGTGCTGCTACATGTTTAATCCAGCAGCTTTCATACTATCGGTGGTTTTTAGAGTGACGAACCTGAACCTTTATTTCCAGGAAAAAACTGTGACCGTGGAGAGACTCCAGGACCAACTTCAAACAGTAAGGGAACCAACTTTATCCCTCACAAATTATATTTGTCTTAAAAGGAAGCGTAAAATTTTATATTTAAGATGTTTTCAACTGCAGATGTCAACAAGTGCTGAGGAAGAGACGAAGATGTCTGAGCTTGAAGGGAGACTGATTGAGGCTCAGACTGAGGCGGCTTCTGCCAAAGAGGAGCTGAGCAGCTGCAAGGAGAGTTTGGATAAACTGCAGGAGCTGCTGCAGGTAAACAGGAGGTCATGCAAAATCTGCAGAAATCTCATACTGTAAAAGTAAACTTCTTTTAGGTAAAATTCTGAGAAATTTTTTAATAAAAAAGTTAGGATGTGACAAAGTTATGATGCTGAAGATTCATCTCCATGCCTAGTTTCCGCTGATGAGATCAGGAATGTTTCCTGTGTGCATCTGGAGGCTGATTGATTAAAGCAGACGGTTTAAGATAACAATATTGACTTAAAAGCAGCTGCAGAACTCACACATTGACTTAATAATAGCAGAGTAACTCTGATGAACACCTTTCATTGTATAAATGAAGTAGACGCTGTCTGGTCTTGAGATAAATGAGATGTTGTCATTGTGTAAAATAAAAATATGGGCCTTGGTTATTTTATAATAAAGTTTATTTTAGTGCTTCAACATTATTTTATCATTGTTAGAAAATCCTGTGTGATTTAAATCTCTCACATTGTGTTTGGAAACTTATTTTTGTTTATTAGCACTCTAATGCCTACGGTTTCTGCTTAGTATACTTGTTTTCAGTTTCCAGGATTGGATAATTGCTGAAAACATTCCTTTTATTCTCTTTTCTAAAAGATGAAACCCTGAATTTCTAAAAAGAGATTATTTTTTTAGCTTGATTTCTAATTAAATTCCTTTTTTTTATTTGCCACATCACAAGCTCAGTACCTGCCACTTGTATTTTTTTGTTTTTGAATTACTGAGGTCAACAGATAAAGGTATTAATAACAAAATGAAAAATGACCCTTTGGCCCCCCATAGACAAATTTAAATCAGCGTTTTGAAATGAAAATACGTTTTTGAAACCACAAATAGTTTAGATGCATTTTTTTATTTCCAAAAAACTAAATGAAGGTTTCAAAGATAACAAATTGTCCTTTAAAGAACTTATATTTATAACACTCCTGTCCTGTGGTGTAGATTTTAAAACAAAGCTGATCTAAGTTAATCTTAATGTGTTAAAAGCTGTTAATTAGCCCAATTAAAAGCAAATGAATCAGAAGCCATTGTTGTTTCAGGATTCGTGGAAAACCCATAATAAGACCCGACTGCTGTACAAAGAAAGGTGTAATAAAGGTTTAAAAACTGCATGAAAAGAACAATCTGCTGTTTAATTTGTGTAAACTTTGTTTTCAGGAGCGGGAAATGACCATTGCTCACCTAAAAGGAGAACTTTTCCAAGTGAGTTTCTCATGCTTTTGCTTTAATTCCTGGGCTCGGAATAATTATTCTCCAGCCTTGACTGAATTTCGCATATTTGATGTCTTGCCCATCCCCCTTTCAGGTAAAAGCTTCAGAGGATGGAGCTGACATGACCGGGCACCTCCAGGAGCTCGAGGAGGCCAAACGAGAAGCAGCTTCCACCAAAGAAGAACTAAATCTCTTCAGGAAGCATCATGAGAAACTTCAAGTGGACATCCAAGATCGTGAGGTCTCGCTTTCTAAACTCAAAGAGGAGCTTCAGGAGATGAGAAGGAATGTGGACGTTTCCAAAGAAGAACTTACTAAATTTCAGCAGCATAATGAGAAACTCCAGGAGGACGTTCAAGCTCGTGAAGTGTCTCTCTCTGAGGTCAGAGAGGAGCTTCAGGAGATGAGAAGGAATGTGGACGTTTCCAAAGAAGAACTTACTAAATTTCAGCAGCATAATGAGAAACTCCAGGAGGACGTTCAAGCTCGTGAAGTGTCTCTCTCTGAGGTCAGAGAGGAGCTTCAGGAGATGAGAAGGAATGTGGACGTTTCCAAAGAAGAACTTACTAAATTTCAGCAGCATAATGAAAACTCCCGGGGGACGTTCAAGCTCGTGAAGTGTCTCTCTCTGAGGTCAGAGAGGAGCTTCAGGAGATGAGAAGGAATGTGGACGTTTCCAAAGAAGAACTTACTAAATATCAACAGCATAATGAGAAACTCCAGGAGGACGTTCAAGCTCGTGAAGTGTCTCTCTCTGTGGTCAGAGAGGAGCTTCAGGAGATGAGAAGGAATGTGGACGTTTCCAAAGAAGAACTTACTAAATATCAACAGCATAATGAGAAACTCCAGGAGGACGTTCAAGCTCGTGAAGTGTCTCTCTCTGAGGTCAGAGAGGAGCTGGAGGAGATAAAAAGCAGTGTGGACGCCACCAAAGAAGAGCTCAGAAGCTACAGACAGCAAAATGAGAAACTCCTCGAGGAGCTTAGCATCCGAGAGCTCTCTATTTCAAGGCTTAAAGAGGAGTTGCAAGAGGCGCAGACTGCTTTGATGAAGGCATCAGAATCTGTTCCTCCATCGCCCTCTCCTTCTCCTTCTCCCTCCCCATCTCTATCTCCACAGCCTGCCTTCTCTGGCTCCTTAATATCCACCTCACAGCCCAAAAGGAAAGGAGGCAAACAGCCAGCTGCGAAGGGAGGCGCTGCCAAAGAGAAGCCATCCCTCTCCCAGAAAAATTCTGGCCCTTCCACCAAGTCCTCACACAAAACCCAGAGCCCTCGGGTGAACAGGAGCTCAGACCAGCATCATGATGCTACAACAGACTCCTTCACGCAAACCGAACCCTTCCAAATGACCGATCTCAGCCAGTCCGCCGCCAAGGAGCAGATCGAGGAAGTAATCGGAGAGTTTCAGGAGAAGATCGCCCAGATGCAGGAGCTCCACGCGGCAGAGATCCTCGATATGGAGGCTAGGCACATTTCAGAGAGTGAGAACCTTCGCAGAGACACACAAGCCCTGGAAAACGAGTGTAAAGGCCTGAAGGCTGTCATCGACAAACTGTGCTCCACTGAGGTGAGTCCAAGAAACAGAGGAACGTGTTTGCTCTGTTCACAACCTCATATTTCACGTTACAACCAGTAATTATACACTAATTTTTGTTGGTCTATCAGGTAAAATCACTATAAAAACCCTGACATTTGTGGCTGTAAAATGACAATATATAGAAAAGCTCAAGGGGAATAAAAACTTTTCTTTGATTGTTTTAACATATTTTTCTGTCCATTAGCAACACAAGGCGAATGTGTTTGACCTGCTCTCGTTTTTTTTGGGGCCCCGTCAAACAAACCTCCTGCATCACATTTAAAAAATGGCTAACCATGGTGAGAAAACCAATTAGCCCTGAAAAATCAAAATCAAACCAAAAAATGAAAACCCCCAAACCTCAAGATACACAACTATACATAAAAGCCATGATTAGTTTTCAGGTCTGCTTTTGTGTCCTGTTGTTGCCCTTCTTTATCCTTCATTTTAGCGCATTTAAAGTTACTGTTCAGTGGAAATATTATTTTATTTTGTGGATTTTTTTTCTGTCTTGCAGACAGTAGCTCAGACTACAGCCAGAGGACCGGATTTGATCTCCCGAGCTTGCAGCAGGAGTTCAGGACGACTCCAGAGGGCGCCAGGAGAGAAACCGATGATCCTCTGCCTGACCGGATAAAGGTAAAAATGTTGTTTGTGATAAATTACATTTTGCTTTGATTCTGTAGCATGCTGTACCCTTGTTAAACAGATTTTAAAACATGTATTGAGGATCCATAAAGTAAATTTTCTTTTTGGGACTTTCTGACTAGACTTTGCTCCGCGAGGTGCACCAGGAAGGGATGCAGGTTCTGTCCCTGTCTGAGTTGCCGCTCTCTGAAGGGGGACAGGCGGCCCTTCAACGTGGAAGGTTTGGGGGAAGGGAAAAGACCCCTGCGGCCGACGGTTTTTAGTCTCTCAAAAGGCTCATCACCCAGTT